>CM021100.1:55063348-55577567 GCA_007115665.2 Sequoiadendron giganteum | reverse complement strand
TTCCATAAATCCTGCACAAAATATTATAGTAAGCACATTCATAAAGAATCGAGAAGCGTTAGCTAAATCCTACAAAACATGGGTCAGATCTATCAATATATCATTATAAGTTCATAAAATGCATTAATGTTTATCATTCAACACTTGTTTGGACCAATTAGGGGAATGCGGGCCCAGGGATGCGAGTTTCCTTGGGTTGGTAGCTGTTTGAGGTGACTTAGAATATGATGACACTAGGGGCATGACAATCCACAGACGAGCACCTACACTTAGATTTCCGCACTTAAGATTTGGTGATCAACTGAGGTGTAAAGACGTTTGGCATGCACGAAAATCAATTTGGAGCCTTTAGGAGATATTCAATTACTTTCTTTGTTTATGCAGGCTCAAGGTATGTGGAGGCAGGAGGCATCAAGGCCGTTTACATCTCCATCATTTGGAAACAACAACTAGGAGGTAAAAACTCGTAGATGAAATTATGCCATGCAGGGCTCGTGGGAGGCTTGGATTGTTCGGGTCAGTTCTTTTTAAGTTTGATCAATCAGGAAGACTGCAGGTTGGGAGATGTAGAAGGCCGCTAGAAGATAGATGTATGGTGACGATGACCATGGGATGATGGACTGCACACAATGGTCCATGCCACAAATCCCACAAAGAGTTTAGTATTGATCATTTTTCTTAGATGGTGAAGGAAGGGGAAAAATCTACCATGCAAAAGGATGGTGAGGTACAACCATTTGAGAACAACCATTAGAGGATGGCAGGCTATATATAAATGGTGACCCACAAGGGTAGACCCACAAATAGCTTGGGACTTAGTCATTTTATTGTATTAGAGTCTTGAGGGAGACAATGAGGTCGAGACTCGCATGACGAAATGATGGACCTCAGTGGCTGTTGAGAAATGGTGGCAGAAACAAGGTAACCCACAAAGAGCGGCCCATAAAGGTCAGCCCGTAGATGGCTATGAGGCAAGCGGGGCCCGAGGAGCGGACGAGAGCGAAGGCTTCACTATTCGAGATGGTTGTTGTCAATGACAACGAAGGGGGTGCAGGAGTCTACGTGTAATGGTTCACAAAAGGACTTAGGTTGCATTCATTTGTTCGGCAGTGAAGGTCTAGGCGGGACCTACAATGCAGGAGGGAGGCAATGGATAGACATTTCTAGAATGTGGGTAGGGTTAAGGCTTCCCACACGCAACAACCCACCAACGTGGATCCATGAGGGTCATCGACCGAATGTTTTCGCTTAAGTGTTTTGAGTTTACATTGTTTTAATGGTGATGACGAAGGTGTGGGATGCAAAAGCTTCACGGCCCTGGTTAGGAATGGTCACGGAAGAGGAAAGTTTTGCAAGGGCCTTGTAAGCCAATTTTAATAGATTTTCAAGTTTTTGGTTCATGGGTTTGTGTAGAATCTTTAGGTCATTTAGCTTTTTAAAGAGATTTGAAAGTTTTTCCCTTAAGATTTTAGGTGTTTTGAAAAAACTTAATTTGAAGGACGTGCAGGTGCGAGAGCGACAACGAACTTGCCTGGAAAGTCCAAAGAATTTTATGAAGATCAAGCTTGAAACATCCGGGAGATCGTGTGGGTACGAGGGTGGCAGTGACAGGCTGGAGCTCTGAAAAATTTCCAACTGGCAAGGATGAAAATGATAGGTCCAGTTGCTCTATTTATAGGAAATTTGGCATTAATTATAGGTACAATGGTGGTTAAGGTAGCTAGGCATGGGTTTTGACATAATGATGACGGGAATGGTGGGGTCTATAAGGCAGCCGAAAGCCAGGGCGGGGCCGCCAGAGTTTGAAACAGGGACAGTGATAGAAGACGTGGAGCCCTCCAAGCAGGCAAACATCCTAGGTCAAATTCCATTAGAGTGGTGAGAATAACATGGAAACTCACAAGGAGCAGCTAACATCTGTGGACCCGCAAATGGAGAAGGATGCTAGCTTAAAAATTCAAAGGAAAGCCGCCAAAGGAAATGAGCAAAAGCCAAGGACTTAGGAATTTTGAGATGGTGAACTTGGTCAACTGAGAATAATGACTTTTAGGGTCCATGACCACTTTGATGCTCGAAAATAAGGGCACACAAAATGAGGTGAGGGAAAAAAATTTCTCGATGAAGGCGAAAAGAGAGGGTCTCCATTCTGAATGGGGCGTGTGTGCTATAGGCACAACATTACTCTTGAAAAGTATGATGGAGGTCTTGTTAAGTTTGGTGATGATACATCTACTAAGATCTATGGAAAAGATTCAATTAGTTTTGATGGAAAGCATAATACAAATGATGTTCTTTATGTCAAGGGTCTCTGACATAATCTTCTAAGTGTAGTAAAAATGTGTAGCAAAGGATATAATCTTATATTTCAAAATCGTAGTTGTGAAATCAGACAAGGAAGCTCTAATATTTTGGTTTCTATTGGAACAAAGACAAAAGGTAATGTATATCAACTCAAAGGTAATGGTTCAAAGTGCTTTATGTCTCAAACTAATGAAAGTTGGCTATGGCATAGAAGAATGGGTCACATGAATCTTGATAGCCTAGTAAGGATAAGTTCTACTAATGTGAGATATTTTCCAAAGATTACAAAGCCTATCAATGCAATCTGCAAAGAATGTCAAATTGGAAAGAAAATGAAGGCAAGATTCAAGAGAAAAGAATATTTTACCACATGTCCCTTGGATTTAGTGCAATAGATATGTGTGGACCTACCTGTAGAGAAAGGGGATTCATTGCTCATGAGTCTCTTTGTTTTCAAGAGAGTGCTAGGGAATGGACTTCCCTAAACTACCTCAAATTATCTAATAAGGAATAGTATTGAAGTGATGAGATTTCCAAAATCACAATGAGTAGGTCACAAAGGTTTTTAGAACAGATTGATGAGTTTTCAACCAAAGGATGAAAGTGTGGAACATGGATGACAACATGACACATTGGCATCCTAGAGGCATGCTAGCCTGTTCTATGGACCAAAAACTGAGAATGTTGTAGAAAATAACAAAGTGACTACTAACAATTTGATTACTAAGAACTTCCAAAATGTGGGAAAATAATAGAGAATATAACATAATTAAAATAAAGTAAAGTAAACTAAGTAAAAATGTAAATGATAAAGTGAGAGAAGGAGAGAAAGAGAATGATCATAATAGATCAAGCAATGGAGCCTCCAACAAGTAAATGTCTTTAATACCTTCACACATAAGATCAAGGAAAAATGTTGGGGCTGTTTAGGGGTTTGCCTCACTCAAACCCCCATTTCGGTGAGATATATGAGGTAGACAAATGCATAGAGAATGGATGTGAGAAATCCCAAGATGCTCAAAGAAACAAGATAAGAAAGATATCACCTACAAGGCTTAAGGAAGCCAAAGAGAGAGTGATAGCTGTGAGAGCCAAGAGAGTAGCAAAGATTGTTGTGAGAGCTTTTGAAAGCGTTGTTGTAGTAAGTTGTAGAGATTTGTGCAAGCTTGAGAGAGTGAGAAAAGAGAGAAAATAATTTTCATGAAAGGAGAAGAGAGTTCAAGATAGAACCCAAGAAGAGAAAATGGATTGAAAAGAAAACTTTTAAAGAGAGAATAGGAGGGAAAAGAAGGTTCTCGAGCCATTACCAAGTGTCCCAGGTTGTTACCACTGACAAAAGTAGTTGATAAGTGGCAAGGCACTCGAAAATGACCATTTGAATGTAAAAATTTCACAGGACGCTAGTGTGGTGCACGGATGTCTACACAACGCACTAGTGTCCATAAAAATCATGCCACAAAATAATGATAATGAAGAAAGCACAAGGTTTGGTGCAAAACTAATGCATAAGGGTAGCTGCTAAAGAGGGGTCTTGAGCATCCCGAGAGGGGAAAAGGATAATGTAGGGGCTAAAATGAGCCTACATAAATGCTAAGGGAGTGGACACTAAAGTGGATACAAAATTGTATGTGAAATTGCAAGGGGTGCAATTTTATGACATTACACTACCAAAATTAGAAGCACATGTGGTGACAAGTATTTCATGTTATTAATTGATGATTATTCTAGGATGGCTTGGGTTAAATTTCTCAAAGAAAATAAGAAGCTCTAGACAAGTTTAAAGAATTTAAGGCTATGGTTAAGAATGAAATGAATCTGAAAATAAAATGTTTGAGGTATGATAGAGGTGGAGAGTTTACTTCAAATTAGTTTAACAGTTTTTGTGAAGATCATGGAATAAATAGTAATTTTCTAGCTCCTAAAACTCCTCAGTAGAATGGAGTTGTGGAAAGGAAAAACAAAATAATTCAGGAAGCAACTAGGACAATGATGAAGAAAGCTAATCTTTTGAATGTCCATTGGAGAGAAGCAATTCATATTGTAGTCTACATTCTTAACAAAGGTCAAGCAAGAGAAAATAGTTCAAAAACTCCCTATGAGTTATGTTATGGTAAACACCCTTTTGTGAAGTATTTTAGAGTTTTTGGAAGAAAATGTTATATCAAAAGAGATGATGAAAACTTGGGAAATTTTAATGTAGGACTTGATGAATAAATATTCCTTGGATAACTTACAAGAAGTAAGGCCTATCGGTGTTACAACAAGAGATTGAAGAAGATTGTTAAGAGTGCAAGTTTCAAAGTTGATGAAGAACCACATCAAAGTTTAGTACTAATAGAAGGATATGAATTTGATGAATCCCCTTGTAGTGAAGAAGAAAATGTTGAGGACAAAGGAAAAGAGGTGACAGTTGAAGAGGAAGAAGTGCCAAAAAGGAACCCTAAGACTCCTAAGTATGTGCATAAGAATCATTTAGAATATTAGATCATTGGAGATAAGAGAAAAGGTATATTGACAAGGAGAAAAGCTGCTATGAAAAAAGAACAAGTAAACTTCTATTTAATCTCCGACGTGGAACTAAAATAGTGATTGAAGCATGCAGGGATGAGAATTGGGTCAAAGCAATGAAGGAAGAGTTAGAATATATAGAGAAGAATTTGACTTGGGAATTGGTCCCAAGACCGAAAAACAAGAATGTGATTGGTACTAAGTGGGTATTTCAAAACAAACTAAATGAAGATGGAAAAGTTGTCAGAAACAAGACTAGACTTGTGTGTAAGGGTTAATCATACGTTGAAGGTATAGAATTTGAGGAATTTTTTTCTCTGATTGTAAGAATGGAAGCTACCAAGATGTTTTTAGCTCTTCCGCACATAACGATTTCAAGGTATATTATATGCGAAGTCTATATTCTTGAATCATGAATTGGAAGAAGTATGCATTGAACAACTAGAAGGTTTTCAATTGTCAAAAGATGCAAATATGGTCTGTAGATTGAAGAAAAAATTGTATGGACTAAAGCAATCTCCTAGAGCTTGCTATGCAAGGTTCGATAAGTACTTGTTACAACAAGGATTCAAAAAAGGTACTACAGATAACAATATATACTTCAAAGTTGAAGGAGAAAAAATATTGATTGTGGTGGTATATGGTGATGAAATAATCTTTGGAGGAAATGGAGACATGTGTAAAAGGTTTGCAGAGGAAATGCAAAAATAATTTGAGATGTCAATATGTGGAGAGATGAATTTCTTCTTGGTTTGTAGATCAGCTAATCAAAGAAAGGTATATTCATATCAAAATCTATGTTAAAGAATTGTTGTAGAAGTTTTTAATGGATGACTCTAAACCGGTATGCAATCCTATGGTTACTGGTTGTAAGTTGAGTAAGAATGATGAATCTCCTAAGACAGATAAGAGAAATTATAGATCAATGATTGGTGGACTATTATATCTTACTACTACTAGACTGGATATCATGCATCCAGTTTGTCTTGTGGCTAGATTCCAAGATGATCCAAAAGAATCTCATGTTGCAATAGTAAAGAGGATATTCATATATTTGAAGGGCACTTCGGATTATAGTTTGTGGTATCCTAAGTGTACCGAATTCCCTTTGAGTGCATATACAGATGCATATTGGGATAGATGTGCAGATGATAGGAAAGTACAAGTTGTGGTGCTTTCTTTCTTGGAAGCAAGGTGATTTCATGGCTAAGTAAGAAGTAGGTTTCAGTGTCATTATCTACTGCAAAAGTAGAATATATTGTAGCAACATCATGCTATACATAGGTATTGTGGATGAAGCGAACATTGAAAGATATCAAAGTTTCATATGATGAACCTATTCCTATCATGTGCGACAATACAAGTACAACCAATATTTCAAAGAATTTGATAATGCATTCAAGAATAAAACACATCTCAATCCGATATCACTTTTTGAGAGAGAAAGTTGTAGAGAATGAGGTGAAGTTGGAGTATGTGCCTACCAAGGATCAGGTTGCTGATATTTTCACAAAGGCTTTTCCAAAAGACACTTCTGAGTATCTTGGGAGAAGTTAGGGGTTATTTCCCCTCCTTCTTACAACTAGATGCATAAATGTGTGTGCATATGTCAAGGAAGCATGTCAAGATATATCTCTTGGTTCTAGACTAATGTTGAAGGATACCTCTCAAGGGGAGTAGGTAGTAGTTGTTGCTAGTTGGTGTAGTCTAATGGAGTATATTGTGTGCCCCTAAGGGGAGTGTGTAGGAAAGTGAGTATGCTAGAAGAGAGTGCAGTTTTTGTCTTTTACAAGTATTGCCTTTTGGGGAGAATAGGTATGGATAAGTAATGGAAAAGGGGGAGTAAAAGAAAAGAGGCTATGTGTTGTCTTTTTCCATTGATGCCAAAGGGAGAGAAAAATTTGAAATGGTCAAAAAACCATAGTGCAAAAATGGATATTATCTGAAGACCATAGGGGGAGAAATTTATCTAAAAATAAGTGCTTGTGTAAGGGGGAGCAGTGTGTACTAGTAAGTTGTATGTGTTGTTGATCAGAGTTGCTATTGATCAAAGTTGCTAGTTGTTATTATTGATGGTTTTTCATATCAGGTGTTGCCATCAATGACAAAGGGGGATATTGTTGGAAACTTATATTTTCATTGATGCCAACATAACATTGTTGCATTGATGTCAACTCCTAGCATTGGATTTGTTGGAAGTGTTGGTATTAATGTCAATCATAGTAATGGTGTTGTCATTGATATCCTACTTCAATTTAGTTGCATATTTTCTTAATCTGACTTGTATTAGGGGAGATTTTTGATTATTTTGAGCTATCATCAATATTTTCATTGATGTATGAGATAAGTAATGTTGCTGATGTGTTTGGGTCTCTTGGTTTCCAAGTGCTTTTGGGAAATTTGAATAAAAGAGAGTTCAATGTGACATAGTGGTGTTAAGTGTTTTGCTTCACATTTATTCATGGTTGAAGGTGTTCCCATGTGGTTTGGACGTGATAATCAAATGTTTTTAAAGGTTTCATATCCAGAGTTTTAGGTTTTGTACTGTTCTATAGTAGAAGATGTGTTTGATAGTATGTTTGTCTGGTGAAATAGGGTGTCTAGGAGAAATGAGATTGCTCTACATTTTTCCATAGTAAAGGTTTTGGTGTTGCAGATCTAGGAACATGCTTATAATGTTTGTATCTACCTTCCCTTGAGTTTTTAGGTGTTTATTTGTTCTGCAGGGCTGTCTGATGTATTTGATGTCTATGCTAGTGTGTTTGGTTGCACAAAATGAAGGTGTTCTTGAGTTTCAGGTGGTTGCAGTAGTTGTGCAAAATATTATGATGATGGAATATTCTGGACACATTGTATGTATAGCTTGGAGTTTTTATGTGGTTCGTGAGATGTTTTTGGACCTAGAGAGGTTTGTTTGGTGTCTCTTGTTAGTATTAGTGTAGGTTTGGATGACCTCGTGTGCTAGCGCTAATTGTAGAGGATAACTGTTGATTGAGGAAGTTTTGAGAAGAATTTTTGTGTAGATTTGGGTCCCAATTAATTAGTGGCATAGTTTTTCTTCACTACTTTATATTGTGAAGGTTTTTGGTGTCGACCTATTTGATGTTACATGACAGAGGTGTATACGTTTCATTAAGGTTGACTTAATTGATATTGTTTTAGGTTGTAGAGGGTATAAATGCAAGGATAATTATTGTATGGAGTGTGTGTGAAGTGTGCGTGATGCAAAAGATGTAAAAGTGATAAAATGTGGAGATCTGAGTGTGAGCCTTAATGCTTATGACTTCCTAATGTAGTGAGAAAAAGGTGTCTACATTTGAGTCTATTTATTGATTTGTTTGTGCTTTAGTATAACTGTACCTTCAACATAAGAGAGATGCATTGTTAGTAGCTCAAATTGGTAGTGAGCCACCCATTCCTCTATCTTCTTTCTTCTGGATAGTGAATCCTTTGGTCATGAGCCATCGTTAGTGATCCTTTCTTTATCTTTTTGAGCAGTGAGGCCTTGGTAGTGAGCCTTATTGTATTCAGTGTTGCAATTCATTTATTAGTTAGATAATCCTCACTATGGTTTTTCCTTTCTTAGGTTTTCCATGTAAATATGGCGTTCTTATGTGTTTGATGTGTTCTCATTATTTATTTACATGTTTACATTTTGTTAATGCATGTTAAGAATTTAATGGTGAATAAGGGCTTAAGAAATAATGCAGATCTAAATGTTAATGATGGTTTTTGATGTTTTAAAAGTATACAATTGATTCACCGCCCCTCTCAATTGTTCTATGCATCTAACAATCATAAGAAATCCAAAATACAAGGTTTGACACAAAGTAGGGTTCAATAATTTTTCATGACAAGGTTGAAACAAAGAGGAATTAAAATCCTTGGGACCCTACAACATTACCATCCTCTAGAATTTAGTGCATTTTACAAAATATTCAAATTAAATTCTTGCACATAATTAATTTTGCTAAGGTCTATATACACACTCAATTTCCATGAATCAACACAAAATTGATGAGCCCGAGATAAAGAATGGATTCAAAACCATGAACTTAATGCATCAAACTTAATTAAGTTTAAAAAAAATAAAAAATGGACCTTGCAACTAAGGTATAAGATTGAATCCATGACAAACCCAAAAATGAATGATATAGAAAAAAAACTAGAGTTTAAAGCCAAAATTTTTAGAGAAACATCTCCAAAATTTCAAATTCAAATAAAAAAATCACAAGCAAGAAATCTATCCAAAATTAATGATAAATAAATTTAAATTTAAGGAAAGGAAACCTACCTATCTATAAAATTAAAGTGAACAAACATTGAACCTATAGATGAAGCACAAACCCTAGGATACCACTACAAGACTTTTTTAGCTACTAAATCACATGATCATAATGAAAAATTAATCGATCACAATTTGTGAGCATGATCCCAAATAGTGGGAGGCAGTTTGAATGCATGAAAATTTGACTTGGAATAGTAAGTGTAGAGGAGGGGGACCAAACGATTAGGACCCCAGGTTATGGTAGGGTCTAGAACGATCAGCTGCCCTGATCTACCTCACACTAAGGATTGTTCTAAGGTAAGTTTAATGTTTTAGGAGGGTGAAAAGGAAGGGATTTTTATCTTCCACTATCCTTCTATTAACCTAAGAGGTTTAGGGAACTAGATGATCTAATTCTTGAGTCAGAACTGAGATCCCTACAACTCTCTACTAGAGGACCCCAGTGCAAAAGATGGACGACAATGCAACACACTGGCATCCCTGTCGGGCGCTGTCATCCTTACAGATAAAGAGTATGAAAGAAAATTAAGACTTAGTAGAGAACTAACTACAATATGATAAAAAGAGATTTATATTGGAACAAAAATCATAAAGGAGCTAAAATACTAGGAAAGAAAGAAGAATACTTTAAATTAAAAAGAGAAGTTGACAAGAGTGAAAGGTGGTATAAAATCGAACTCACAATTGGTTGATCCTATCGCAAGCTCCACACAAATGAAAAACATACACATAGAAGAATCGGGAAAAATGTTAGGGATTTTTGGGGCTTGTTGTAGTTGCTGGTGTTTTTATTACAACCCAAGTGAACTTCCTGAGAGCTTCTATGAACTTGCCACATTCAATGATAAAATTCTAGGAAGCGATTGGCCAACTCCACGAGAAAAAATGATAATGCTAATTCTCCTACACTTTGGGCTCTGTCAGACCCAGGAGGGTATTCCCTAAAATGTTCTCTTTAAATACAACATTAAACAATTCAACCACACATTGATGAACAACAAATAGATTCCCCCATTGATGCTAAAAGGATGAAATCCTTCAAGAAGTTGGACATTCCTCGAAAAGGCTCGATTCCCATTAGCAGAGAATCACAAACACAACTAAAGTAGATTGATAGGAAATATTTGATAAAATGTTCTGAAGTCATAACACAAGACATGAGAAAATATAACCATGATCAAAATTCCAGTGCCATATCCTAAAGCACACTTATGATCCATATGAATCGCATTACAATCCATATATTTGTATCTAAGTCTATCACTACTTTATGAATCTCATTGCTAGCTTGCATGAACTTACTGATTAACTGAAGCATTTAACTAATCCTTTGAACCAGAGCCATCGTTAAACGTAATTCACAGTAAAGAACAAATGACGATCAATGAAAATCATCTTGGACCAATCTTTCATTAATAATTCATACAAAATGTCACAACAAGAGAGAAAACAAACTCAATTTTTTTTTATATTTAATACGAACATGCCTAAGAACCTCATAATTGACCAAGTTCTTTTATCTAACTCAAAATCTTAAGACCTGGACTTACATTCATAATCTCTGTATCACCAAACTCTTATTTCTCAAATCTAGGACATTTCAGTAGACTCTCTACCACGACCCAAAATTCCCTTTTATAAAACAAGGGAGCAAAACAAGCTTTAGGCTAGAGGGTACACATGTCCATTTTTCATTGGACTACTAAGTCCCAATTCGGTTACATTTGCATCAGGCATTTAGAGGGAAAAGGCATAAGACAAGAATAATCATTAGTTGATATGGAAGAAAAGAAACCACCCTTCAAAGAGCCACTTGTTCAAACCAAAGGCATCTTTAACCGTTATAACACTTTATTCCACCTCAGTAGCTCGTACCTGAAGTCGAAAGGGAAATGCATATTTTCAAATATAACTTATGAGGCTAGATCTGTATTATACATGACCAAGTTGCATTTCTCAACTGTAGTATTCATATTTCAAACTCATCAGTGAATACCTTTTTCCATAATTCAAAATCTTCCTCACATGGCCACTTAAAAGCCATAACCTGATCAATCTTATCTCGATAGGGTGCATATTTCACCATTACCGACGTGGCCTTCTTATCAAAGTTTTCTAAGAAACTAACGATAAATGAAAATTTCTCCAATGTATTCTCTAGCATACCAATGTCAACATTTATGCATATCTCATGTGTCTGAGCTATCATTATATTAGCCATCTGCTCTTTCCAAACCTGCAAAGGTTTTACCTTGTCTTGACTATGTAAAATGTGTGGCAATGGAGTTAAGTCCATTGCATCATATTTGGCCTTTAACCCTTTGATATTTAACTCCATAGGGGCAACATACCCCTAAAAATTTTTCTCTAAGACTCCCTTGACAAATTGATAAGTTGATATAACCATAGGATACTTATCCCTGTGTTGTTTTGCTCCTATTGCCATGAATCCCAGTTTCTCAATTTTGGGGCTCCATCTATCCAAAAATGGGGTGGCCAACTCTTTATCTCTGGGGAACATCCTAAGTGCTTGCAACATTAGAGCATAATTTTCATGAACACTATTCAATTTTCCTTGGACCCTCCTATTTAAGTGTTTCAACACAGTGTCCACAATCACCGAATTGCTCTTCCCTACTGATTCACGGATTTTCTGCACCATCTCCTTATACTCCTCAACTTCACAAATTAATTTATCCCTAGAGAGTCCTTCTCCTAGGCTATTAGCCCTTTCAACTGTAATAGGAACCTGTCCCATATTATATGGAACAATAGCTAAGGATTGTCCTTGTGAAGAGGGTTGAGATTTCTCTACTAGTGGATCAGAGATAGTGTGGCTAGAGCTAGCCTTCCCCTAAGACTTCAATGTCCCCATTTTATATTTTAATAAGGCCAACTCAGTTTCTAGCTCTGAAAACCTTTGTTGACTCTTATTATATTCAATAATATTGTCATTGTATTAACCTCTCAGAGTATCCCGGTCCTTCGTTAAATCCTCAATAGTTGCCCCAGTGAACTTGGCAACATTCAATACCATATCAGCAGCCTCCAATGTTGGGGTATCAACAAATATTATTACAACAAGGTGACCACTGAAGTCAGATGGTTCTGCGACTACTAGCTTCCTAGATCCAGTGGACAAAGACCAGATTGCCAAAGCATCCCATTCCTCACTAAAAGTTGATCCTTTAAGTGCCAATACAACCTCTTCATCAGTTGCAAGAAGTGGCCTATTGACCCTTCCTATTGTATCGAACACCACAACATCATCAATATCCCATTCAAGAAGTAATAGTACTCCACTTTTTTGTACCAATGCTTGGCCCTACTTTGGTGTTATTTATTTGAGCCTTTCTTTCATCTGCAACCTAATTTTAGATTGAATTACTTGCTCTGGGAGCTCAGGGTGAAAACTTATTTCTTGAGCCACCCCAACTATCTCATGATTTCCAAAAACCCAATTCTTAGAGGCACATCCCTGGGAAAAACATATGGATTGACATTAGTGCCATATACTCTGAAAATTATTGTATTATGATAAGGGATAATATCTCCCCAATTATGTGTCAAATTTAATTCAGGCCTTCTTTCCATTAGCCTCAAGAAATCATCAATCTCTTTAGGAATCCTGGGGGATCATGAACTAGAGCTCTTTTCAACTTGGATCCAAAGACATTTTGGAACGTTACATAGTGAAATTTGTGATCATGTATATCAAGGATCCTAGTCCAATATTGGACAGGCATGTCAACATTATCCTCCTTCTTCTTTAGTTCCATATCTTGCCCAAACACTGTCTGGACCCTATACAAAAACATGTACATTAATAGGGAAAACCACTTGAAACCAACCCAATTCTTTCCTTCCTTTAGGGCCACCAGACACCCATGCATTTTTTCTGCTAAGTAAGTGGCAAAATCATATACCACATTAAAACCTGGATGTTGGAGATTTACAACCATGTACATGATATCAGTAGGCAGAGTAGTCTTCAAGCTAATTCCCAGAACTTGGTACAAGGCACAAATTGTCTTCTTGAAATAGTTAGAGAAGTAGTTCATAGGAAAAAGGTTCTGGCTCATTCTTACCAATCACTATCTACTGCTTATTCTTTCCTCTTCCTAAGGTTGACAAATGAGGTATCAAAAGAGATGTTTTGAACAAACCCTTAGTATTTCTGTATTCTTCTCTGAAAGCCTCAAGATTAATGGAAACCATATTCTGACTCCATTCATGTAGACCAAATATTTATGTAATTTCCTCCCTGGTTATCTTTACCATTTCTATGCCAGAGTGTGTTCTGACAACTCTGGTTACAGGGTCATACCTTGCAGCAACATCTTTAAAAAAATATAAATACAAGTAGACATTAGGGACCACCAACTTACCAAGATCCAACCTCCATGGGTTACACAAAGGAACAGACAAATTTTTGTTCCCAAACCAATTTGAGAACAACTACTATCTAGTATACGGTAACTCAACATCCCGAACCGCACATTGTTTATCAGTTAACCTCTCTAGGAGTAAGGTCCCATAAAACAAAGCCTTTCCCTCAAGCCTTTTTCTAGTAGAGGGTTTTAATAAGTCTATAATATCTTGGGAAAAGAAACTAGTAGTGGTTTCAGAACCAGAGCTTCGGGCCTTGGGTGCCATTTATAAAAGACAGAGAATAGTTCGAGCTATGGTTTTTAAATGTAAAACAATTATAACTTGCACCCTATAGCCTTAAACATAAATGATTCACAATTAAAGAAGCCACAACAATTATCAAGACAAGCTTTAAAATACTTTAAAGCAAATTAACTCAAACAATCCTTCAGGAACAAAAATTGAAGCAATTGATAATTGTTCTTCAAACAACCATAAGACCTTTTGAAAACACAAGAAATGGTATATGTGTTACTTACAGTTTCACTTGCAGAACGTTAATGACAGTGAGGTTGAAATTTCACAAAGACGGCTCGCTTCACTCGATACCAGAAGATTTTTCTTTAGCGTGGAAATACACACGAAAATAGGAATTCACTGATCTTTTAGCATTTAATTATGAGAGCACAGTTTGAACTCGACCATTACTATTCACTTGCTTGAGATAAAACAACTATAGTACAACAAAAACCTATTTCAAATCAAGTCGTTGATCCAAAACAATGCAAGCCAGAAAGAATGGCTCAAATCAAGTCAAAATGGTTTGAAAATGCCACGTTTGTTCACCAGACTTCAGGCGAATGAAAAACCACCTACAAGACACGAACTCAACACGAGCGGGTCCCACCTCGATCATCCCTCATACAGCATCGATGTCCACGTTTCAAAAATTCACACACCTCGCAACATTATTAAAACTAATGTTTTAATTGCGCGAGGTCAGTGAGGGATGACCATGATGTGTTTGTAAAGAAACAACCGTCAGCATTAGTGTCCTTCATCGGTCAGCAAACAAAAACTGGTCCCCACGATCATAGGTGATAGGTGGCAGCATCTCGCATGCCTCACACCACTTTAGTGACATCAACAGGAAACTTTGCGAGGTCCGCGAGGAACGGTCATGATACAGATCATTCCATCCGACAGCTATGCAATCTACACATGCAAAAAAGTTATTTATAAAAAGGGGACTGACTAGGTGGATAGGGAAATGACCTTCGAGGCCAAAAATATTTTTAGAGATTAATCTAAAACATTTTACCAACTCGACACTAAGGAAATATAAAACACAGTCAAGACGCAAAAGACCAAGAAGGTAGGTAAAGAGGGGCTGATAATGTAACAACCAAAAGGGGGTTAAGACCATACTTAAGTGACCAACCACCTTTAATAATAAGTCATCGCTCGAATAGAACACCCATGAACAAGACTCATTGTAAAAACCCAACCAATTAGAGCCAAGGACGAAGTAAAAAAAATTCACAAGGGGGAATTTTTTTAAAAGCTCCACTAGTAGTGAAACCCTCGTTTTGGTGTTCCCACCTCTACAGACAACCAGGATAGCCATGAGATAGAAAATATGATAAAGAAAGGAATGTAAAGAAAACAATACCACACAATGCTAACAACTATATGCTATGTAAACCAAATGAAAATGCTAAAATGTAATGGATATCACCTCCCAAACAACGTGCCCTCAAGCACGTGAAGGGAGATGCGAGATCACAAGCCTAAAAGTGCAACTATTTCCTCAACAATGTGAGAATAAAATCCATCAAAGTAACACCTTCGAGCTGCAACAATGGTGGAAAATGGAGCGTGCAGTAGCATGTGTGATTGAGAAAATGTGTAGAAGTGAGAAGAAGTGTGTAGAGATTGAAGTGAGTGAATGAAAAAATAATTTGAAGGTGAAATGGAGGGAAGAAATCTGTTTGAGGTCGATCAAGAGGTGCAAGAACATTACATTACATCTCCAATGGTGAGTTGTAACACCCTTGCGTATTCCAAAGGCAAGAATCTTGTCAAGACAACAACGTGTCATGCAAATGTATGCACATTGTGCTAGCGCCCTCGACGAATATTCCCCCACCGACACTACAAATAGTTTCCAAGTGGATGGAAGCAGAATGGATGAAGTGGAAAAGCATCATCGAGTTTAATTTTTCTAAGGTGAGGGGATGAAAATGAGGAATTTGAAAGGGGTTAAAATTCACTCCATTAAAGTAAGATAAATAAATGAAGAGATATTGAGACCTTTAAATGATATTATGTGTGTAGAAGAGGATTGATTATCCTTTTATAGAAAGATTGTTTTTAAAGAAAAAGATAAAAGTAACTAATTAAGATGCTTAAAGAAAAATAACTGGTGAAGAAAATTGATAATAAAAATAAAATTGGCTTTTTACCAACAAAAATAAAAAATATAGAGAGCTAGGGCTTGAAAGGAGGAAGTTACTATCAAGGATTGAAATATGTCACATGGACATTCACATGTTGCATTGCTGTTCATACAAAGATAATGAGAAAAAGTTTAAAAATTAGAAGAATCTACCCTAGAATTCATCAAGTTTGCAAAACCAAACATAGAAACACACCAATAATTACTAGATGATAAAATTATAAAGAAATAAAATGAATAAAGAGTTAACTGATTTAATTGAATTAATGAATAATAGACAAGCACTTGTAAACCTCTGGATGGTTGAACTTTCTCTCAAAATACCTACAAACATAGAGAAAAAAATTTCTTAGGGAAATTTGGGGATTTGCCTCAACCAAATCTCTGCTTTGGTATCTATACCTCCACATCAACCAAGATAGATATTTTGATATAAATATAGTGTGAAAATTCTCCTATCCTAAGTATTTTTGTGAATGGTTAGAGTTTTTATGCATAATATTGAAACTAAAATTAAAGAAAGGGGGATGCAACAATCCTAAGGATCTTAGGGAAATAAGAAATGCTTGTAATAAAAACAATAAATAAGAAAAAATTTACCTAGAAAGACTTGAGGAAGAAAAAGAGAGTAGGAGAGCTAGAGATAATGAAATAGAAGCTTGAAAAAAAATGTGAAAGTGTTGTCGAATACCTAATATCCAAGGGAGAGAGAGAGAGCCAAAAATGAGAAGCTAAGTTTGAAATTAAGAAGAGGAGGTAAGATAAGGCTATTGGTGAATTGTTTAGATTCATCCTGAGTCATTTCTTCTAGCCTGAGAAGGTGACAAGTGGAAAATCACTCAAGAATGAGTACCAAACAAAAATTATCACAAGATGCTTATGTGATGTGTGGATTTCTGTATGATGCACTAGTCCCCATAAAATTTACACCCAAAAAATGATGTGACTATATAAACATAAGGGTAACACAAAGTTGATATGGAAAAGTGACCATGGGAAAGGAAGCCTGAACACCTTGAGGACAAGAAAGGACTATACAAGGGATAAAATGAGCCTACACAAACACAAATGGAATGGATACCAAATTGGACACAAAACATAGCGTGAAATTACAAGTTATGCAATTTTTGACACTACATTTATGAAACTAAGCCATTAATGTAGAGTTAAGGAGGTAGATTGGGATTAAAAAAACACATACCAAATGTTAAGGATTGGGGTTTTGTCATACCCCATAGAATTAACATATTTGAAAGTCCAATAGGAAAAAATATTGGACTACCCACACTTGACATCACTCTTTGTTATATTAGAGGTCCAAATACTTTAATAATTAAACAAATAAAAGGAAAAGGAAAATTTCAAATCTTAACAACATACATTGAAGTCAGTTGTTGTGAGGAAACTCGATAGTTAATATTGTTGTATTATTGCATATTTATTCTAGTATAGTTTAGATAATAATAATAATAATAACATATAGATGTTATTTATAATTATCAATAAATAGTTTTGGGAAGTTATATTCCCATAGGTAGTTGCTAGAAAAATGAAAGGTTTTAAAATCTAATTGATTGTAATGAGAGATTATCTTAAATAATTCAATCAATAATATTTATGTTTCTACTATTTTTTTTGTGATTTCTCTACCATTTCAATATGGTATTAAATTAAGGGGTTACAAAGGGATCCATAATGGAGCAATGAAAGCATAAAAGAGGTGCATAATCATTATTTCCCTCATTCTTCTTTCATTACAAATAGTTTTGTGCTAATTCATTGAGATCTTCAATGAAAATGAAGAAACATGTGATTTGGAACATGTAGTGGAACAATCAAGCTGCCACTCTTTAGAACAACAATCAGGTCACTACTCTTTAATCTCTTTATGACAAAATTGGTGAAGCATAGATGTTTATCTCCTCTTAGTAATAGCTTGTTCAAATTAATTAAATAAGCTTTGTTGACAAGAAGAAGTTTGTGTGCCTTTGAAGAGGAAGACTTGTTTAGATATGCAAGAGAATTTTCTCCAGGATTTTTTTTGAAAATCAGTTTAATGTTATGAGCAAAGCATTTAGCATATGATGATTGCAAGCTACTATGATGAGAGGAGCGATGTGAGGGTTTTTTCTGAGAAGTGTCATAGAAGACAAGTGCAAGTGAAAAGACGATTGCACAAGGTAATTGGAAGACTAATTTATATATTTTAAATATCAATATCAAAGGTTCATGGTATTTTTGTGTAGTTCCTAGAAAAGAATAAAAGGTTCAAAAACATACCCAAATAATATAGTGAGAGGTGAGGGCTTGATTTGGAATCTATATGTTATTTCCAATTCTAAAGCCATTTTCATGTCACAATGATTTACTCCACCCACTTAGTGAAATAATTAGTGGCTACCAATATCTAGTTGTTTGTGTTGCTATATTTTTCTATTATTTCCCTTATTAATTCTATGCCTCATTGTTGGGACAAAGCTTCTATTGAAATGGTGATAAGGGGGAGTGCTCTAGCATACTTAAACTTACAAAAAAACCTTTAGCAAGTGTCGCACACTTTTATAAACTTGGTCAAATATTTGAATAATATTGGCCACCAATAAACCACTCTCATAATCTCATGAGTAGTGGTATTTGACATGAAATGTCCACCACACAACCCTTGGTGGAATTCCTCAACAAATTTTATAGAAACCTTCATCTAAATATCTTATGAGCACAACATCAAGGTTTATCCACATTAACTATCCCTCGAGTAGTGCATACCTTTGAGGTGCTTCACGTTTCAATGTCCCCTTTTTCTTATCATTCAACTTAGGTGGAAAATTTAAATTTTCTAAATAAAATATAATGTCCTTATACCAAGGACAATCCTTCAACTAACATGTGATAGAAGGTTGAATCTCACTTGGTGGACCTCAAAAATATCCAAATTTTCTTAAGCTAATAATTTTTCCAAGCCCTAGCCTCTAACCTGTCGGTAGATGGTCAACATTCCCCTCAGGATTCTTGACATGGACTAACCGCCTCCCATGGATCCGTTAACTCTGGCGATTGTATCAGGAATTAACAGGTCGATCTTTTGGTGCAACGACAACCGTGGGGCCAACAATTGGTATCAGAGCCAAAGGTGCCAGGTTTGAATCCCCTTGGGTAATGCTAAGGGGGAGATTGTTGGCAGATGGCCAGTGCTCCCCTCAGGATTCCTGACATGGACTAACTACCTCCCGTGGATCCATTAACTCTGGCGATTGTATCGGGCTTTAACATGTCAATCTTTTGGTGCAACGACAACCGTGGGGCCAACATAACCAACTTAGTGTCTTATTTCCATGTCTTACTCCTAGATCTTATTGATCCACTTGTAACTTTTTCTTGGCGCCTCATGTTGCACAAAGATATCTCTAATAGTTATATGTGGCATGAAGGTTGTGATCTTGGATCCCACAAGATAAGGTCTAAAATTATCAATAGCATTAACAAGAGCATATACATGATTATCCATTATGGAATAGTTCAATTCAATATCATATGAGGACTTGTTGAAAATTTCTATTGGATGTTCATATCCTTCATCATTCTTTTGTATCAAAACAACAATAATAAAGTAAAATTATGCAAAGGAAAATAATTTAAAAGGTTTTGAATAATGTGGGCTTGCTAGAATCGGTGCCTCCTTTAGTGCATCCTTAATTCCCACAAAGGAATCACTTGAATCCTTTTCCCAACCTAATGGTTGCCCCTTTTTTACAACTTCAAAGATGGCCTTAGTTTTTTCTTCAAAATTAATAATGAATCTCCTAATGAAGTTTATCTATTCAAAAAATTATTGGATTTCCTTGACTGTCTTTGTCTACAAAATAAGGTCAATTGCTTTGGTGCATTTTAGGTCTATTCTCACTCTTTCCTTAAACATAATATGTCCAAGTAGATTTCCTTATTTTATGCCAAAAATAGTTTTTTTAGGATTCAAAGATATCTTGTATTCTTGACACCTTTGAAAGATCAACTCCAAGTGCTTACAATGATCATTTCGATCCTTAAAATATGTAGTCAAATCATATTAGTAAACAACCATGATTTTACTTATTAAGCATGCAAAGGTGACATTTATGGCTCTTTGAAATGTGTTACAAACAAGAAGAAACAACATATCAAGCTTATTGTGAGGCCTTCTATTTGAAAAATCTAGGTAAACTAGCAAGTCTTTGAGAGTGATAAGAAAATTGTCAATTTACAGCAAAATGAAGCAATTTTTTTTGCTAAAAATTAGTCTATGCTATAATACCAATATGAAAATTAGATCATGAAAATTAAAAATAGCAAGTTTCCTAAGGGAATAATCACCCTTGGGGGAATATTTAAATCAAATGACCAACATAAGTAGAAGAAGATGAACCTAACTACAAAAATGGGCGACTACAAGCCAATCGATATTGCAAAAGGGAAATAACTAAAGCTAGGAAATGTATGTTTTGAGTCTAAAAATCAAAATTTCATTAAGATTTGTCAATTTTATGATGACGTGGTTGCATGTACCTATGAGAAATTAAAATATTGACCCTAATTTGGCCCACCATATCATTGAATTAGACGTAAATGCTAAGCCTATTAGACATAAACACATATTTGCCAACCCTAAAATTGAGCTCTTAATGAGGAAGGAGTTAACCAAACTCATAGAAGCTAATATCATTTTTTTTCATCAAAAATTCTTAATGGGTAGAAAAATTGGTTCCTGTGAGGAAGAAGAATGGGGAGATAATACTTTGTGTAGATTTTAGAGACCTAAATAAAGCCTCTCTAAAATATCATTATCCTCTCACTTGTATGGAAAAAATATCATAGAGGGTTAGTGGTTAAAATTAATTTTCTTTCTTGGATCGCTACTCAAAATACAATAAAATATTGGTTCGAGAATGTGTCCAACACAAAATGGAATTCACCACAAAGTGGGGCACTTATGCCTATTGCAATATGCCTTTTGTCTTAACCAATATTGGTGCAGCCTTTCATAGAGAAGTTGCCATGGATTTTTAGGGTGTACTAATATATTTTGTGCTCATCTATCTTGATGACATTATTGTCTTCTCAAAACATGTAGGTGATCATTTTGATCATCTTGATTAGATCTTCAAGAATTGCAGGGAATATGGTATTTCCCTGCATCCAAGAAAATGTGTCTTTGCTATAAACCAAGGTAAGCTTTTGGGACATATAGTATCTAAATAAGGTCTTTCCATTGATCCTATGATGGTGGAGGACATCCTATCTATTCCCATTCCCAACCATATGAAAGGACTAAAAATATTCCTTGGAAGAATCAATTTTGTGAGAAGGTTCATTCCTAACCTTGCTAGTATGGTAAAATCCTTCACTTATATTGGAAATAAGTGTTATCATTGATGTCAAATCAAGAAGTGTTGTCATTTATATGTGTGTTGAAGGTTGTACACACTCCGAAGATGGTGTGCAAAGTGTATGTTAGTAGTGTAGTATGATGAATAAATGATGATTTCTCTATTGTCTATACGTGATGTGGAGCTTGGTACACCTATTCCAATATGTTTCTTGCATACCTACCTTGATATAATTTATATTTTATGTACCACACTTTAAGATAAGTTGTAAAAAATCTACTTAGGCATTTATAGTGTATACTCTAAGGCAGAGTCATGGTATTTTGGTCCACATCCCTCCATAGTACAAGATTTTGTATTGCGCTTTAGAAGATAAGATGGTAAATATATGAAGGTGTTATATCTAAGCATTCAAGTCACTACACCTTCTACAATAAATTATTTAAGTGACATGTCTATGCTTTGGCAGACTAAAGTATCGATGAAGGCATGTTGAAATGGTCAACATTCATCCAGAAGTGAAGTGATGGCCTTGTGGTTTCAAAGACATGATCATTAATATTAAATGCACACTACTTTGTAGTATCTAGTGTTTTGATGGTCCGCACGATCAAGTTTTAAATGACAATTTGCTACAGTTTGTTTGGAATGCTCTGTTCCTTTATATTCAATGGGTTTCTTTAGTTGTGCTAGCTTATGATGATAAAAAATTTTAGGAAAAGTTTGAAGAGATATTGTGCATTGAATATAATTCTTGCATCTTGGTCTGCATGAAGGTTTTGAATTCTCCTTGATGGTGCGAAGTTAAACAGTTGGCATTTTTCATGATGTTGTCATTATTTGGGATGATAGGATTGTTTCCCTAGTCTATGGTTGGTCCTGATTAATTATTCTTACTTTGGAGGATGTGTTGAGATGGTTTTTGGTCCTATTATACAATATATTGATCTATAACTCTTTTTCTCTTCATAATATATACATTTGGGCCAAACTATGGAGTATCATGTGTTTCATCTAAAGGTCATCTTGGAGTCGACCTAATTGGAGTTTTGAGTTGTTATAGAGTATATTTATAGAAAACCAAAATCATTTCTGAAGGAAATTTTGAGGTATGACAAATTGAGATTGAGTAGTATCTTAAAGATGAAGTGTGCAAAGTCAATGTGAAGGATTAATTATGTGAAAAGGAATTGCAACATCATCATATGTTGGATTCTTATTTACAATAATTCATATTCATATTTCTCATTACAATTTTCATGTATCTTGCTCTGAGATAGTATGTCTCATTATGTCCTTGTATATTTCCCTAAGGTTGTATTCCATAGTTTGCAAGTCCATAGGTAGTGAGCCTTAAATAACATTGTAATCTTTGTAAACAATGAGATTCATATATTTTGATTTAACTCTCACCATGGTTTTTCCCTCATTAGGTTTTCCACATAAAAATCTTGGTGTCCTTGTGTGGTTCATGTTTTATTTTATGCTCTTATTTTAGTTTATGTGATGTGATGTTTAATATACTAATGGAAATGGTTAAGTTTAATATATGCTGATTCACCCCCCTCTAAACACTTCAAAAATTGGTATCAAAGCCAAGTACCTTTGAGAAGCTTAACAACTGAGGTATATCCTGCACTTGAACACATGGGGTCTATAGAAAAGATCAATTATATGCTCATTCCAAGACCAGATCTAGAAGCAATGGAACCTGAAGGCCGGGACATCAATCTAGATGATTGTGAAGTTGATTTTGAAGAAGAATTCTGATCTTCTTGAAGATCTATATGAAGCGATATTTTAAAATATCAAATATGAGTGTATGCTAGACAAATAAAAAGAAACAATTGATAAATTGAAGGAAAAAGCTAAACAATCAAAAGAAGAGATTGAAAAACTGAAAGATCAAATAGAAGGAGGAAATGAATGTGAGACTAAAATAAAATAACCTAAATATTTGATCTCAAAATTAAAATTTAAAGCTGGAGAAGGCAAGAGGATTGAGGATTGCTTGAATACCAATCTCATTGATAAAATTGTTGAGTGTTTAAAGCTTGAGGAAGAGATTGTATCTTTGTGAAAAGAACTTGAAAAATAAAAAGAGAAAATTGACAAGGGTCTGAAACTGAGAGGAGGTTTTATAATTCTTAATGAGTTGATTAACTCTCAAAATCCATCTAAAGAGAAATTCATATGGTTTTGAAAAAGGGAAAAGTCTTATGAACAATGCATCAACAAACCTGTATAACTTCAAAGCAAAAGGAATTATTGAAAAAAGGGAGGAGAAATCCTGTACTGAAAAACCCAAGGATACATTCTCTAGAGATGCAAAGAAAAATAAAGATAGAAAGAAAGAAGAAGGATTCTTTCCTATCTAGAACAAGAAAAGGAATTCCAGAAAGCCTGCACCCTAAGCAAATTTCTCCCATCAAGTTCAATGGTAACTACTATGCTTGCAATAAATTTGCTCATAAGACAATTGAGTGTAGAAACAAGATGAGTTGGAATTCATTTATGCCTAGAAGGTTCGATGCTATGAACTCTCAATTATTTTATGGTCATTGCTATGCTTACAATAAATTTGGTCATAAGGCTAATGAATGCAAACGTAAAATGATAAGGAATAGTAATGCTATGAATTATCAATCCTTCTATGGTTACTAATACACATGTAACAAGTTTGGTCATAGGGCTGCTGATTATAGATCAAATGTGAGAAGAATTAATTATGCTTTGCAAGCTAGTATCACCTACTAAAGTTGCAATAAACCAGGACACATTGCAAGATTTTACAAAGGAAAGAATGTAAAGTCATATTCCCCTCAAAAGAAGTCTTTTGTAAGTTAGCAAAAGAAGGAAAAAATCAAAGTATGACAATGTAGACACTTAAAAATGTCCTGAATAATATTACACATTTGAATTTGATCACTAATATCATTTCATCTAGAAATCCATCCACTTTTCCCTTGTTTAATTAAATTAACCTAGTTAATTAATCAAAGGCATCATGTTCATCTATTAATCTAATTAACCTAATTAGGTTAATTCACCCTCCATAATATTCACCTTTCATCCTATCTAATTGAATAATGCAAATTTTTTGATTAGCCTTCTTATATCTTTTTATTTAATTAAATAAATCCTAGTTATCCTAGTTATTTAATTAAGTATCCTAATCCCACCCCCTTTCACTAAATAAATTAATTATTTAATGTTAAATCTTAAATTCCTTCGAACAATGCATCAACAAACCTGTATAACTTCAAAGTAGAAGGAATTCTTGAAAAAAGGGAGGAGAAAGCCTATACTGAAAAACCCAAGGATACATTCTTTGGAGATGCAAAGAAAAATCAAGATAGAAAGAAAGAAGAAGGATTAATTCCTATCTAGAACAAGAAAAAGAATTTCAGAAAGCCTACCCCCTTAGCATACTGCTCCCATCAAGTTCAATGGTAATTGCTATGCTTGCAAGAAGTTTGTTGAAAGTTTATTACAAAGAAGAATATTCCATTTTTTGAATGAATGAAAAGGGAGAATATTCTCAAAGAATATTTTCATGCAAGTGGATGAGGAAAATTAGCATTTAGTAAATTAAAACAAAGTTATAATGTGCAAAGGGGAGGGATATTCAATATGAATATTCCCTTTTGGAGGAATTTAAGATTTAGCATTAAATAATTAATTTATTTAATGAAAGGGGTGGGATTAGGATATTTAATTAAATAACTAGGCTAACTAGGATTTATTTAATTAAATAAGAAGATATAAGAAGGTTAATCAAATAATTTGCATTACTCGACTAGACATGATGAAAGTTGAATATTATGGAGGGTGAATCAAACTAATTAGGTTAATTAGATTAATAGATGAACATGAGGCCTTTGATTAATTAACTAGGTTAATTTAATTAAACAAGCGAAAAGAGGATGGATTTCAGGACGAAATGATATTAGTGATCAAATTCAAATGTGTAATATCATTCATAAATTTTTTAAGTGTCTACACTGCCATACTTTGATTATTTCCTTCTTTTGCTGACTAACAACAAACTTCTTTTGACGGTAAAATGACTTTACATTCTTTCCTTTAGAAAATCTTGCAACGTGTCTTGGTTTATTGCAACTTTAGTAGGTGATAATAGTTTGCAAAGAATAATTACTTCTTCTCACATTTGATATATAATCAACAACCCTATGACCAAACTTGTTACATGTGTAGTAGTAACCATAGAAGGATTGAGAATTCATAGCATTACTATTCCTTATCATTTTACTTTTGCATTCATTAGCCTTATGACCAAATTTATTGTAAGCATAGCAATGATCATAAAATTATTGATAGTTCATAGAATCATACCTTGGAGGCCTAAATGAATTATAACTCATCTCATTTCTATACTCAATTGCCTTATGACCAAACTTATTGCAAGCATAGCAATTACCATTGAACTTGATGGGAGCAGTTTTCTTAGGGGGAAGGCTTTCTGAAATTCCTTTTTTTTTTTGTAGATAGGAATGAATCCCTCTTCTTTCTTTCTATCTTTATTTGTCTTTGCAGAGAATGTATCCTTTGGTTTTTTAGTACAGGCTTTCTCCTCCCTTGTTTCAAGAATTCCTTCTGCTTTGAAGTCATACAGGTTTGGTGCATTGTTCATAAGACTTTTCCCTTTTTTCTGAAAGTGTGCTTCATTGCATGATTGTGAGACCTTGATTAAATATCAACTTTCATTCTCAACCCTTGATGGGGATCCATGATCCGTGCCTCCATCTTCTTTCCATCTTGACCATTGATTGATTCTTTCAATCTTGACAATCGGTTTCTCATTTCCTATTCTATAAATAAACTTTGCATATATTGAATAGGGATCCATATTTTGATAGAAAATTTATGCTATTGAAATTCATACTCATTTGCATCCATATTTAGAATTTTTTTAAGAAATTTAGATTAATCTTCATCTATTTTAGTTCAAGCATCCATTAATGGCTTCCATGTTAGCTTGGTTTACACTCATTTTAGCATATTTTGCATCCATGACTTGCATCTTTGAACTTTGTTTCTATTTATCGTAGATTGCATCCATTATCATCAAGCATATTAGCATTTACCACTCATATCATCATGTTAAACTAGTTTTCATCCATGTTTTACACATATCTCATCAGTTTCATCAATTTTCCTCAATAAAATTGATTGAAACAAGCTCATATTATCCAAGTGATTGGGAAAGGGTCACCATTCCACATCAATGCGATAGCACTCCCCCAATGGGATAAAGTTTGAAGTCTTAGAATAGGTTTCTTTCAAGATTTCATGTTTATTTCATGTTTAGTTTAATGGTTGCTTAGTTTTGATGCTTTCAAACACCATCACATTGGGATAATGGATTAGTGGACTAAAAATGCCTCAAGTCTATGTGGATCAAGTGTATTTATCCTATATTATGATCATGGTCACATTTTGGCATTAGAGGGAGGGTTGTACTAATCAAATATGATGAATTTATCTTTAGATTCCCATTTTCTTGTGTTTGTAGATTCAACGACGTATCTTGGATGTGTCGCTATACAACAACACACTTTGGTTTGATTTTAGCGACACACATTTAATTCAATGATGTGTGATTTAATTTCATCATTACATAATTAAAATAATGACACTGAACTGATTTTTATTCAAATCATTAATTTTATTATAGCAACGCATTTGATATAGAGACATTATTGATGTCATCGTTTACTACAAAGCAATGAATTTGATTTTTCAATATAGCGACACACTTCTGATATGGCAACCCATTTGATGAAATTCAATGACAATTAATTTCAGCGTCACTTTTTACTGGTAAAAAAATAAAAATTGAATTTTGACATGTGCTTTAAATTTTTTATTTCATCTAATTTCTAACATGTCACTGACTTTTGGTTTTTATTTTTCAGGCTAACTGGTTTTGCAGATTTGGGCAATAAAATTTGAAGTGAAGGAGCATGTCATCATTTGAACATATGTTGTAACAAGTTTTTTTACACTTATGAGGAAATTATAACCTATTTTATGATGCTTTACTTCACGTTTTAGGACCAACTAAATTTCCTTTGGGTTTAGAATTAATGTTCAAAGTTGGTTAAAATTGAACTGACATATCCTCATTTTGTAATATCAGTTTAAAATTGAATAATCCCAACACTTCAATTTGGTGCTTAAAACTAACTCATTATGCTTGTCAAGGTTAAAAGGAATGCGTGTTTGATTTGATTGTGTTTACTTGTTGTGCGTATCCTCTCGCCTTGCACTTTGTGCGATCTTGGGTGAAGAGAAGAACACAAGTATACTTTTCTTCTTGGAAGTGCCTATCCTCTCCCCTTGTGCATTTTGACAATCTTGAGTGATGAAAAGAATTTTAAGCTTCACAATCTATGTTACCTTTAGAGGGCCTGCCTCCCAACTTGTAAGAGGGAACAACCCAAGTGGTACTTTTATTTTGGTCCACTATATAAATAATTGGTGTGACAAAAGTCATTAACCAGTTGGTGTGGATGTTTAATACCGATGAAAGTCTCCCTTAGATTCGTGAGATACATAAAAACCCTTAGATCTTTCTAAGGGCTGGGAGGCCTCTTAATTGAGTGAATTGCCTTATGTATAAACACCAGTTTATCCCAAAAGCACTGATTAAGAACCCTTGTTTAGTAGTGGATAACCAATTTCATATTTGAAGTATATTTTAAAGTAGTGCATTGGAATAGAACCATTCCAAGAAGTTACCATGTTAAGTTTTTGGTTGAGGCAATAAAGCAAATAAGGAAGGGACTCTTTTGCTTGGCATGTCAAGACAATACATTTCCTTGACATAGCCTATTTTTCCATTCCATATTCATGGATTAATCATCTCTTAGGGGATGATGGTAAGCCTACTAAGAAATACACACCCACTTGAGCTATGGATGTTATATTTCTTGTGAGTTAGTTTAAACACATTGCTTGGTTCCAAAACATTGAAACAAACATTGAACAAATCATCAAATTTCAAACCCTCTGGTTTAAGCATGGATACCCTTTGAAAAGTCTTGATATTGATGCTTTTCCGAAGGATTTTATCCTTAGAGACTTCTAAGTATTTTGGATTATATCTAAATCCATACTTTCCAAAGTTAACATAGGTAACTATGCCCCTAGTTTCATGATTTTCACATAATGGACTTTGTGAAATGAAGGATGTTTTTGAAATATACATTTTAGTTTGAAATTTAAGCAAGACATTGTATGTGGTAAAAATAACTTCATTAATCCAAGATTAAATCAAATGAACAACCCACATTTATGTATGTTCAAAAATTGACTCCCCAAAACAAGTAAATTTAGACAAGGAAAGTATTGAAAATCATTGGGTCCAAGTTATATGGCCAAAATCATTGAGTTCTATTATCAAAATCATTGAATTCTTAAGGTTTTATCACTTTAGAGGTATAGCATGTTTCTCACCATCTTGGTCTTGCAAAAAAAAGGTCCCTTTTAGGTTAACATTTTGGGTCAAATATTTCATCCATCTACACACATTCTACATTCCATTTCACCAACAACTTTAGAAACTTTTGGACACATCAAAAACTTTAGACTTAGGAAAAATATCAAACCAATCCCCTAATTTAGCTATGTTGCATGTTAAATAGATCCTTTTCCATGCACTTAGTTGAGGTAGTTATCACATTGTGGACTATTTTATCTTGAAGGTCACAAGACTACCTTAAATATTTACATGTTCATTAACACCTTTTATAAAATAAATCAAAACATCAAACCTGTAAAACAAAAGTGTTGTCCAAAATTTTATAAATTTCATCCCCCAAATCACTCATCCCTTTCATCATCCACTTACACCATTGGTCCTAAACACCTTAGAGGTTCAATTTTACAACAAGGTCACAACACAAGAAAATATGGAATATAAAATTGATTCATACATCATGAGTGATTTAAATCAACCAAGCTATCAAATTCTTACAATACCAATTTATTATCAAAACTCACATTTATACAATTCACATATTGGATCATTATATCCTACAAACCTCAATTCTATAACAAATGTGAGTATGCTCAATCTAAATTTTGGAACACCTTTCCGTATGGTATATTTAAATCAAAGTCAAAACCTACAAATCTATCAACCAAATGATCAATACACGAGTCTTCAACAAAACAACATTAACCCATCAAATCAATACATGCCAATTGAGAGTATACCAAATACAAACTTACCAAACATGAACATACCAAATCCACACTTGGTCAACTATGGGATAGATACGTTTGTGAATCACACCAATGTTGTTCAAAATACAAACAATTTGTTGAAAAATCAATGTATTGGTCCAAATCAAGGTAACACCATGCAAAATCAAGGTTACCTAAATAAAAAAAATGTGTTTCCCAAACACAACAATGTTCAATGCCAACCTATAATGCAAAATCTAAACATCATCCCAAATCAGAACATTGTCCAAAATCAATTTGTGCATGATCCCATACAAATACCATAAGTGTATATTCCAAATATGATTTGCCAACAACTAAATAAACTATATCAAGGGTGTCAAAATAAAAATCAAGATCAAAATTTGTGACATCAAATTGCATCACTTACCAAAATAGTTGATTCATTGCACCAAGAATCATTTCCACCTCCAAATCAATACTCTTTGTTGATATCATCAAAGAATTGATTTTTATCCACAACATCGACAACCACATTTCCAACATCAAGATATTTAATATCAAGAACCACAACATCAACAACCATATCTCCAACATCAAGACATTGGATATCAAGAAGAACAACATCAACAACAAGATCTATCCCTACAACCTAAAGAAGATCAATCACCGCATCTCTAAGATGAATCACATATAGATCAAACAAAACAAGAACATGATTCACAAGATAAAAACACCATCACCAAATGTGAATACACTCCTTTAGGGGAGCCAATTGAATCAACATTAAACACGTTAGTCCATGCTAAACTTATCAATCTTCTAGAGTCATTTGGTCAACCTAGCTTCAAGTTCTCATGTATGATGATAATGCTTATTGTGAATACCATAGCACAAAAGGTCATGACACATCAGATTGTATCAAACTCAAGAACCTCATACAAGACCTCATTGATCAAGGAACAATAACTATTGACAATAATGATCAAGATTCAATCTTAGATTATCATATTCATAATCATGATCAAAATACCTCACCAATATCTAACAACAATCCATTTCAAGAAATATTAACATCATTTGATCTCATGGTTGAAGACATTGACAAGGTTTCGACCATAACTATTGAGGATAATGATCAAGATTCAACCACTAATGATAGCAGTGAAAATATCTCTACCACAATTGTTGAAAACAATGATCAAGATCTATCCATCAATGTGCACCGTGAAGATGTTTCTACCACATCCAATGATCAAAACAACATACATCAAGAATCAATTTCTAATCATGATCAAAACCCATCAACAATACCCAACAATGATCCATTTCAAGAAGTGTTAACATCATTTGATCCTATGACTGAAAATATTGAAAATATCCCTACCACAATTGTTGAGGATAAAATTCAAGATTCATCCGCCAATGATCATGTTGACAATGTCTCTACATCACCCAATGAGTTAGATGACATGCCTCAAGAATTTATTTCAAAGCATGATCAACATCTTTCACCAAATTGTAGCAATGGTCCTTTCTAAGACATATTGAAATCATTTTACCTCATGGTTGCAGATATTGAAGTAATCATCAACTCAACACTTGATCCAAATCCACTCAAAGATCAAGATGATATTGAGCCACTTCCCATTCTTAATGAAGATATCTAGGAACCCTTTGTAAGCAATCCATCCTTTGAAATTGACCCATGTCAAGAGCTTGATCCAAAGCACATCAAAATAAATTCCAAAATTAATCAAGATCAAGAATCTATATCTCCAAGATACTACCATGATCTATGGGTATTCTCCAATCCATACAAGATGTCACAAATAATGATCATATCCATATATCACATACTCCATCTACCCATGAGATTCTTACTCCTAATGGACATGTAGATGATCTTCATCCAAAACAAGAGTCTCATAATCTTGATATCAGTGCCAAGGAACAAGAGTCTCCTACTCTTAATATCTTTACACATGATCAAGGAATAGCAAAATCCATAGACATATCAAAAATTGATCATGAAGAAGACCTCTACATGGATGGTGAATCAGAAAAATTATTTGAAGAGAAAGAAAAAATGGATGATAAGGAAGACTCCTATATGGATTGTAAAGCATCAACACCTTTTGAAGAAACATCAAAATCAGACACATCCTCCATAAAAACTGAAGAAAGTGAGTATAAGGATGTCAAGCATTATAAAAAAATCAACAAAGATAAACAATATTGAACAAGGAAATGGTTTGTCAGTAGTAGAATCAAAGCATGTCAGTAATACTCCCATAATATTGGGGGCAACTTTATCTATCACAAACACCAACATGGGGATCATGAAGAGTCCTTATGATGAAATGACTACCAACACTCCAACCATTCATATCATGAATCATTGTCCATGCATATTTCCACCCACTAATTGGGACCGACCACAAGAAAGAGGCCTATATCAAAGAAAAGAAAAAATTATTGAAGAAAAAGAATCATAAAATAAAAATGGGCAAAGAAAATTCAAATGGATTCCAAAGAAAAAGAAATAAGATCATCCCTATCAAACTTCGTTAGTCACAGAAACTATGGGGAAAAATAAAAAAGGGAAGATCATCCATCAAAACTACCCATCGATACAAAAGAAAGATTCAAGAGTGACCTACAAGGTATATCAAGAAGTTGGTCCCAATCGAATCTCCATATACACCCATCATTGCTCATCATCCCAAGTTTAGAGAATCAAAGATTCCAAATTGTCGACCAATCCATTTGCATCTCGTATCCCTCAATGCATTCCACAATCCACTTCAACATCCATGCGTATGTGTTGTTATTTTAACATGTCAATGAGAGTAAGTAAACATAACTAAACAACACACAAGCAATGAAAAGTATTACATCTAATGAAGGAAAAGTAATAAAACAAACTATTACAACCTTGCATTCAAACTCATCCCATTGTCCTCTATACTTGGTGATTCCTCAACTCATGCTCTCAGAATATTTCATTGCACATGAATCTATATGGAATGACAACCTAAGAAACGAGCAACTATTGTGCAATGTAAACTAAAATGCCTACATGCTTATATTTTTGTGTTTTTGAAAATAAATTATTGAATGATCTATGATGAGAGATTTTTGTTGAAATGATACTAAAGCTAGTGATGCAAATCTAAAGAAATTCTATATAAAATATGCAAGAAACTAAATGCTAAAATGGAAATGCCATGATAATGCTAAAACAAACTAAAAAAAATGCAAGTGAAAAATATAATGCTCTTCAAATGCTTTCAAACTACAATGAGATTTTTGCAGCATAAACTTGTCAAATTCTCCTTGTTCAAAAGTTGTAGAAATGTGTTCTATTTATAAAATTTTCCAAGCTGGGAATGATGTGGCAGCGATGAACGGTCGAGATTGTGATCCTGCGGAATCAACGGTTGAGCACAAAGAGGTTAGAGAGAATCATGGAGGTGGTTCCCTACAATAAAACAATTTTCCAAGTGTTGAAGGGAATCAGAGGAAAGAAGAAGCCATTTTTCCAAGGAGGTTTCAAAGTTGTTACAGGTTTGTTAATGGAAAATCCACATGTTAGAATTTAGAAAATTCAATTTCATGTGACACATGGTGAGGTGGTAGGTGAGTTGGAAGGTAGTTAGAATAATATGTAGAAATGTGCCAATTTGAATTTAAAATTCAAATTTAAATGAAGATGGGAAATTAACAAAATGATAAATTAGTTCATTTGTGCATTTAACCAATTTAAGAGGAAAATAATTTTAGAGGCCAATTTGAATTAAAAGTTCAAATTTAAATGAAAGAGGGAAAAATAACTAAAAGACAAATTAATTTAATTTGTGCATTTAATTAATTTGAGAGGAAGTGATTTTGGATAAGAAGAATATTTAGAAGTGAATTATATAAATAATTTTTGCAATTTATTTATAAGTAGGGGATTTAAGATTTTTATTAATTAAGTAACAAGTATTTAATTAATTCGTGCTCAGACCATTTTTAAGTGCATACATTTTGTCCCTCTTTGAAGTGATGTGCTTAGCCACATTGCTTCAAAGAATAAATTTTCTAGATTGCAATGACAAAAATTATGACATGCCCCAGACGCTAATTTTTTTAGTGATGATGAAAGGATGCCCCCTCGGGAGATAAATCAGGGATTTTGAATTTTTTTGATGATTTTTGAAAAAAATTGCTGATTAAATTATTTTTTCGTTGATATGTTGATGATCGTCGAATTTGATAAGGATGACCTGATTTATCTCCCGATAATGATAATAGTTCAACCACATTGTTGATTAATTGATTAAAAAGCCCATTTTGAAAAATTAAATAAATGCCACAATAATTACCCCTTAATTAACCCTTAAAAGGTCAAAAAGAGTAAAAGATAGTTCATTTGTAACTTGTGCATTTTGAAAACTTAAGGGAGAGAAGAGCCAAGATGGATAGGATTTTGCGCCACACTCACAGATTCAAGCGAGTTCGCCGCCACCAGCGTCCAACTGCATACGAACCTCCGGTACGTACCCCGAGAACCACTTTTTTAATTTAAAAGGAATTTTTTCCGCTTAAATTTCATTTAAAAATTTAGTATTTTCATATGCTTTAGCACATTAGGTTAGGATTTTAGCGCATCCAGAACCTATTACAACACATTGAGTCATTGTATTAGCACATAGGGTTAGGTTAGGACCCAAAATTAGGTTAGCGCATCCGGTCTCCGCTTCAGCGCATTAGGGTGTTAGATTAGCGCATAAGGTTTTTAGCGCATCAATATGATAATGTCGTGCATAGGGTAGGTCAGATAGCGCATCTGAGAAATAGTGCATCAAGACCCTGTTCTGATGCATCCAATCCATTTTCCAACACATACAAGAAATGGCGCATCAGGACCCTGTTCCAATGCATTTGGTAAACTTTCTAGCACATCTGGTGGATTAGCGCATAGAAACTTTGTTTTAGTGCATTGAGCCAAAATTGATGATTTTGATATATTTCTCCTAGATTCTGATGATTGATGATCACGTCAGTTGATGATAGGATGATGTTGATTGATAGGTTGATGATCATCCTCATGATAGACAAGGAATTATGATAGCATAGATAAAATTGATTGATTGATTGATGATCATCCTCATGATAGGCAAGGAATGATGATAGGTTGATTGATGTCGATCAATCTCATGAAAAATGAGAGTCGAGTGATAGGATAGGTGCTCCTCAAGATTTGATCAAAATCTCATGTGAGCTGATTTGATTAAATGATATGTTGATTGATAGGACGATTTGATTGATGTGCTAACTTGATGTTTGGATTTGATTCTAGGAGGGTAGCTTAGGGAACTTACAGGTTCAAGATCACTTTTCGTGGACATGGGACATGATCCCACAGCTGACTTCGACAAATCTTGCTATTATTGATCAGTGTGATTTGACTTCATTGACATATATGCCCCAGTACTGGATTAATTAGGGGTTGTTGACGACACTTGCAGAGTGGTGATATAGTGACCACAACACCTTCCATCTGGCTACTGGAGAGATTACCGTGACCCTTGAGGATGTTTATCACATTTTTAGGATACCAGTCATGGGGGATTTGGTGGTATATGATCATGAGGAGCAAGGGGTACTGATTCCATTCAACAGGTTTTTCAAGATGACTAGTTCATTAGTTATGAGATATCTTGGCGAGAGTTGATTGTCACTCATTGGCCTTTGCCATGTGTATTAGCAAGATTCATTGGAGGATTTCTCTGCCCTGACCATAGGTCAAAGGGATTTTTAGTTGGCTAGGGACAAGTTTTGGATAGTATGATTACCCATGGTACGAGATATGCTTGGGGTTCGTGCATGCTTGCACATCTGTATCATGACTTGCACCAGGTAGTATATCTTTGGGTGAGCAGTCTAGCGGTAGGATGTACCTTATTGTAGCTCTAGGCTTGGGAGAACATATCTATTACACGGCTAGTAGAAGGCAGGGCTCGGTTAGTAGGATGACTGTATGTTTTTGGTTACACAGGGCCACTTGTACAACACAAGCTGGGCAAGTTGGATTGTTGGAGGAGAGTCCTTGATGATTTGGATACTGTTATTTGGTGGTTGTATCTTGATTGTGAGGCCAGGGTGAAGGACGATGCAGAGATGCCTTACATATTTTGTAGCAAGTATCTGATTGGTAGGACCCCCTACATCATTGAGAGGTTTATTTTTGGCAAAGTGTATAGGCAGTATGGCCGGATTCAGGGGATGCCACAGGGGGTAGCACACTATGCATGACAATGACAAGATATTCCTGAGTGGAGGCCAACCCTTGATTACGATGCAACATGTGAAAAGTACTACAAATTACAACCAATTTTATGGTAGTACCACCCCGATATTGTGGATGTGCAAATGATGATAAATTATGTTGATTATTTCTACACACACCTATTTCCACGGATATCTAGTCTAGATGAGCCTACGCCCATTTTGGAGGTCAGGAGGAGGGTAGGGCCAACAGTGTAGCGAAGAGGAGATGGTGGTGAGGAGGAGGAGGCAGAGGAGGAGGCGGGGGATGATGGAGGAGATGATGGGGGAGATGGGGGTGGAGATGGTGGAGGCAGACGAAGAGATGTGTCAGATTTTGGGGTCATCCCCAAGAGGAGGAGGTCAACACCCAGTGGACAACGACTAGTGATTCTTAGGATCCCCTCCTAGAGGCAGAAAACTTAGATAGTTGGTTTACAAGCTTAGGTGCAAACACTTGTGGGGTAGATATAGACATTGCAGGCAAAGTTATCCTAGGTACATGCCTAGATACAGGCACAGGCTTGAACACAATTATAGGTATAGGGGTAGATGGTACAGTTACAGGCCCAGGTGGCCACCCTAACTGCTGAGAGAGATGCTACTAGGAGATAGGGGGAGAAAGCTATGGTAGTAGCAGATAGGATACAAACAACTGCCAAGGGGTCTGGTATAGGTGACCTCATCTGAGAGTTTAGAGAGTGTGCCAAGGAGGCATAGTACTACAGGGGCAGGTATCATGAGGTAGTGCCAACGGAGTAGAGGGTCAATAATGCTCGATCCAAATCCGGTCGCTCCTAGTCCCATACCACCAACAGAGGCGTGACACAACCATTCCAGGGGCACCACTAGGTGGACCTTCCCTAGGAGTAGGACCATAAGGGGTAGGCGGTATTGGGTAGAGGCTTGCGACTTCTGGGGGCAACACCATAGGATCACATGGTCATGTTTGATCTATTGTACTTTGATTTAGAGACTTGGCTTTTGCCACATTTTTGATGTACCATTTCTCAGTTAATTGATATCATTGTATACTTGACATGTTATTATTTTGAGGTTATATGATATGCAACGACGTTCTAACGATCCATGTGTTGATGCTTTTATTATGGATAGATGCATTTATTTTATGTTCTAGGTGATTATGCCATGTTATTTATGATTATGTTATGGATGCATGTAGGGATGCCTTAATGAGATGTTGATGTTATACTTTTATATGTTTATGAATGGTGCATTTATGATGATGAATGAGATGGATATGTAAAGAGATGATATGCATTGTATTTTTATAAAAAAAAAATCACATGTATATATCGATGTATGGATGAATGTATGCAAAAATGATTTTATTATGGAATGCAGAAGTATGGATAATTCGATGTATGGATGTACGGTTTATGAGTTCTAGATGATGAATGAATAGATTTTGAATCATGATACATGTAGATGTATGGGTTTATGATAATGCAGATGTATGAATGCAAATGGATTATGACGATGATGCGATGTTATTATGACTGCTATGATGAATGCATCTATGGATGGATGATGAATGCAAATGCATGTATGAATTTATGTTATGATAATATGTGATGTTGATTATTCTCCTATGTGTAATGAAATGTAATGCACTTTTATGTATTTTGTGGTATTTTCTATGCAAATATGTGACCTAAATGTATAAATGAAATGAATTATGATCATGAATGGATTATGATGTTGAATGCATATATGGATGGATTATGGATGAATGAAAGAATGCATTTATTATGACCTCAATGTATGGATTATGAATGATGATGGCATTTTGAAAAAATCTTTATTTTTGAAAATTTTCATGATGCAAATATTATAATGAATGAATGCATGAATGATTTGTGATAGTGGGTGTATGATAGTGCTTTCTAATGATATGGAATGGGAATTCCAATGTAAATGAATGAATTTTTTGGTTATGACAAGTATACTCAATCTTTTTATGAGAGATAACATCATGTTGAGGTTACTAGATTGGAAAAATTTATAATGCAAATGCAGAACTAAAATGAATGCAATTATATCTATGCAATTTTTCCATTTAATTCACTATGCTTACTATCATCATTGAGCACTTTATTATGTTGAAAGTTGGTACAAGCATCAATGGTATAATTAGACCATGATGACCGGAGTAAAACTTTTGTTGAGATTTGATAGTGCAAGATAACACAAGCATCTAGGTATAATTAGACCAAGATGACCCAAGTATCACTTGTATAAACATGCAAGAGTTAATCATGTTCCTATGCAAATTCAGGATGTCATCAATGATACTTTGTAGAGCATGTCCCATGAAAATTCGCATAGTAGTAATGATTGAATCATACACAATAGAAAAAGAACAATATCATTCTTGATCATAGCCCCTCTAGTTTTGTGACATCATCAAGGTACTCTCAAGAAATGATAACAACAATCAAGATGCATCAATTGAACACTTGTGTTAAAGTAATCCAACCATTATTCAGGAGATGATCCATCAGTGATAAGTTGATTTGATTTGGTTTGATGTTTAATTTGATTTGGATGGTTACTCAATTGGATTGATTGATGTTCGATGTTTAGCTTTTGATGGTTGTCACGATTGTTGTTTTTTCCAAAGTTGCATTTGCTATTTGCTTGCCAGCTGATTTAAGCTCAATGGTGATTTTCCCCCAATGAGATCAAGATTTTTCCACCAGTGAGAACAAACCAAATTTTATTATGGATATGTACAATGATAACCAAGCCAAGATGGGACACAAACGCAACAACCGTATATGGACATGAATGCATAGTGATGGCAAAAATTGGACAGTTAACATACACTCAAATAAATGAAGAAGTTGACTTATCGCAAATAGTGCTTGTTTACCAAGTTTTCATTAGTTGCTTTTATTACACTTTTTCAAATTTTATGATTTTTTTGTTGTTACCAAGATGCCTGTTTGCCAGGTTTTCATCAGGGCAACCATGTTTTGATTTTTAGGATTTTTTTCAAGACTTTTTTTGCTTTCTGGGATTTTTTTTAGGACTTTTTCTGCTTTTTAGGATTTTTTCAAGACTTTTTATGATTTTTTTAGGACTTTTAAACATGCACTGGATGCATTATGTGTAGAAATTTTTCAGATGAAGGTTGTTCATAGGCTCTTCAAATAGATCCCCTTTTGGTGTAGACAATTCGTATGCTCCCGATCCAAAGACCGAAACCACAACAAAAGGACCTAGCCAATTGGGCTCAAATTTTCCTTTCTTTTCTCGGTCCTACTAATTATGGGGATTTTCTTTCAATACTAGTTCGCCTACTTGAAATGTCCTAGGTTTGAATTTGTGATTGTAGCTTCTGGAAATCCTCTATTGGTATGCTTTCAGGTGATCCATTTCCAACTAATGATGTTCATCCAACAATTCTAACTCCTGTAGTCTAGACACACGGTAATCTTCATCTGAAATGAGATCTTTCAAGGACACCCAAAGTGCTGGTATCTTAACCTCGATGGGAAATAATGCTTCAGATCCATAGATAAGTGCATATGGTGTGGCTCTCGTGGGTGTTCAAATGCTTGTAGGATAGGCCCACAAAGCGGGGTTTAGTTGAATATGCCAATCACATCCAACATCATTGACGGTTTTCTTTAAGATTTTTAGGATGGTTTTGTTTGAGGCATCTGCTTTGCCATTCCCTTGAGGGAAATATGGCATAGAAAACCGATGTTGGATATAAAACTTTTCACAGAGTTCTTGCACGTCCTGATTCTTAAAAGGTCTACCATTGTCAGTGACAATGGATTGAGGGATACCATATCTACAGATGATGTAATTCAGGATGAATGATAATATCTGCTTCCTTGTGATGGTGATTAGAGGCATGGCTTTGACCCACTACGTAAAGTACTCTATGGCTGTGATGATGAACTTGTGTCCATTAGATGAAGGTGGGTGAATTTTTCCTACAAGATCCAACCCCCACTGACAAAATGGCCATGTTGATGCAAAAGGATGCAAATCTTGTGCTGGTGCATGGATAAGATTACCATGGATCTGGAATTTCTGACATGTCTTGACAAATTGGAAGGCTTCTCTCTCCATAGTCAGCTAGTAATACCCCAAACGAAGGAGTTTCTTAGAGAGGGTTAGACCACTTGAATGAGTGCTGAAAATACCCTCATGGGCTTCTCATAAAGTTGTTTCAAACTCGTCGCTTTCTAGACATCGCAAGAGAGTTCCATCAAGACCTCATCGGTATAGTACATCTGCTATAAGGGTGTGATGGGTAGCTTCATGAATGAAATTTCATTTTTGGTTTCGGGAAAAATTGAGAGGTGGAATATTATCTTTTAGGTAGGTATAGATCTTCTCGTAAATGGAGGTATTGGAATCAATTAGGTGGAAAATGAGGTAGGATTTAGGATCTTCATAAGCAAGGGTAAACAATTTTTCCACCATGAACTCATAACGGCTTCATTTTTCTGGAATTTGGAGTAAAGAAGCAATGGTAGCCATAGCATCGGCAACTTTGTTGTCAACCCTTGGGATTTGAGTAAGTTTGATGTCACCAAAATATTTCTTGAAGTCATCAATAATCCTTTTATAGGGCATCAGTTTGTCATCCTTTGTTTGATAATCATCATTGACTTGATTGATGACTAGTTGAGAATCCCTATAGACCTGCAGCTCTGTTATTTTCCATTCCACAACTATCTTGATTCTGATGATAAGTGTTTCATATTCTGCTTTATTGTTGGTGCAAGGAAACATCAGGCAATATGACTTTGGAATGGTGTGTCCTAGGGGAGTGATGAATATAATTCCTTCTCCTGATTTGTGTTGAGTGTATGAGCCATTAAAATACTAAACCCATTATGGTGTTGTGACTATTAGGACATCTACATCTATAAATTCAATGTGAAGAGGGCGGTCATCATGAATTGGTGCTTCTACTAGTTGATCGACGATGGCTTGGCCTTTGATTGCTTTCCTATCGACATATTGGATATCAAATTCACTGAGTATCATCACCCACTTGGCCAACCTTCCCATTAGGTTTGCCTTGCTAAGGAGATATTTCAGAAGATCTATCTTGGCTATGAATTTGATGGTATGAGTCAACATGTAGTGTTGCATTTGTTGCATAGCAAACACTACTACTAGAAAAGATTTCTCGATAGATGTATAATTGATCTCATAACCATTTAAAGTTCTATTGATGTAATAGATTTCCCTCCCTTCCCTGTTGAATCTTCCTATACCAAGAAGGCTCCCAATGATCGGTCAGTAGTGGTGATGTATAATAGAAGAGACTTTCCTTCTGCTAGAGGTGCTAGAATAGGTGGACTCATCAAGTATTATTTTATTTGGTCGAAATCTACCTCACATTTCTCGTCCCATCAAAAGGAAACATTCTTGTGCAATAGATGAGTGAAAGGATGGGTCTTATCAGCCAGTTGTGATATGAATCTTCTGATTGAATGGAATCTTCCTTGGAGGGACCTTAACTGACTGGTGCTTTTTGGAGGTGGCATCTCCATTATAGATTTCACCTTTATAGGATCTACCTCAATACCTTTTTTTGACACTATATACCCAAATAACTTTGCTTACGTTACCCCAAAGACCCATTTCTTTGGATTGAGGTGAACATTAAACTTCTCTAATCTGGTGAATAGTTTGTCTAATATCTCTAGATGTCCTTCTCTAGTGTAGGATTTTTCCAACAAATCATCCACATAGTCTTCCATGAAAGTATGTATCATATCGTGGAAGATGGTTGTCATACCTCTTTGGTATGTGGCACCTACATTTTTCAACCCGAAAGGCATGACATTCCAACATAAGGTTCCCCATGGGCATGTGAAAGCTGTCTTGTCTAGTCTTTAGGTGCTATCTTGATTTGGTTATAGCCAGAAAAGCTATCCATTAGTGACAACATTCCATGATCTGTTGTCAAGTCCACAATGATATCGATGTTTGGCAAGGGGAAATCATCTTTTGGGCAAGCCTTGTTGAGGTCTCTGAAGTCGGTGCAAATCCATATGATGCCATCAGGTTTTGAAATAGGCACAGTTTTGAATATCCACTCTACATAATCGATGGATCTGATGAATCCGATATCCAATAATTTCTTTAGTTCTTCCTTCACTAATAGGGCAATGTGCAGATGCATTTTTCTAAGCTTTTTTTTTACTGGTTTGATTCCTGAAGGAAGAGATAAATGATGCATGATGAGGTCCAGATCTATCCCTGGAATGTCTTCATACAACTAGGAAAAGTTGACTTGTCGCTCTTCAAAGAACCTAATAAAGCTCAAATTTTCTTGTTCTGTCAATGATTCTGCCAGATGAAGAGTTTTTATTGTTTCTGCATTGTTGACATTGATGGATTGTGTTGGTTCAATCAGGACTTTGGATCTTTCTTGGAAGTGCTCTAGGAGAGTGTCAAAATTCCCATCCTTCGACACCTCGGAGAGTTTTTCACCATCGGATGCGCTCTTTATTTTTACTCTTTCTTGATCTGATACTGCCATGGAATGGTTTTCACCATCAGATCTTTCTTTTGTTTCATTTATTTTGCAGCTGGGAAATTTGGCACTCTCCTGTTGTGAAGCTTTGCTAAGATGTTCTATTTCTTAAGAGAAATGCCCGGTGTGAAGAGTGTGGTCTGGAGAAGAAATATTCTCGTTGCTCATTGGATTAGGGATCACATGTGTAGCTTTTCAAATACCAAACAATGTGAGACAATGTTCTGGGATTTCTTCAAAACTTTTCAAAATGAAATTTAGAAGAGGGATAGGGTACCCTCAAAAATTATGGAAAGATATAAGAATGACATCACCTTTATGGTTGATAAAGGTAATTTCTATATGGAAGAGGTTGAACCAAGGACTTCATGGATAACAAGGTTTCCCTATGAGCTTCCTGAAGATAATTGAATTTATATGTTGATATTTTTCTTAGCAAACCTAAGGATCCCACTATTGAAAGGTTTGGAACATATGATGAAATAACCAACAAATATATCAAGAATAAAGTATAAGAAAATATGGAGAAGAATGTGGGGAAGATGATGTATGAATTGAAGAAGGTATTTGGCTCTCCTAAAGGACCTACAGATGCATCTCAAGCTACTACTGCTACACCAGCCCTTAGGAGGATATGTAGATCTGCTTTTGTCTTAGCCACAACTCCCATACTTGCTTAAATTGATCCTCCTAGTAGAAAAATAATTGCTACTAAAGTACCAACACAACCAAAGACTACATAAAGAAAGAAGCCAAGAACTAAGTAGAAAGAAACAAGGGAAAATTTTAATCTAGTGAATGTGAATTATGATGAAGAGAATGAAGAAGAATAAATGAAATCTTACATATTAAAGAGAAGAGAGAAGAAAACAAGAGAAGAAGAAGAAGAAGAAGAAGAAGAAACATCCATAGAAAAGGAAATGGAAAAGGAAAGAAAGGAGATTCCTCCAAAAACACCTTAACATGAGCCTCTACAACTTGAGGCTACTATTAATACAATTGTACAACATGATGCATTGAAAGAGTTTGCTGCACTCTTTTATGGGATGTCCCATGTTGATAAGTACACAATTGAAAAGGAAATAGTTATGTATATGAACAATTTTAATATGACACTAAATGAAATCATTGATCAAATTTCAAAAATCTTGGAAGATGTACTAAGTAACAAGAGAAATGAAGCTATTGTAGAAGAAGATAAGATAAGGAAAAAAGCTTTAGAGAAGGCTAGTGTATCTATTTATCATGAAGAAAGAGTCAAAATATCTCAATATCAGGTACAAGAATTCAAAATCAAACAAAGAATAAATATTCTAATGGGGAAAGATGAAGAAGAAATGGAGGATGGAGAAAGAAACGAAAGAAAAGACAACATAAATATTGGAATAATTGAAGAATGCTGAAATAATTAGAGATCAAGCTCCTCTAGATACTTTAGATATGCCTGATGTGTCTACTTATGACATAGATTCATCAGTTCTCGAGGTAAATGTGACTAGAGGTGATGAGATAGATGAAAATGATAATCAAAATAAGGATTTTTCTCCTTCGATGAATACTAGTGAAGTGAGTGTCCCTACTATGAGGAAAAGTGCATCTGGTGAAGAACATAACATTCTCCCTTTAAAGAGTTTAGGAAATGATGAAGAAAAGAAAGGGGACAATCCTGAAAAATTTCAGAATGGAGAAGAAAGGATAATTGAGAAGCAAGATGCTTCTGTGAATATTGGACAAGGGTCTTCATCTTCAAATTCTTTCAAGGACCTACTAGGTATATAGATACAATTTCAACTTGTGGTAACTCCCCAGATTCTATAGATTCCCACTCATGAAGGACAAGTTGACTTGTCAAGTATTTCTCCTCTCCATAAGTTACAACTTGGAGATATTATGCATGCTTCCACAAGGAATGAAATTCTACAAGAACATATGAAGAGTTGATTGATTGATGATGTTGCGAAGATTATTCAGGAAGGTTTACCTGAGGTAAACATAGTCTTCCTTGCCTCTGGAACAAAAAAATATTTTAATAGATTCTTTCAAGGATCACTCCTCTCTCTTGGAGCAAAAGGTAGAACAAGAGTCCTTAAGAAATTTATGAAAGATAAAATAATGACTAATGCATCTGACCAGTGTGTCAATGGTCACAACAAATTACAAGAAAATTTGAACATGTTTAAAGAGTGTATAACTAAATTTATTTCTTTGTATTATTTTTTCTTGAAGTGTCCAAGCTCCACCAAGAAAATGAAAGATTAGATTGATTCCATTGAGTCACAAATTACTAAATTGGCCAAATTTTATGATTTGTTAAAGGATATGGATGGATCAATAAGAACTCAAACAAAAATATTCATTTGCAGTTGACATTGCTTTAGGACTAGAGAGAGTAGTTAAGAAATAGTTTGGTCACCTAAGGGAAGAAGTCAACTTGAGACTTTCTTCACTATCTAGATTGTTGGTGGATGCAAAAAAGGTTGATAAGGAAATGAAGGCTTCAAGTAATGTGGATGAGGTTGAGGATCTATGTATGTAGTTTGAATGTCAAAATCATATTCTAACCTCAAAAAAAGTAGATTGAGTTGAAACTCTAGATCAACTTAAGGTAATTTACAAGAATATCCTACCTTCTAAAGAAGTTGTAAAAATTTAAGATAAGACAATTTTCCCCTTGACCAATTTTGTGGAGAAGTGCAATATATTTTTGAGTTTTTGTTGAAAATATTTTGTACATAGCATTTGTTTTGAGGTATCTCCATCTCAGGGGAGTATTATTTTTAGAACCCATATAGTAAGGGGGAGTTCATACAAGTTTTGGCCTATTATACGTAAGAAGATATTATGCACTTTACCATTGATTTCAAAGGGGGAGAAAAGGCTTGTAGATATATGTGGTGTTGCCATCAATGAAAAAGAGGGAGATTGTTGGAAATAAGTGTTGTCATTGATGTCAACTCAAGAAGTGTTGTCATTTATATGTGTGTTGAAGGTTGTACATACTCCAGAGATAGTTGGTGTGCATAGTGTATGTTAGCAGTACAATACGATGAATACATGATGATTTGTCTATTATCTAGGTGTGATACGGAGGTTAGTACACCTATTCTAATATGTTTCCTACACACCTACCTTGATATCACTCATATTTGGTGTAGCACACTTTGAGATAAGTTGCATAAATTCTATTAAGGAATTTATAGTGTATACTGTAAGGTAGAGTCATAGTATTTTGGTCTGGATCCCTCCAAAGTACAAGATTTTTTCTCATGGTTCAAAAGCAGGGAAAACTTTAGTGGTGAATCTTCACCAATTGGAGAATAATAGAAATTGGGAGCTCCAAAAATGGTGAATAGTACAAGCTAAAATGAAGACTGAATCGCCAGGTTTTTACAAAAACATAATTTCGTCTCAATTAAGTCGCCATGTAAACGATGCATCATTGGCACTAATTCGCCATTAGTTTATACAGTTAAATTTAATATTAATAATATTCACCAGTAATATTTTGCAATTCTGAAGAATCAAGAAGGGAATCTACTATATTCATGCCAAGCTCCCAGAAAGACATCCAATCAAAGCTCTGTTTGATCTCCACCGTTCACTGTTTCCAATAGATCATGACATATGTCGTCATCGTTGTATCAGCGGGACATCCCTAAGTGTCCCACTGATGATGTTCAATCATGCCAATAAGGCTTCCATACTCCACTTGAGGTCCACCAAGGTACAGGTACACCACTTGTGTAATTCTGAAGAATCATGAACAAAATCTACAATATTCATGTGAAGCTCCCGGAAAGACATCCAATCAAAGATCTATTTGATCTCCACCATTCACTATTGCCAATAGTTCATGACATACGTCATCATCATTGTATTAGTGGGACATCCCTAAGTGTCCCACTGATGATGTTCACTCATGCCGATATTTGCTCACGAAATGAACTTGCAGTCGTTCGATTTAAAAGCTAATCGATGGCAAAATTTTCAAGTTTCATTTAGTCTTACTTTTCAATTGAGATTTTTTAAAAACAATTCATCAGTCCCTGACCCCGTGAGGGGGCGTTTCCCCCTCGACCCCCACAAGGGGGCTTTTCCCCCTTGAACCCGCCGGTGGTTGCCGCCCCCAAGCCCCTACTTCAATATTAAAAAAAACAAAAAAATATATGGGGCAATTGCGTCGACCAACTATGCAAATTTTTAAAGGAGAGATTCGCCATTGTAATTAATATTTTTAGTGATTATTCACTAGGATTTGCCACTGTGATTATTATTTTTACCAATTATTCATGAAGATTCGCTAGGATTTTACAATTTTTTTAATATTGTGCATAAGATTCGCCAGGAAAATTAATATTTTTTTTCAAATAAAAGAAAAGATTCACGAGGATTTTACACCTTTTCCGACGGGGGGGGTTTCTTAAAGTTATCCCTGATCAAAAGATAAGATGGTCAATATGTGAAGGTGTTATATCCAAGCGTTCAAGTCATTACACCTTTTGCAATAAAAGTTATAAGTGATAGAGTTACGGTCTATGCTCTGGTAGACTGAAGTATTGATGAAGGCATGTTGAAATGCTCTACATTCCTCTGGAAGTGAAGTGATGACCTTGCGGTTTTGAAGAAATTACCAATAATGTTAAATGCACACTACTCTATAATATTTGTTGTTTTGGTGGTTTGTAAGATCAGGTTTCAAAATGGTAGTTTGCTACAGTTTATCTAGAATACTTTGTTCCTATATATTTAGTGGGTTTCTTTAGTTGCTCTAGCTTATGATGATAAATTTTTTTAGGAAAATATTGAAGAGATGTTGTGCATGGACTACAATGCTTGCATCTTGGTCTGTATGGAGGTTTTGGCTTCTCCCTAGTGGTGCAAAGTTGAACAGTTGGCAATTTTGGTGTTGTCATCATTGTTTGGGTCAACAAGATTATTTACCTCATCTGTAATTGGTCCTAATTAATTAATCTTGCTTTGGATGATGTGTTGAGATGGTTTTTGTTCCTGTTGTGTTGTGTATTGATCCATAACTCTTTTACTCTTTATAATGTATATGTTTGGGCCAACCTATGGAGTATCACGTGTTTCATCTAAAGGTCATCATGGAGATGACCTAATTGGGGTTTTGAGTTGTTATAGAGTATATTTATAAAAGATAAAAAACATTTGTGAAGGCAATTTTGAGGTATGATGAATTGAGATTGATTAGTATGTTAAAGATGAAGTGTGTGAAGTCAATGTGAAGGATTAATCATGCAAAAAAGGAACTTCAACATCATCATATTTTGGATGCTTATTTACAATAGTTCATATTCATAGCTCTCATTATAATTTTCATGTATCCTACTTTGAGATAGTGTGTCTCATCAAATCTTTGTATCTCGCCCTAAGTTTGTATGCCTTAGTCTACAATTCCATAGGTAGTGAGCCTTAAACAACATTGTAATCTTTATAAGCAGTGAGCTTCATTTATTGTGAGTTAACTCTCACAACGGTTTTTCCCTCATTGGATTTTCCATGTAAAAATCTTGGTGTCCTTGTGTGATGCATATTTTCTATTTTTCTCTTCTTTCAATTTATGTGATGTGATGTTTAATCTGCAAATGGAAATGGTTAAGTTTTAATATATATTGATTCAGCCCCCTCTCAACACTACAGTGTTTTCAACAACTTCTATGCTAAAGAGGAGCATGATGTTTAGCTGGTCAAAGAATTGGAGGGCTAGTTTTAAGGCCATAGAGAAAGAAATTTCCCAAGGTACTACACCTCCAATCTAAAATATGATAAGGAATTCCTCTTGTACACCTTTAAATGAGAATCAAGCATATCAACTATCCTAACATAACTTAATAAAGATAGCTTTGAGCATTCCATTACTTTCTTTAGTGAATGGATTTAGAACTATGAGCTAAAATATGGTTATATGGAGAAACAAGTCCTTACTATTATTAGAGCACTAAAAATTTTTAGACACATGTTGTCCAATAATAAGATCTATATTTAATGATACCTCGTACTAGTATCAAATAATTTTTGTTTAGCAAGGATATCTGTGAGAAGAGATTTGGGTGGATTATTAAACTTAAGGAATATGACACAGAAATCAAGATCACCAAGCTACTGATAGGAAAGGGAATGTGAGAAACTTGTATTAGCCCTTGAAAATACTACAAAGGTTTCATTTATGATACCTAAAGAACAAGCAACCAATATTGAAACTCAGAGAAATTAGGTGAATGATATGACTACCTTTTGTAGGAAAGTAGATATCCTTAAGGTCTATATAAAACTAGAAGAATATTTCAGACTACATTCCATCCCCTATGTCCTAGTGGATGCCACACTTTTTAGAAATGCTATAATGGGGTGTTGCTAAGATGCATAGAACAAAATCAGGTCAAAAAAGTACTTAAAGAGTTTCACAATGTTTCTTTAGGTGGTCATTTATCTACAAGGTAAAGAGAACCTTTGATAGGAGGAATATTAATAGAGTGTTCAAGGGGGGTGAATTGGTCTTGAAATAAGATTTAGATAGATGCAAGGAAGGTAGAAATAATAATTTTATGTCATATAGAGTGGCCCCTATATCATGACTAGTTGTAAAGAGGCTAATGCATTTAATCTATCTAGGCTAAATGGTGAGGCTCTTCCATTCCCAATCAATGGGATATACCTCAAGTCTTGATTCTAAGGTAAATTAAAAGAATTTATGTACCATATCAGTTTAGTTCTTTTTGTTTCAAGAATGCCTTGCACACTCTATATATCCATTAGGGAAATGCATGCTCTAGGTTTGTTTTGTGTTTTCTCCAAGTGCTTCTTCACATGTTTCCCCCCATTTTTGTGGTGTTTTGAGACAAGATAGTTTGAGTTGTTGTCATGACCATATGACTATATTCCTAATGGTTTTCTTATGGATTTTGGTTCCCATGTTTAGCAAGAAAACAACTTGTAGAAGTTTCTAGAATGTAGTCACTCTATGCCTCCCCCCTTTTTACACTTTTAACCGTTACTAATTGATTTGAGAAATTTAATTTAAATTAATCAATATATATAAATTTCTAAGTGTTTCAATGCCACAATCTTAGGTTTCTCTAATTTCATAAGCCCTAGACCCTTCAGCTCCTTTTTGTGCCCTAGCTTCTATTTTTGTGTTGATCGATTCAGCTAGTTGCATATAACTTAAGTTGTGACCTTATGTCTTATTCTATATCCTTTTATCGACTCTTCATTCTAGTTACCATACAAGTCATTAAACTTAAGTCTTCTTTCATGTGCACTTCTATGGTGGGTCCTGTTCTTGTAACATGTGGAAGTCTCCTATTTGAACATATTTGTTCCTTTGCATCACAAATTATAACTATGTATTAACATTAAAATTGCATCCTTGATATTTAGTGACATGTGGATTCTAATATTATCCTTTGGACCAGTCTAGATATCTTGTGGGACCATTGCCTTATTGATATGTTGGTAATTTATTATAGCATAAGCTTTCTTCATAGCACCTATTTTAAATGATCGAGCCCATTCAACTTGCACTAGTGCACTCTTCTGCCATGTTTCACTCATGATGACCTATATTTTCCTCATAGATAATGTTCAAATCATTCACATGTGGCAATATTATTTGTAGCATAACATATCAGTACAATGCACTTTTTCAAAGGAAGTAAAGATTAAACATGCACTCATGCATTACAACAACACATGGTATCTACTCAGCATGGGTCTGGGATAAGGTTCAGACATTGTTGAATATAGACAAGGATGACTAAGCAATGTGTGTCATGTCCTCATTATAACATAATATTTCTTCACAATGTAGGTTCTAAAGGAAAGAGCCATTCAAAATCACACTAGTGCACTCTATGGACATGTGTTCTCTATTGTGTAAAGGCAAAACAACATGGTATCATCCATTCTAAAGGTCCAACCACTTTTATAGTGTCTCTCACATTTGTATTATGTTGTTCATATTTTGGATTTGATTTGTATACAAATACCTATATATTTTGATTCAGGATTATTTGTATCATCATTCTTTTTATATTTGCATCACTATTGGATGCACCTTTTGAAACATTTATACTATTATTATGTTATGATGGATTATGTTGTATTTTGTTGATTATTTACATGTATGCTTGGATAGTTATTTTATGATTATGCAATATACTTTTTTAAAGAATTGCATGTGCTTTGGCTATTATGTATATGCACAGGTACTCTTGATGTGTGTTGAGTGGATACAGGTACACAAATGTTTTCACTTGGATTCACAACTTTGAGTTATTCCTCGATGGTGGTTATGTGGGAGATGTCACATTCACCATATTTATTTTTCCTTGCCCATCATACTCAATTTGAGTCTGATTCCCTATTATTTTTCCCATATTGGTCTAGATGTCATCATTGATATGATTCCAAATACCATGCCCCATGTGGACGCCCAATGAATGTGTGATTTGATATCTTGTTCAAATTCTAATTTCCATAAATTTAATTGAATATACGCTTATATGGATTTGAATCATGAATTTAAATGTTGTGTTAATAAGAAATACATTTAAATTGGTTATTTGGATTTAGGTAGAAATTGAGAAAAATACAATTAAAATAAATTTATATTAGTTTATTTAGAAATTAAAAAAGGTTAAATGGGAAAAAGGGAATTATTTTATCATTATGTGTTTTTTTTGTAAAGAAAATTGTGAGGAGAAAATCCTCCTCTTTGGGAAAATTTGTTTTGTGGATTGTGGGAACAATTGCGAAGGGAATTGGATGAGATTGAATGAATTGGAATAGTAATTGGAGGGGGAGTGTTCTAGTGAGTGGATTCGTGTATTCATGGTGTGTATTGTGAGAGTTCATCATTTTGAATTTTGGAAATTTTTGACGTAATCTTCTAAATTATTTTCATTTACTCATTGGTTTCAATTGAAAGGTTAGAATAGGATTATGGGAGTGTTAAAACCCCCCAATTCTTTTCATTTCACAAATTTCTATGTTGTAGATTTAATTTACAGATTTTTTTGGGATTTTCCCAAAAATGTGATTATTGTTAGAAATTTGAAATAGATTGAATAACCTAAATAAATTTTTAAGAGAAAATCAAAGCTACATAAATTGGAAAAGCATAAAATTCCCCCCAAAGAAGAAGAATCTACATCCCACAAAAAGGAAGTGTGTCCCCCATAATAAAGAGATACATGAAGTGGAAGGACAAAGAATCCCCCCTAAGGATGATATCCAATGGTAGATGCTTGAAACTGGATGGAGAAGATAGTGCATGATCGTCAAACAATGTTCCTCCCCTTAGGAAGAAACATAACCAATGGGGTATGCAATGTATCTACTAAATCCTGAAAGGAATATGTAGGAAGAAAGTGCAAGATGTATGAAGTCTCTGAAGTCAACTCAAGTATCCCCATGTCGATGCTAAAAGCTACCACAATCAAATTAGGTGTTCTAGGCCATACTGCTAAAGATGACAAATCAGAATCTCCTAGAGATAGATGCAGAGAATAATCCAAACATTTGAGTATCTCCTCTGAAGATGTCTTCTCCAAATGATGATTCAAGGTATCCACACTCATGTCAAACTATGATGAATGATCAAGAGGGTCAAAGTGTTCCCTCACAACAACTGAAGAAGAATCATCTGCATCAAAGAGAAGATGTATACACTCAATAGTGTCTCCCAAATCTATAATATGTGTCTCCATAAAAAGGTCTGGAATACCTATCAAGAGATCATCCCAAGCTGAATAAGGAAGACTATAGATATCCTGTTGTAAGAAGTCATTGGAAGCTTTTGAAGAAGCAACTCTAAACTCTAAAGTGGAAATAGTAGATGCAAGGACAAAAGAGTGGTCCTCAAATAGAAGATGTATGTCCATAATAGTTTCATCTAGATCTAAAATGAGGGACTCTATAAATAAACAAGATATGTCTAGTAGAAATTGGCCCCAATAAACTGAATCCAAAAGACATAATTGATCCTGTTGCAATGTATCATTGGAGGCTCTTGATGAAGCATCTCTAGAATTTGAATTTGTAATAGGTGATGTCGATGTAATATCAACATGAGGATGAGAAGAAATAGAAGTGTTTGTGTCATCTAAACATTGAATATGTGCATAATACTTATTCTCTTCTAAAGTATCATCATCAAAGGGTATATTATCTACATTAGCAAGTGGAATGAGGCAATCTATAGCACGATCATCTGGGAATGGAGAAACATGAGGGTCTCTAGACATCTCCCAAATCTTGGTCCAAATTATGTAGGGAAATTCAATGCCCACTATAGACAACAGAGTGCCATAATCAACATGACAACCAATTATTCCTATTACATTGGTGATCCCACAATAGTGGTTTACAATTTTTGGCCAAACTGGACAATGAAATATATATTTTTAACTAAATATTCACTTTCGGGCACCTATAGCGGTTAAACCATGAGGAATTTGAAGATGATGAAAACTAGAGTTTCGTGGCATTTTGTCTGTAGATTCTAAAAATATTTTTTTCAAATTTTTTGGAATCAGATTACACTTTTTTTTCCATCTCCCTCGAAAACTAGGTTTTTTTAGAAAACAACATTTTTAAAAAGTGAGGCTCACTGTATAACACATAACTTTTTTTCCATGAAGGATAAAATTCTAATTCTTTCAAATTTAGATTTGTAACTCCGAGTTCTAGTGCTTCTACTTGGTTAGATAGATTTTTATTGAATATTTTTTCTTTAATCAAGTTTCCTAGTCAAACCAATTATAATTTAGACATAGCGCGATCGTATAATGCATAATTGTTTTTGTATATATCGAAATTCAATTTTTTTTTATTGGATCAAGGACTTCAATATTTGGTGCACTCATATTTTTCAATTTTTTTTTTATTAATCTGCTATTTTTCCACATGTGTAGAATAGAGAGCTTCGTTTTCGGTGAAAAACCTAGGTTTAATAAAACTAAAAAAACAAATACATAATAAAACCAAAACATATTAAAATTATATTCGTTGGATAGCTCGTTCTGAGGACTACTTGATTCCAGTTGGGTTTGTGAATTCTCTACCATTTTCATGTTCAAACCGAGCTCTGAAGTGAAAAAATTAGGTTTTTTTTATGAATTTTGTCAAACATCAGGGAAATGGGGGGTTCGAGGGTTCGATTGAACCCCCTTCCCAAAAGGGGTTTTCATTCAAATTTTGTCTGTACATGCAATTAATGGGTTCACTCTAACTCTGGTTTGAGCAAACCCTTTTTTGGTTCATTCGACCCCCAAAATGTAATTTTTTTCCACAGGGTCATTTTTTGCAAGTTTACCTTCCTCATTTGAATTGTAAACCACTTTTGTGGGTTTACCCACATGATCAATTATATTACCCCATACTGATTTCTTTCTAGGTGTGTTTGGTTCAGGTATGAGCCCATAAAGGTAAGGCAAAATTTGTATCCATCTAAGATGGATTATAATGCCTTTTTTCCAAGACTCATAATTATCCTTATCCAAAATTATCACAAAAGGATGAGTAGGAAAACCCATGATACAATCCTCAAATGATTACAAAGAAACATAAAAAAATAACACCAATACACCCTCACCCTTCTCACTAGTATCAAAGATCACCCCCCAAATATTATAAGGTTGGCACTTTATAATTTAGTGTGTTTACAAAGCCTTTTCCAAGATACAATTTTCAATAGGCTCAAAATATCCAAAATTAAATTTTTTGATACAATATGAACCCAAGACAAAATTTTGGAAAATTAGACTTATGGTTGTGTAGTGCTCTTCAAGACCTTTCCAACGCCTATTTGTTTCCAAAAATCGGATCACCAAGGTGAAAGTTATGGCCTGATGAAGAAATTAGCACAAGACAACTTCAACTTGAAATATCTAGTACAAAATGACAAAAAATCTTCTCAATATCTTTGTAGATGAAAAGTGCTTATCTCTAGATTTCTGACGATATGTTATTTTTTGAAATCCAACACCTAAAGAAAAAGTTATGAATTTTTGAAAAATTGGTTGAATTTAGCCCACAGGAAATGGGTTTTCTAGCAGAAAAAGTTTACTTTTGATTTAACTTCTGAAAAATCTATTCACTGTGAGTAGACAATAATAGAAACCTATAAATATTTTGATGTGAAGAACAAAACCTATAAATATTTTTTTTGATCTAGCAAGCAGAAGATGAGAAAATGAATTTTATTTAACCTTCAACCTATAGAAAAAATGGTGCACGACACTTTTTGGACAACAATTTTTATCAAATATGCTCAAGATATGCAAAATCTAAAAAATACCCAAATGAGATTTCGACCTTGGCTACAAAACCCATAAATTGTTTTTCCTAAAAATGAGTGGAAGTTGGAATTCTAAAGCAAAAATGAAAATGACTCTAGTGAAAATCAATTTTCTTCAAATCCTCGTCTACAACTATGTCAAATGATCTCCTATTTGGATGAAACAAAAGCCAAATCTGACTTTCTCATGCCTCCTGGACACATTGGAATAGTAAAAAATGCTGCCAGTATAACCAAAAATGTTGCAATCACCCATATCTCATAAAACACATATGCAAAATAAAGAGGTTATTAGATCTTTGCAAGCCCTTTTTGATTCTCTAGATCATTCAAGAACGCAAGAGAAGAGCATACATGAATTTACAAGAAACTCAATCTCTCAATCAAGAATCTATGAACTTAGATTTCTCAAAACAAAAGCTCTGATACCATGCTAGAAATCTGAAATAGCTTGAATAACCCAGTGAACATTTAAAGAGAAAATCAAAACTACATAATCTGGAAAAGCATAAAGAATGCACACCAGAACTTTGAGAGATTATCCAATGTCAATATGATAGAATGGATTAAGAGCTTCTAAGATTGATTGATACAATGCAAAGATGCAAAATAATGATTGTATGCATCAAAGTGCATGTATGCCAAAGTATGCAACAATGCAAGAGAATGAATGGATGCAAAATACAAGGTAGGTAGTGGGTTTATATATAAATTAGGAGAGGATGGAGATGGAAAATCAACCAATGAGAATTGACCACCAAAACCACCGACATTAAATAAAGCGATGAAAAAGTAAATATTCCACCCTTAAAAGGTGGAGGAAAAATCATCACTTTATCTCCTAGTTATTAAATAATTAACCCATGTTATTATCCTAAGCAAGCTTAATAAAAGTGTAGGAAAAACCTATAACTAAGAGAAAATAAATCTCTCACTAGGAATATTAAATATTATCCCACTAGGAAATAAAAACCTACACTAACAATTATAATGCCCATTTTTTGAGAAATGATAGAAAATTCAATTTGATAGTTTAGAATGGGTTCTTGGCACTTTTGGCACCAAAGGGTATTGTTAGAATTTATTTTTTGAATTTGAAAAAACCCAAGCTATTTTAATGGTGTTTTGAAGAAATTTTTGGTTTTTGGCCATTTCAAAAGTTGGAAATTTTGAAAGTTTCAAGTGAATTATGATGTTTTAAAATGTGTGAATGAAGGTGTACTTTGTGAAATATTGAAACAAATATTATGAAAACATGTGAAATTTGGTTGAAAAATGAAATTGTGCATTATTTTCCATACCACACTCATTGGAGGGTGTGTTGAGCTTAAGAAATAGGTATTAGAGAAGTTTAAGGGAGTGGCTCCGAATGTGTACCTGAACCAAAGTGGCTTGTAGGATAATCATGGGTGGGGAGTCATATAATCAAGTGAAAACTAATGAACATGAGTAATTAATTAACAAAGATAATGGATGTTCCTCTCATGCCTTGAGTTCTTGTAAAGACTAAAGATATTTGGGAAGACATGCTAGCTTGATGAGATTGGGTCTTATAATCAAAGATCTGCCTAAAATCACAAAGCCTTCACATTCAATTTGAAGAAGTTGTCAATTTGGAAAACAAAAATAAAAAGTTTAAAAGGAAAGGAACAATCATCTACCGAAATGCTAGAATTAATCCATACAGACCTTTGTGGTCCTACAAGAACAAGAAGCCTGAATGGTGACAGGTACTTTATGCTCTTGATTGATGATTACTCTAGGATGACATGGGTTACATTTCTTAGAGAAAAGGCTTAGGCTCTTGATAGATTCAAGGTATTTAAGGCAAGAGTATAAAATGAGGCAAACCTAAGAATTAAATGATTAAGGTCTGATAGAGGTGGAGAATTTACTCTAGTGAGTTCAATGCATTATGTGAAGAGCATGGCATAAAGAGACATTATTCTGCTCCTAGAACCCCTCAGCAGAATGGAGTTATGGAAAGAAAGAACTAGAGTGTTCAAGAGGCTGCTAGAACTATGATGAAAGAAGAAAATGTTCCTGATGTGTATTGGAGAGAAGCAATCCACACTATTGTCTACATTCTTAACAGAGTTTAGATCAGAGGCAACAACATGAAGACTCCTTATGAGTTATGGATTGGTAAGACTCCTACTATTAAATACTTTAAGGTGTTTGGAAGTATATGTTACATTAAAAGAGATGAAGAAAATATTAGAAAGTTTGATTCTATATGTGATGAAGGAATTTTTCTTGGATATTCAAATAATATCAAGTCATATAGATGCTTTAATAAGAGACTGAGAAAAATCATTGAAAGTGATAATATAAAGGTTGATGAAGCTATGTATAGACCAGTGGAAATAATTGAAGTTGAACCTGATGATATTATTTATGGGAAAGTACAAGAAGAAGAAAAGGAAGAGAAAGAACAAAGTGATGAAGAATAAATTATGGAACTTGCACCTAAGACTCCTAAATATGTAAAGATAAATCATCTAAAGGAACAAATAATTGGAGACATAAGTGAAGGAGTGAAGACAAGAAGAAAAGTGGTTGAGGTAAACTTGTGTTTACTTTCTAAGATAGAACCTAAGACTTTGAGTGAAGCATGTAATGATGAAATTTGGGTTAGAGCAATGAAAGAGGAACTACAATAGATAGAGAAGAATGAGACAAGGGAACTAGTCCCTAGACCTATAAAAAAGAATGTAATTGGTTCAAAATGGGTATTCAGAAACAAGCTGAATAAAGATGGTGAAGTGGTCAGGAATAAAGCAAGACTTGTATGCAAAGGATATTCACAGGTTGAAGGAATAGATTTTGAAGAAACTTTTGCACCTATAGCAAGAATGGAGGCCATTCAGATGTTCTTAGCATTTTTAGCTCATAAAGACTTCAAAGTATATCATATGGATGTCAAGTCTGAATTTATGAATGGAGAACTAGAAGAAGTATGCATGGAGCAACCAGAAGATTTTCAACTGTTAGACAAACTTGACATGGTTTGTAAATTAAAGAATGCATTATATGGACTAAAACAAGCTCTTAGAGCTTAGTATGCTAGATTGGATAGATACTTGACAAAGTAGGGATTCATCAAAGGGTTTGCAAAAAAAATCTTTACTTCAAGTTTGAGAAAAAAAAGATGTTGATAATTGTGGTATATGTTGATGACATCATCTTTGGTGGAAATGAAGGTATGTGTAAGAATTTTTTTGAAGAGATGCAAAAAGAATTTGAAATGTCTATGATTGGTGAATTGAATTTCTTCCTTGGACTTCAAGTAAATCAAACTGACAAAGGGATATTCATTTCACAATATAAGTATGTTAAGGAATTGTTAAAGAAGTTTGGAATGGATGATTCCAAACTAGTTTGTGCCCCTATGGTAACTGGATGCAAGCTGAGTAAGGATGATGAATCTGCTAAAGTTGATCAGAGCATGTATAGATCCATGATTGGTGGACTGTTGTATCTTACTGCTACTAGATTGGACATCATGCATGCAGTATGTTTAGTTGCAATATTTCAAGCAGAACCTAAGGAAGCACATGTTACATATATGAAGAGGATATTCATATATCTTAAAGGAAATCCTTATTATGGGCTATGGTATTCAAAGGACAATTATTTCACATTGAATGTGTAATGCCCCGCCACGCAAACCCCAAAGGACACAACAACTAACAACAAACAAAACAATTTTTTTTTTAAGAAATATCAATTACATTAAACAACATTAAATAATTAATCAACATTAATATAAACCATATGAAATCAATCTAGTCCCATGGGGTAACATGGTGTGCTACTCAAATTGAACCCAACCAACAATATCATTAAACAAAACCAAATTAAATAAACAATAAAAGTGTGACTAAGAAACGACATAAAAATAACATACATCCAAACATAAATAAGATAGATAAAGAAATATATGAATATCATATTATTGCATTACAACTTCCAAGTTCATAATTACATTTGTGGAACATATTTCCATAGATACAACACATTAAGAAACCAATATTACATTACAAAGTTGCTTCCCTTATAATAATGGGGAGTGTAGAACAATACAAGTATGATACATCCACAATGAAAAGAGTACATAATGAGTTCCATCAGAAGGAAATATAGGTCAAAACACCAAAACTAGAAAGCTCAGGAGCCAATGCAACATCACGATCATCGGTGGGGAACCCGATGGGTGTGTAGCACGTTCCACCTAACCATGTGAACTCAAAGGAACACCCCCCGTGCTAGGAGATGACAAGAGGACCCTCATCAGACAAGATCAAAAAACATAAAGGACTAACACCACCCAACACAAAACCACATAAAAACATAAACAACAACAATAAAAATTTAGAGGCAATAAGAGCAAGGGAAGACAATAGGCACAATGGGAGAGTGTCATCGCATGGCCTTACATGGATTACCCAGACTACCTAACACTAGGATCCGCTCCATCTATCTGGATTAACCAGACTACCTAACACTAGGAGTTGCCTCTATCTATGGTTAAACTGATGGCCTACCTCAAGGTGTCGCCTCATAGGGTGACTCATGTAGAGCCACTTACCTTTCATAGAGACAAGGCAGTGACCTTACCAACCACGTCTTCCCACCCATCCTTAGCCTTTGAGAGCACTAATGACAGGGGTGAGGTGCATGTTTTAGTCTTGTTATGTGTTTAACTAACCCAACCCACTAGATACTTTAATTAGGTTATCACTTATTTAAGGGAACTCTTCCATGGACGACCACTTGTGCACCGGCCCACATGAAGAGCCACTCTCCCCTATGGTTACACAAAGATTAAAGTCAAGTAAAGGGGTGTACTTCAACACTTCAACACATAAAGGATATTCTTTAAAAAAAAACACACAAGGCATGACCATATCATGACTACATAAAGTATCAAAACCATGAAACAAGGAGGTACCACCCATACACACATCCTCAAGGTAAAAAGATAGATATAAAATTACAACAAAAAATGCACAAACGAACAACTTCCCCTAGCCTTTGGAGGTAAGTAAACATCTACCTAGGAACTAAAATGACACACGTGTTCCTCAAAAACACAAAACAATTTTAAATCAAGGTTCCAAAAAGTACAACAAATAACTCCGCTTAAATAAATCAACAACCCATTTTCTCATTTATAAGCAAAATTCTTTTAAACGATACATTATTCCAATTAAGATAATAATTCCAAACAATATAAAATTTTGGCATTACTAAACGTATTGCCTAACAAATAACCATTCTATCATTTAATATCGATAAACTACAATATATAAATTCATTCCAACTCATAATATTCATTACGAAAATAAAGTAATTTAACTTAAACTATTAAAGTAATTATAAATAATTTGTGTATATTTTAGAAACTAATCTTACACAGATATTTATTTTCTCATTTAATTTATTTTTCCAAATCAAAAAAATATTTAAATTAATTTTCTATAATCATTCTATCTAATTTACATATTTGATTCTAAATAAGAGTATACTAAATTAATGCTCCAGTCTGAGTTTTACACAAATTATAATTTTGTTCAATTAATTCAAAAAATAAAAAGAAAAACATTTGTGCGACTATAAATTTATATACTTAATGATACATATACATACATTATATATATATGTATATACATCTGGCACTTAAAAATATTAAATTATATTGTTGTGTTGGTGCTAAGGAAATATATACATTTAAATAGCGGATTAAAATAATTCTTATCCACATACGAACCATAAATATATTAAATTATAAATTAATCAAAAGGCAAACTTGTCAAAGCGTTGTCACCATAGCTTAAACAGGGGATACACATCAGAATACAGACTTATATATATATATATACAGGGTTAAAAGCAATGAATAGGGCACACACAAAGGCAAGGCACGAGCTTCATATGCATTATGGCAGGCAAAGGATTAAGAAGGGAACAACCCATGTATGGTTGCGCACAACAACATAAGGGTTGTTGCGCATGCTAGTAATATGGAGAAAAGGGGAATTAAATAAAATGCAAAAGGCGTTATTATCACAGTCAACACAAAATAAAGCAGATCCCCAAACAATTTGATACACCAACGAAAGATACACAGACCAGATACATTTTAGAATATATATAAATATATATATATATATATATTTAATGGACGCCCAAACAATGGAGTGTGGGTATAGCCCAGTATACAAAGAAATAATTATTCGAGAGAACAAAAACCAAAATGGCGAATGGCAGCCACCAAATTAAATAAGGAAAAATATCATATAAGAAAAAATTACAATGCTACTAGTTGGGAATTATTATAAATGTAACGATTAAGATGATATTCAAACAACCGATGGGGAAATGAAGAATAAAATTTGCACAGGCAAAACCAATATGGGGACGGTTCAACCAATGACAATTCTCAGTGAAAAATTGACACTCTCAAGCAAAGTTTTCAAAAAACAATTAATACAAGCTCATGAATATATCTCTTTTGAATCAAAACAGAGGATAAAAATTCTTCGATACTACCTAGAGTCCTTCACCTAAATAATTAAATTCGGAGATGAAAAGCTATGTCAAGCGCTTCCAAACAGCTATGTTCTTCCACCAATTTCTGAATTCCATGACTTACGTAACCAATTTTGAAAAAACAATATCCTGAGTAAACTAAGATTCTTAATTCCTAGCTTATTAATTTTCAAAAGAAATGCTGAGAACACAATTTTCCAAAAAAACTAAGAATGCGAATTGCACAGAAAATTGCTTTCTTTCTTTCTCTTCTTTTTTTTTTTCGAAAAACAACCAGATTGGATATAAAATCCAAAAAAGATAAAAATCAGAAAGTTACTAACAATTTTTGAATTTCACTCCACATGGAATATAGCCACTTGCATTAAATTTCATTTTTTACTAATTTCAAATAAACATTTCTCCCAAATTTCCTAAACTAACTATTTCTTTGAAAATTTAAACAATATAATTTCATTGTTAAAATGTAATTAAATTTAAGACAATAAATATTATCCAAAATAAATAAATAAACATTATAAACCATGCAACATTTAAATTTACTATTAAATATTAAATTAATTACTCAATGTTAGAATTAATCATAATAATAATGATTTCAAATGTCTTAATTAAATATCTAATAAAACAATTTATGAATTTACATATATTTAAATTAGATGGTATTCCCACCAACAATTTAAAATATGTAATATTAATAAAGAAATTAGCGTCTACTTAAAATAAATAATCATTGATTATATTATCTAGCAAATTTTATTTTCTAAAGAATAAATGACATTTACGACAAATTCAATTTAATTATTTAACTATCCTCATCAAAGAACATCATTTAATTGAAGCAATTATTTAACGATATCAAAATAGCCATATACTAAAATCATGGATATAATTAACTCAAAATAAAGCAACATTAATAATACTATCAAAATTGATCAATCAAACCAAAACGAATAAACACCTACACAAATAAACTCTTACCCAGTCGACCCAAAGACCCAAGCAAAGAGGCACTACATCCTCTCCCCCTAGTCTTGACTTACTCCTAGAAGTCGCAAGGTCAGGTAAACATACATAGTTATGAACAACATCATTACAAGTCACACTCAAACACGGAAGATACTAAACAAGGCAACTTGAAAAGATAAACAACCAACAAACGAGGTTATCAAACATGGGTTGGGGTCCTTTTGTCATCACCTATTTCCACATCATATCCATTGGGTTCTTGGGGTATGCTCAGACTTGACAGTGCAGGTGGAGTTGGTACCCAGTACCTACAACCTACATAAAACAAGGTGTCGAACAAAAATATACATATATATATCAACTAGAAAACACACCGTGAGAGGAAGTCACAGTGTAGCAAGGTGCTCATGAATGAGTGATGCTACCCTGTTCCCCTCACCAAGACCTCATACAATAACCAAAACATCGAATACAATAATTTCATTATAAGCAACATCATAAGGCAATAATTAATCATCAGCATAACAAGCATAATCATAAGCCATAAGATACACGTAATCAAAATTATCCAACACAATACTAATTCCATAAATCCAACGTAACATAAACATCAATTCATAATGTCACGATCATCAAAATCAAATGAAATATCATCCCAAACCCATAACATCAAGTAACCGCAACTATATCACAACAACGCCATAAGGCAATAACTAATCATTAGCATAACAGGTATAGTACAAAATCCATATGATGACACCTAATCAAATTGTTCCAAAAACAAATAACTCCATACAACGACATAAAAGACAACAATAAACAGTGTCATAATCATCTGAGTCAACTAAATTGTCAACCAGTCCAAACCAGCATGGTGATACAACCACCATAGAGTCTCAAGGTAGATAATCATAACATAAAAGTAGCAATCCATCTAAACAATAGAGAAGGTTCTACATCCCTCCTAAAACTATCGAGCTACTCACTGCCCGAAAGAGGACACTCCTCTGGGTCCTCATCTGAGTCCACTACTGCTTTCATGGGAGCAGAAGGCTGAGCACAAAGGCTCTCCTTCTCTTCCAAGACAATAGGGGACTGTTAGGTCCACACCCAAATGGCCAATCCTGGATCGCGGATGGATTCTTCCATTTAATTATGTGCTTTGGCTCTTCGACCTCTTTCCCTTTTTTCACCTTGAGCTAAGCGAGGGCATGGTCCAAGTTCTCATCATTAGGAATGCAAGGTGGGGCTACTGGCATGGGATTTTCTTTGATGACCACCCCTTTTTTGGTAGCCTTTCCTTCCTTTCCTTTCTTCTTTTCGGACTTTGACCTACCCATCCTTGCACACAATAGGGGTAAACATTAGACTCAAAAAAAAATTTAACTCTCAACTAATCCTAACTTAACATACATTTACACACTACACCAATGTCCATAATGCATTCCCCAGTAGGAAGGATATCAGTGCATTGTGCACTACACTGAGGGTCCTATCCTTTCCACTGGTTTCTGCACCATTGGACCAACAATGCCTAAAGACAATTCTCGAGAGACAAGCGAGACCACCAAAAAGAAAAAAACATAACTCAAGAGTACAACACCTAGGTCGATGTAATGGACTCACACATATCTAGAGTGCCCAGTGTATGAACCTAGGCTTTGATACCAAGTTGTAATGCCCTGCCATGCAAACCCCAAAGGACACAACTACTAACAACAAACAAAACAATTTTTTTTGAAGAAACATCAATTACATTAAACATAATTAAATAATTAATCAGCATTAATATAAACCATATGACATCAACCTAGTCCCATGGGGTAACATGGTGTGCTACTCGAATTGAACCCAACCAACAATATCATTAAACAAAACCAAATTAAATAAACAATAGAAGTGTGAATAAGAAACAACATAAAAATAACATACATCCAAACATAAATAAGATAGATAAAGAAATATATGAATATTATATTATTGCATTACAACATCCAAGTTCATAATTACATTCGTGGAACATATTTCCATAGATACAACACATTAAGAAACCAGTATTACATTACAAATTTGCTTCCCTTATAATAATGGGAAGTGTAGAACAATACAAGTATGATACATCCACAATGAAAAGAGTACATAATGAGTTCCATCAGAAGGAAATATAGGTCAAAACATCAAAACTGAAAAGCTTAAGAGCCACTGTAACTGGTACATCTCTGCAATATCATGATCGTCAATGGGGAACCCAATGCGTGCGTAGCACGTTCCACCCGACCATGTGAACTCAAAGGAACACCCCCTATGCTAGGAGATGACAAGAGGAACCTCATCCAACAAGGTCAAAAAACATAAAGGACTAACACCACCCAACAAAAAACCACAAAAAAACATAAACAACAACAATAAAACTCCAGATGTAACAAGAGCAAGGGAAGACAACAAGCACAGTGGGAGAGTGTCATCGCATGGCTTTACATGGATTAACCAAACTACCTAACACTAGGAGCCGCCTCCATCTATCTGGATTAACTAGACTACCTAACACTAGAATCCGCCTCCATCTATGGTTAACCTGATAGCCTATCTCAAGGTGTCGCCCCATAGGGTGACTCATGTGGAGCCACTTACCTTTTGTGGAGATAAGGCAGTGACCTTACCAACCAGGTCTTCCCACCCATCCTTAGCCTTTGAGAGCACTAATGACAGGGGTGAGGTGCATGTTTTAGTCTTGTTATGTGTTTAACTAACCTAGCCCACTAGATACTTTAATTAGGTTATCACTTATTTAAGGGAACTCTTCCATGGATGACCACTTGTGCACCAGCCCCCATGAAGAGCCACTTTCCCCTGGTTACCCGAAGAGTAAAGTCAAGTAAAGAAGTGTACCTCAACACTTTCGTACATAAAGGACGTTCTTTAAAGAAAAACACATGAGGCATGACCATCTCGTGACTACATAAAGTATCAAAACCATGAAACAAGGAAGTACCACCCATACACACATCCTCAAGGTAAAAAGATAGATATAAAAGTACAACAACAAATGCACAAACACACAACTTCCCCTAGCCTTTGGAGGTAAGTAAACATCTACCTAGGAACTAAAATGACACACGTGTTCCTTGAAAACACAAAATAATTTTAAATCAAGGTTCCAAAAAGTACAACAAATAACTCCGCTTAAATAAATCAACAACCCATTTTCTTATTTATAAGCAAAATTCTTTTAAACGATACATTATTCCGATTAAGATAATGTTTCCAAACAATATAAAAATTTGGCATAACTAAACATATTGCCTAACAAATAACCATTCTATCATTTTTCAATCATTTAATATCGATAAACTACAATATAAAAATTCATTCCAACTCATAATATTCATTACGAAAATAAAGTAATTTAACTTAAACTATTAAAGTAATTATAAATAATTTGTGTATATTTTAGAAACTAATCTTACACAAATATTTATTTTCTCATTTAATTTCTTTTTCCAAATCAGAAAAATATTTAAACTAATTTTCTATAATCATTCTATCTAATTTACATATTTGATTCTAAATAAGAGTATACAAAATTAATGCTCCAATCCGAGTTTTACACAAATTATAATTTTGTTCAATTAATTTATAAAATAAAAAGAAACACATTTGTGCGACTATAAATTTATATACCAAATTATACATATATATATATAAATATATATATATGTGTGTATACATTTGGCACTTAAAAATATTAAATTATATTGTTGTGCTGGTGCTACAGGAATATATACATTTAAACACTGGATTAAAATGATTCTTATCCACATACGAACCAATATATATATATATATATATATATATATATATATATATATATATATATATATATATATATTCTATTATAAATTAATCAAAAGGCAGAATTATCAAAGCATTGTCACCACAGCTTAAACAGGGAATACACATCAGAATACAAACTTATATATATATATACAAGGATAAAAGTAATGAATAGGGCGTGCACAAAGGCAAGGCGCGGGTTTCATATGGCTGCACATAGTGAACCAAATGCAAGGCGGTCCCAACAAACATATGTATTATGGCAAGCAAGGGATTAAGAAGGGCGCAACCCATGTATAGTTGTGCACAGTAGCATAAGGGTTGTTGCGCATGCCAGGTAATATGGAGAAAAGGGGAATTAAATAAAACGCCAAAGGCGTTATTATCACATTCAATGCAAAATAAAGCAGATCTCCAAACAATTTGATGCACCAACGAAAGATACGTAGACCGGATACATTTAAATATATATATATATATATTTAATAGACACCCAAACAATGGAGCGCAGGTATAGCCTAGCATACAAAGAAATAATTATTCCAGAGAACAGAAACCATAATGGTGAATGGCAGCCACCAAATTAAATAAGGAAAAATCTCAAATAAGAAGAAATTACAATGCTACTAGCGGGGAATTATTATAAATGCAACGATTAAAATGATATTCAAACAAACGATGGGGATATGAAGAATAAAATTTGCACAGGAAAAACCAATATGGGGATGGTTCAACCAATCACAATTTTCAACAAAAAATTGACACTCTGAAGTAGAGTTTTCAAAAAATAATTAATACAAGCTCATGAATATATCTCTTTTGAATCAAAACAAAGGATAAAAATTCTTAGATACTACCTGGAGTCCTTCACCTGAATAATTAAATTTAGACACAAAAATCTACGTCGAGCGCTTCCAGACAACTACATTCTTCCACCAATTTTTGAATTCCACAGCTTACGGAACCAATTTCGAAAAAACAATATCCAGAGTAAACTAAGATTCTTAATTCCTAGATTATAAATTTTCAAAAGAAATACTCAAAACACAATTTTTCTAGAAAAACTAAGAATGTGAATTGCAGAGAAAATTGCTTTCTTTCTCTTCTTTTTTTTCGAAAAACAACCAGATTGGATATAAAATCCAAAAAGGGTAAAAATCAGAAAGTTACTAACAATTTCTGAATTTCACTCCACATGGAAAATAGCCACTTGCATTAAATTTCATTTTTTACTAATTTCAAATAAACATTTCTCCCAAATTTCCTAAACTAACTATTTCTTTGAAAATTTAAACAATATAATTTCATTGTTAAAATGTAATTAACTTTAAGACAATAAATATTATCCAAAATAAATAAATAAACATTATAAACCATGCAACATTTAAATTTAATATTAAATATTAAATTAATTACTCAATGTTAGAATTAATCATAGTAATAATAATTTCAAATGTCTTAATTAAATATCTAATAAAATAATTTATTAATTTACATATATTTAAATTAGATGGTATTCCCACCAATAATTTAAAATATGTAATATTAGTAAAGCAATTAACGTCTACTTAAAATAAATAATCATTGATTATATTATCTAGCAAATTTTATTTTCTAAAGAATAAATGACATTTACGACAAATGCAATTTAATTATTTAACTATCCTTATCAAAGAACATCATTTAATTGAAGCAATTATTTAACGATATCAAAATAGCCATATACTAAAACCATGCAAATACTTAATTCAAAATAAAGCAACATTAATAATACTATCAAAATTGATCAATCAAACCAAAACGAATAAACACCTACACAAATAAACTCTTACCCAATTGACCCAAAGACCCAAGCGGAGAGGCACTACATCCTACACTGATGCAGATTGAGTTGGTTGTGTAGATGACTGGAAGAGTACAAGTGGTGGTGCATTCTTCCTTGGAGGAAGATTAGTTTAATGGTTGAGCAAGAAACAAGATTCAATTTTTTTATCCACTGCAGAAGCAAAGTATATTGCAGCAACATCCTGTTGTACATAGGTACTTTGGATGAAGCAAACCTTGATAAAAATAGGTGTGGTGAGTGATGAACCTATCTCTATATTTTGTGAAAATACAAGTGTTATAAACATTTCAAAGAATTCAGTGATGCATTCTAGAACAAATCACATATCTATCAAGTATCACTTCTTGAAGGAAAAGGTATTGTAGAATGAAGTTAGACTTGAATATGTACCTACCAAGGAACAAATTTTTGACATATTCACTAAGTCCCTTTCAAAGGATACCTTTAAGTATCTCGGAGGGAAGTTAGGGGTCACTGGCCCTCCTTCTTTGAACTAAGTGCACATGGAGATGCATCAGTCTAGTGGATGCAAAGATTCTTTTTTTCTAGATTGATGATTGAGGTCTATTCCTTAGGGGGAGTAGAGAAGTGCATTGTTGTAGTATGTGATGTGGGTGTACTCCTAAGGGGGAGTGAACAAAGCTTTATATGGCAATAACTTCCTTTTCCATTAATGTCAAAGGGGGAGAGAGTTTATGTGAAAATTTTATGCTTGTGCAAGTTGTCATTTCTAAAAATCATGTATGTTGTCTTTGATGGTTTTTCACATCATGTGTTTCTGTCAATGCTAAAGGGGGAGATCGTTGCAAGTATGGATGTGTTTGGTGGTGTTGTACTTAATGTTGTCATTGATTTCAACATAGTTTAGGTTGATTGCAGATAGTATTTGTATAGTTGAGATACTATAGAAGTGCTTAGAGTACATGGATCTATATTTATGAAGTTGTAGTTGTGTCTTTGCCAAGTTCTTTTGAGAAAATTTGAGAAATAATGAAGGTAGTGTTGAAGTATGATCTGAGTGTGCTCTAGTATTATGCTCTACATTTCTTCTATGTTGATCCTATACCTATTCAGATTTTTAGTTGTGTTCATGAGCTTCAATGGATAATATATTCCAAGTTTTAGCTTCTGGCTCGATGGAGAGTAAAAGATATGTTCATCAGTGTTTGAACTAGTTTGGAATAACTATCTATTTGTGGACTGGTAAAAATGTTTTGGATTCGCAGTCTTCTGATATTTGGTTTCAAATCTTGCAAATCTGGGAGATGATTCTTTCTGATGGTTTTTGCGTTCTGATAAACTTGCTTGTGGTTTGGCACTCTAGAAGACCTGCTCCAAAGCTCCTGTATTTTGCTGGTTGGCCCAGTTGAACTACTGAAGAGTTTTATGTGAATGAAGTTTTTTGTAATTGATGCAGATGTATCTGAGGTATTCTCAGAGATGGAAACACTTATGGTGAAGTAGGCTGTGTGATCCACATGTGATCATCTTGCTGGAGATGTGTGTACTTCAAAGATCATTGGTGTTTTCATTAGGTTTGGTTGACCTGGTGTCTACACGTTACATTAAGTTTGTCCATCGAATTAAGGAAGTGTTTGTTCAATCCAAGATGTTGTTTGGGTCCTAAATTAAATATGTAATTGGTCCTCTCTCATTCTTATCCACCGTGGGAATGTCGAGTAGCCGACCTAGTTTGAATTTGTAAATGAAATTATATAGCCGACCTTGAAGAATGTTTCTAAGGTTGAAGATGGTATAAAATAAAATCAAGTTGTAGCTAATTGATCATCCGTCCATCATTTGATTTGGGCAAGAGAAGTGTGTGAGCAAGTGCAAAAAGTAGAGTTTGCAAGAGAAAATTGAGGCAACATTACTTTATTCTTGAAAGTAGTTTGTTGATGGTGTCTACAATATTTTGATCAAGTTGCGAAGTGTGTGTGGAACCCTTGTAGTGGATCTTTATTTATCTCTTTTAATTTTCTTTAGGCAGTGAGCCTCTTTCTGGATAGTGAGTCCTTCTTAAGGAAATGATCCCTTAATCTGGGTAGTGAGCCTTTGTATCTGAGTAGTGAGCCATCTGGCAGTGAGCCTTTGTATCTGGTATTGCATTACTACTATATTGTGAGTTAATCCTCACTATGGTTTTACCCTCATTGGTTTTTCCACATAAATCTGGTGTCTCTAGTGTTTTCTTTATGTTATTTGCATTTCATGTTCACACTTAATAATAGATTGAAGATAAAGCGGAATTGATTAAGTTTAGAAGTAAAGAATTTGATACAACTGATTCACCCCCGCTCTCAATTGTCTTGTGCATTTGAACAACTTTGAACATCCAGAGGGCGAGCTAACAATTAATCTTGATAAAGTGGTGACTCATTATGAGGAGTCACAATCTTTTGAGGAGGACGTTGAAGCTCTCAACGTGAAATATGTAATCGATACCTTAGATCAAGAATTATATGTTTTCTCCCAACAGCTCAAAAACATAGGTGAAGAGGTCAAAGTGGAGAGGCCTCCCTCCAAAATAAAAGAGGACACTCAATTGAATGTGGAAATACTCCAACAACCTCTACAGATTGGCTAGGAAAAGGGCCACATCCAAGAAGAAGAGGTGTCTTCTGAGGAGAAACAAGAAGAGAAAGAAGAAGAAAAAGAAGAAGGCAAGTCAGAAGACACACCGACCAAGAGTCCTGAATCTGAGCACCATGAGCTCAAACAAGAATAGGAAATAATCCTCTAGGAACAAAAATTTACTAAGGAGAACATAGCCACCGCTGAGACAGATCAAGAAAAGGCTATACACATTGAGGATTCTGATGAAGAAGAAAAGAATAAGCAAGAAGCCTGGGGCCATGAAGAAAAATAGCTCCAAGAGGGGGGAGGTGATCGAGAATCACCAAAAGGAGAGGCTCAGATTCCCAAGTGGTTGGAGAAGCAACTACCGAAGAAGGCCCTCATTCCCTTGGATCTCAAGGCTAGACTTGAGGCCATATTGGATCGAGCATAGATGTAGACGAAGAAATAAAAGAAGTCGAGAGTCTACTCTCATATTACAATTGATGCTTTAGGGTCAAGAACAGTACAGGTTGCTACCCCAGTGATAGGAAAATATGAGGGGTTTATCTATACCATTTCCACAAACAACTTGGATACCACTTCAAGAGAGCAGAAAATTGATGAATTCCAAGGATCAATGACCACGATAGTTGATCAAATGAACAAGGATCAATCCTCTAAGGAGAAACTAAAAGCTCAAGTGGTGGACCTTAGTGCTTACATCTAGAAATGGATGACCCTGGAAGAGGAAGCTCTAATTACATCCTCTACACCCTCACTCATTTCTCAAGAAGAACTCACTCAGATGGAAAAGATGAAGAATTAGACTAAGGATATTGTCGATTGGTTTAGACGAGTGCTCTGCAATGGTGATATGGGTATAGGACATGTCATCTGAACAACCAATAATTTTTGGGAAGTGAAAAAGTAGTTAGAGGGCATAGAGAAAATCTACCATTGTTTCACTGATCTGTATAGGATTACCTATCCTAAAATTGAGGCCATTCTCAAAATGTCGGAAAAGACATGGGAAAAGGAGTTGAATCTGCCCAAAGATGATAACTGGCTGGTAGAGACATAGAAATTGGGGCTAGACCATAGAAAAGACAACTTGGAAAGAGTGTTGCATGAAGTTGAGCTCGACCTTGAATGGGCCAAGGAACATAGGGCAGATGTTGAAGATTACCTCAAGTTAATGACTGATTGTGAGATGTCGGCCCTTGAGCTCGATCCACAGAAGATTAGGCCACACTTCAAAGAGAAAATGGAGCAAGGGGCAGCAAATTCACTCATGCCAGAATTCATGGATTTTGTTGCCAGAGCCTTCGTCCAATCTGAGAAAATGGTTAAAGACACACCCAAGTGCACTAAGAACTGGGAGCAGATTACAAATAGATCAAATAATTTATCCTTCCAAGTGCTCCAATCCGATATAATGGAGTGGGATAATCTTCGAGTGTTGATTGGGAAGTTTGTGGAATATGCCACTCTTCAAAAGGAGGCTAGAAAACCAGTAATTGATGATGAGTTTTTGATAGTGTAGCTAGAAGGAAGGCAATCTACTAGAAGACAAAACTGCTACAGCTACAATGCCAAGGCAACCACTACAAGACAAAATAGGAATAAGACAAAGTTTTATTTTAAATTCCTATATATTTGGGGTAGGTGAAACCCTAATGTAAAATATATCTTGGCCACACAATGAAAGTAAATCTTGGCCATTCATTTCACTTTTTGAAAGCTATAAATAGGGGTCCCTTCTCTCATTCTCACAATGAGAGTTGAGTTGTTGTAAAGACATGTTGCTGAAATTTTAATAGAATATCATTTTTTTTGGTGGATTCTTGATTTTCTCTCATGTTGCATGATTCTTCTCCTCATATTTGATAGATTTAGTTACTTTTACATTGTTCTTAGTGTTTTCAAGTAATTTCAGTAGTTTAGTTGATGTTTTCCATTGATGTTGAAGAATGCTATTGTGTTGATGCTTTCCATGTTCATGTTTTTTGCTATTTATTGATGATAAATAGTAGTGTAAAGCTAGTCTGAACATTAAATTTTTTTTGCACTCAAACTTCATCTTTTATTCATACTTTATGGTGAATGAATAGCTAAAAATCTATAGACCTTAGAAGATAGCACTACTTTCATGATACTATGTGTTTTGGTTAAGTGGAACTTAGTTATAGGAAAGTTGTCCACTATAGCATCCTCCATTTTCATTTTTCATCATTAGTTGCAGGTCTAGGAACCCTTCCATCCCTTTTCCCTTTTGACCTTTCTTTGAAATAGAACCTAAAACAAGATTCTAGCATCCCTTAAAAGCTAAATCTGATGTTGAAAGTGGAGTTTTAGACTGTTGTTTTGAATCTTCTACAAGAGCATCTCATTTCCAGAATCATAGGAAACTCCATTTGAAGATCCAACTCTTTCCAACTTAGTGAACCATAAATTCCCTTTGTGATTACCAGCAAATCACATCAATCAACTGAGCTATTTTTGCAAGTCATGACTTGACACCCGAGAGACCTTGGGATAATTTTCTGCAACTTGTTGTAGGAAGTTGTCTTTCAAGAGAGGTAGTGCACTTGTGTGTTTCCTGTGTTGAGAAGTGAAAAAACACCCATCAACAAGTACCTACAACCTTTGTATCATTTCAGTCAAATAGAATATTTTCATCCCTTGCCTTCCACTTTGCACATTGGTTTCTCATATTTCCTACATTGTTTCTTTGTGTAGGTTTTTCATCTCTTTGTCTCCTATCCATTATAGAAAAAATGGTTTTAAGAATAGGTTCCTTTTTAGTGGAGTCACCACTCCACAAAGTGAGATAATATTTAGTTTTAAATAGTCACAAAACACTTTTCCAAATTTTAACTATTACAAATGATATGAATTGATTTAACAACCTAGTCAGGTCCCCTGCAATGACACTATTATATTAGGTCTCAAAATAACTAATATTTTTCCTAGAACACACAATACTCACAAGGATGGGGTTTTCATCATGTGGGAAGAATGGTTCATCAACATATTTTTGGAAAATCTTAAGCTAACTCAACAAGAGTGGGTTATATCTTCTGCACTTCAAGTTCATCTTAGACTATGGAGGGTGTTCCTATGGGTATACCTAAATAGGTATTCAAATCTTAAAAAGTATAAAATTTATAATGGATGATAGCTAAATCCAACATATCTGATTAGCCCCAACATTTTTCTCTGAACTTAACAGATTAGCTACTTTAACCCCTTATATAGCTGATAGGACATCTTGCACAAGTTTCCAAGTTAGAGTGAGCTCCATGATTTGCTGGAGATATTTTCCCTTTTCCCTATAAATGATGAAATCATGAAAACATAGATTGGAACCAGAATATAATATATTTTATATTATATGTTTTCAAATAATGATTAGAAACATACAATAAATTGGTTCCCATTCTAGGGCCACAAAGTCAGAGTGAATGAGAAGAAACAACACAGGAAAAATGGAAAACTATAAGTTATCTATGGCTTCAAGCATCAACATATACCAATTTCAACTACATCTACTTAGTTATCCATTAATATAGTACTCAAACCCATATACAACTTATAAAAGAGTCACCATAATACTTGTGAAATTAAATCCCTTTCAAGCTCCACTAATGGAAGTTACATTCACAACAACAAATGTGCTAAATAAAATATATCAAGATCAATATATTTTTGGAGTTTCAACACATACAAATAGAGACATGCATCTAAAAGTGATGATTACAATAAATATTTATTAGTTTGAAATATTCCTTGCACTTTGATTCACTAATCTACACTTGATACTTCACTGGTTACCCTTCTGAATATGCACCTACAAAATACCTTTTCTATCTCTATATTATCCAAAAAATTCCTCTTGAAATGATTGATCATTCCCTAGAAATACTCATGAAAGAGAAAACCCTAGAAATGATCATTGCAACTACAAAATATCAAAGGCCAGAAAAAAAATCTCTCCAAAGTGGATGCCTAAGATTATCAAGGGTCCCTTACATTGAATGGAGATAGTTATGAGAATCATTTCCATTAATGTGAATTGGTGAGAGCAACACATCATTGAAAAAATGCATTCTAGGGTTTATATCGATGTATCAAGCTTTTCTCTAAAGGTCTACCTGGTATACTGATAATGATCTCTTAGATCACTAAAAGCACTTCCTCGGCCTAAAGTACCTATTGATAATGCATCAACATTATTATTCCTTCTTTTGAAGTGTTATCCTTTTGAATCATTAGAGGTATATTGATAATGATCTCTTAGATCACTAAAATCACTTCCTCAGCCTAAAGTACCTACAACCTTTGTATCATTTTGATCAAATAGAATATTTGCATCCCTTGCCTTTCACTTTGCACATTGGTTTCTCATATTTCCTACATTGTTTATTTGTGTAGGTTTTTCATCTCTTTGTCTCCTATCCATTGTAGATAAAGAAATAGGTTCCTTTTCAGTAGAGTCTTCACTCCACAAAGGGGGAGATAATATTTAGTTTTCAATAGTCACAAAACACTTTTCCAAATTTTAACTATTACAAATGATATGAATTGATTTAATAACCTGGTCAAGTCCCTGGCAACAAAACTATTCTATTAGGTCTCAAAATAACTAATACTTTTCCTAGAACATAGAATACTCACAAGGACGGGGTTGTCATCATGTGGGAAGAATGGTTCATCAACATATTTGTGGAAAATCTTAAGCTAACTCAACAATAGTGGGTTATATCTTCTGCACTTTGATTTCATCTTAGACTAAAGAGGGTGTTCCTAAACTAACTCATTTGACTGCAAAATACGACGAAAATTTCCAAAGAAAGATGTATAATTAGATGTATCGTCGGGTACCTTTGTATTTAATGTGAAATTTTCAAAATAAAATAAAATTTATGCCCGACGTTCATCGAAATTGCGACGCTCCATGATTTTTGTCGCTATTTTGACATACACTTAAAGTCAACCATCCCCTTCCATCAATTTGTGGGATGACATATGGTTAGCCTCCTTAATTTGTAGGCCAACGAGTATATGGTTAGCATTTGTCAGGGTTTCGACAAATTTTTTTAATAAATAAAAGTGGGTTCAACAATTTATCTATACTTGCGACAGTGTTTTGCTATACTTGTGAATTTTCTATACTTGCAAATTTTCTATACTTGTGATAGTTTGTGGAAGTTATAGGCTGAATTTTTTTGGTGCAAAATATCATAATTATTAGATTTTCTTACCTATCTATGATTAAAAATGATTGGAGTGTGAGTTTGATATTTTCTGAAGATCTAAATATTCAAGCTTGGTAAAGAAAAATCATGTCAGATAATATTAGTGCAGAACAAAATGAAGAGACACTTGTTAGATTGTGGGCTAGATTGAAAAGAAAGGGTGATGGGAAATTTTATTTTCCTTGCAATAATTGCAAGGGCTTAAAGACGAGTAGACTTTTAATCACAATAGTTGAGATACATTGTAGGCAGCTTGGTCACATTGAAGGGGAGCATGATTATCGTCCATTGGTAAGTTGTTCATTATATGTCTTTATATTGATTGAATTTGTAAATGTTTATATCATTTTAACATTGTATATATATAAAAAATCACTTGATCATGATCATGGTTTATTTTTGTCAATCATTATTATAAAGGTGAGGCACCCTAGGGCACATAATATGGATTATTGTGGCCCAGAGAATGTGGTTTTGCAAGCGGAGGAACATGGAGCTGTGAATATCGAAGATGAAGTTAATGATTGTATGGAATAAGATGATCATGTGCAAGAAAACATAGTTGAAGATGATGGTACAAATACATTGATCCATGACACATTTGGTGGCGCAGTTGATCATGATGATCGAGATGACTTTGATGATGTTCATGATTTACCTGTACTTGAGAAGACATACGAGCCCCTTTATGAAGGCTCCCAAACAACTCTTCTCTTTGTTGTATTATTGCTGGTGAACTTGAAGGTTATGAATGGTTTATCCAACATAGAAATCTCATGGATGTTAAGGTATGTCATATATGTCATCTTTTTTCATCTATTTTTATTGTTAGTTCGTCACTAGTAAATAAAGGATGAAATATGTACCATTAATATTATTTATATTAACAAATTATTTTTTTGTTGTAGATTGATAGGTGAATTTTTGTTACCACCATCAAATATTTTACCTCCCTCATACTGAAATTTATCTGCCATTATGAAAGATATTGGAATGGAGTATCAAGCAATAGATGCATGTCCCAATGATCATATTATATATCATAAACAACATGCATTTGCAATAGAATGCCTTGAATGCCATATCAGTAGATATCGAATAGATCAACTAACAAAAAAGATGCCTCGTGTTGGCATTTTTTACTGCAACCCACACGTACTTCCTAGAAGCTCCTATGGACTTGCCACATTCAATAATAAAAGGCTAGGAAAAGTATGGTCAGCTTAACGAGAATAGAAATAAGGCTAATTCTCCTACACTTCGGACTCTGTAAGATCCAGGAGGGTATTCCCTAACATGTGCCCTTAACATACAACTTTTAAATAATTCATTTGCACACAAGTAAGCGATAGATAGATCCCCACTTATTGTTAATAGATGAAATCCTTCAAGAATTTGGCTCTTCCTTGAAAAGCCTCGGATCCAATTAACAGAGAATCAGAAACTCAAATTAAAGTAACTTGATAGAAAAATTTTGAGTAAAACATCCTGAGGTCATAACACAAAGCATACGAGAATGAAACATGATTAGAATTCTAGTGCCATATCCTAACTATTAAGGATCGAACATATTTAAACAGGTCTGATTATCTTTGTCAAAGATATTTTCTAGATTTCTTCTCTTGATGTCAAATGTGCTGATTGCAGAACATTAATAGATTTTGATGTTTTGCATATCAATGGGAAGCCACCATAAGTATGATGGATACCCGCTTCTAAGAGGCACGTCTCAAGAGAGGACATGTCTCTTTGAGCACGCGGGTCCCTTCTCTCTCAATGACAATTAGTTAGTGTCTAAACACACACAAACCAAGGTGGCGGATATGTATAGAATTCCGAATTTATTCAAATACAGAATTTTAACATCATTTAATATATATTGAATTTTATCAATGCTTATAAATTCGATTTCACTTATTTTCCTAATTTGATTATTCTGAAGAATAGCCTAGATCTGACTGAAGCTATCATTCATCAACACTCCCTCTTAGCTAGGGAAGATATTTCAAATCAAATAAGTGGACATATTACCTTAACATGTGATATCTAAGACATGGTATGATTTCTCAATATTTTCAAGTCACATGACATTCTTCATAACACATCTTCATTATTCAACACTCACGTTTTAACTAGGGAGGATAACTTCCAAAATTGATATCACGTAACTCGCGATATTAGAAGATATGGTATGCTTCTGAAAGTGTCAAGTCACATGACATTCTCCATAACACATCTTCATTATTCAACACTCCCTTTTATCTAGGGTAGATAAACTCTAATAACACTCCCTCTTAGCTAGGGAGGATAAATTTCCACCAAGTAAAAGTAATATCACCTAACTCGTGATATCAAAAGATATGGTATGCTTCTGAAAGTGTCAAATCACATGACATTATTCATAACACATCTTTATTCAATACTCCCTCTTCAACTGGAGAAGATAACTTCTATCAAGTAAAATTGATATCACCTAACTCGTGATATCAAAAGATATGGTATGCTTCTGAAAGTGTCAAGTCACATGAAATTCTTCATTAACATATCTTCATTATGGTATGTGCACTGACATCAAGTCACATGATGTCTACCATCATTCATGGCATATCCATGGATATATAAATATCCACCATGATTATCTCTTAAGGATCACAATGATCTTCAAATGACATCAAGTCCCATGATATCCATCAAGGTGTCCAAGAGATACTATCATGACATGTCCATAAATATCAAGTCACATGATATCTATCATGATAGTTTATCATTGTAGAGTCATCACTTTACAATGTCAAATACAAGTGTTCATTATTAGAAAGATCATCACCTTTCAATAATGTACACAGGGTAGTAGGCCCATAAGTTCATGGAGTCACACACATTACAAAAGAGTTTACACATTAAACATCTTTATATATTAGTACAACTTATAAACAAATTTGAATTTCAAACATAATATCAAATTACATACCAAGTTTTCTTCCTGAAGATTTCAACCTTAACTCTGGAGAGAAGTTGTTGAGTATGTCCGCTATTTAAACATTTGAACTAATATACTCCAACTGGATCACATTCCTTTCTACCATGTCTCATAATGGTAGGGGATCTCAATATGCTTAGATCAAGGAGTCTCACAAGCAATTTACGAAGCCAAACTGCTTCTCTTGCCATCATAAAGGCTGCAATGTATTCAGTTTCTGTCAAGCTTTGTGCCACAAAAGACTGTTTTCTACAAATCCAAGAGATCAAAGCCCAATCTGAATTTAAATTTTCCAGGTTGATCTAGTTGGTCTTTTCTGTAAAGAAGACCATATCCAATAGTGTCGTGAAGATATCTCAATATGTGTTTTACAGCCATAAGGTGAATTTCCTTTGGCTCACACCTAAACTAACTTAGAGCATTCGCTAGGACCTTCCATTTGTTGCAAGAGTTCTCTATCAATAGAGCTATAGGCCCCTTGTGGCTAGCCCATTATCAGTCTGAGTGTGGCTTATATCCAACACCCCCCCTTTAAGCCACACTGTGGGTGCTGGGGGCTCTTCTGAAGTTAGATCCTAGGATCTGTCATCATGGAGTCTCTCAACATGATGCCTCATCTCAGTCTCAGAGATGAACAAGGCCATTCACCTCATATCTCTCTATCTTAGAGAATTATGCATTACAACAAGTGAAGATGTGACTCCCCCTGAAGCTCTAAGTACTTGCATCATTGAATCATAGAACTCCCCTCTGAAGGTTAATGCTTCCTCTTTGAAGAGATGTCCTCAACCATTCACACAGTCTCAAGCCTACAAGCAGTGTCTCCATTTTTCAACCTATAGGATGTATCAAGATTTTCATGGAAGTAATCTCTTACACTTCTTTATTCGTCCTGAAAACATTAAGAAGAGATTGTTAATAGTTTATGAAACTCATCTATCTCAAAAAATACCATTACGAGAATCATACATGATTGCCCATATCAAAGTTATAGCATGAATCAATAAACATATCAATCATGCAATACTTATCTTAATGATATCAGAATCTCCTGAGTAACCTCAGATATTTAAAAATTCATCTTTGTTGATTTTTAGACATGTCTTTCTTCCATTTTCTCAGAAGAGCTAATCTCAGTATAACAAAAGACAATCTACACAGATTTAATTACGTAGTCAACATATAGAACCAAACTTCTCTTGAGGCTCTATCACAGATGATGCATGTTGAAAATTAGTCATAAGAGTCACACTCAAAAATTAGTATGAACAACTTGCAATGAATATTTCTTAATTCTAAATCAAGCAAGTGAAATAAAACCAAAGCAAGCAAAATACTTATCTCTTTCTTCCATCTTTTACTCTTAGAGAGTGCTAAACTTAACACTTTTCAGGTTTGTACATGGTTTTCATGAAATCTTGCTCAATTGAAGGAGGCACAATATCTCTCTCACTGGTTTAGAAAGTACCACAAGAAAATACTAGTCGCAGAATACTCATTGAGGATCCGGGATTCATCAAGCATGATGATACAAGAGTGAAGAAGACACACCCAGGCTACAGGAAATCATTTTCATCTAGATAGAATTACATCCTGTAGACACTCTTGAATTCACTCATGAAATGATAGATAATTTTGAAGATGCACTTAAGGCCCCCCCTTTATGTGAAAGTTGTTGAGATCACGTGTTGCATTCAGGATGAGGAGTTTGCACTGCAACTGACCAAAAATAAGGAATCTGGATGTTTTGCAGGCCCCTCCCCCTGCATATATACAGTTCCTATTTGCATCACTCCATTGAATAGGGCCCATCAGAATAGCTTCCAGATCTTCATTTCAATAAGCCTATCCTACTGGAGCTCCAACTTCTCAACAATAGTCGCATAAGATTGGCGACTCGACCCCAAAGTAGTGGGCTGAGCACCAAGAGTGTCATGGTGACCAGGAGCAGCAGTTGCCATATCAAGCAATGCCCTTGCATTAACACTGACACACAATAGTGGAATCATGGCGACCAGGGGAGGTAGTCTCGTAGTAGGCAAACAGGCATCATTAATCCTAAATCTAATGTTGTCGCCAGAGAACCCATGGTCAACATCCGCTGCAGTGCCATTGCGAGGAACAAGAGTCATGGACGACACACAATTCACCATGTCATGAACAGGAAGCCCTATCAAGGTTGTGCGACCAGAGATCCACGAGGAGTAAGGCACGAGGAGTTGAAGGTTTCTTGCACAGAGAGTGGGAAGGCCATTTCTGAATTTCCTATGCCTGTCGATTGATAGATATCGATATTTCACGGGAATAGCAAATTTATTAATGTTATATTTTGCTGATCTCCTATGAAAGAATATATACATATTCCGCCAATCTCCTAGACTCCATCTGAAGTAGACGACACCAACCAGTGCTCCTTGAGCGATATATGGGTGTATACAAGGAACGGTCCCTTAGCAGGTAAGGCGAGCATTCAAAAATGAATACATCATCATTTTAAGAGAGTTCATCCCTCAAGCTTTAATTGTTGATGCAGTCTCAATAGTATGAACACCTTTCGATTCTGAATGATGTCACCAGAGCTCATATCCGATGGTAGAGAAAGATTTTGATTGTGATAGGCGAGAACTGAAAGTTACGCAGCCACAGAATAAACTATTTAAACAATTCTATTGTTTTATTTGATTTGAATTTAATTGGATCTTCCTTAACTCAGCTCTGATACCATATTAAGGATCGAACATATTTAAATAGGTCTGATTATCTTTGTCAAAGATATTTTCTATATTTCTTCTCTTGATGTCGAATGTGCTGATTGCAGAACATTAATAGATTTTGATGTTTTGCATATCAATGGGAAGCCACCATAAATATGATGGAGACCCGCCTCTAAGAGGAACATCTCAATAGAGGACATGTCTCTTTGAGCACGCAGGTCCCTTCACTCTCAATGACAATTAGTTAGTGTCTAAACACACACAAACCAAGCTGGCGGATATGTATAGAATTCTGAATTTATTCAAATATAGAATTTTAACATCATTTAATATATATCAAATTTTATCAATGCTTATAAATTCAATTTCACTTATTTTCCTAATTTTATTATTCTAAAGAATAGCCTAGATCTAATCGAAGCTATCATTCATCAACACTAATGCATAGAGTCAAAAGAGAAAACTGAACTATAGGGTAACTTTCATCCTGAACATTTAAGATTTATTATGAATTGCATTACAATCCATAAATCTATACCTAAGTTTATTACTTCTTTATGAATCCCATTTGTTATATTGCATGAACTTACTGATTAACTTAAGCATTTAACTGATCCTTTCAACTAGAGCTATAGTTAAACATAATTCATAGTAAAGAACAAATGAAGATCAATGAAAATCATCTTGGATCAATATTTCATTAATAATCCATGTAACATAACACAATAGGAGAGAAAATAAACTTTAAATATTCACGAGTTTTATACAAACATGCTCAAAAACCCCATGATTAACTAAGTTCTCCAATCTGACTCAAAAATTTAAAACCTGGACTTACAGTTCATACTTTTTGTATCACTAGATTCTTATTTCTCATATATTGGATATTTCAACAGACCTCTCTCTCGGCCCAAAATTCCCTTTTATAAAACAAGGTAGCCAACAAGCTTCAGGTCAGAGAGTATACATGTCCATTTGTGATTGGACCGCTAACTCTTGATTCAGTTACAATTCCATTATGCGAGTGGAGAGCATAAGACAAAAATCATCATTAGTTGATAAGGAGGAAAGAAAACATCGCTCCAAAGGTTGCTCCCCATACATCGAAAGCACGATTAACCGTTAAAGTATTAACTCCACCTCAGCACCTTGTACTTGAAGTCAAAAGGAGAATGCAATTTTAGAATATAATATCTAAGGCCAGACCTGTATTATACATGACCAAGTTGCAATTCTCAACTATAAAATTCATAATTCTAGTTCATCAGTGAACACCTTTTTCCATAATTCAAACTCCTCCTCGGAAGGCCACTAGAAAGCCACAACCTAATCAACCTTGTTTCGATAGGGAGCATACTTTACCATTATCGATGCGGCCTTTTTATCACTGTTCTCTAAGAAACTTATAACAAAAGACAACTTTTCCAATGTATTCTCTAGCATGCGGATGTCAGCATTTTTGCATATCTCATGTGTTTGAGACATCATTATATTGTTCATTTGCTCCTTCCAAATCTGTAGGGGTAGAAGTTGTGGACAAAGGTTCCAGTCCGATGTTTTTCCTTCATTTGAGAGATAAAACCCTTAGGATCATGATTCCTAGAGCACACAATCCTTAGCCTATAAGGCCCAAGTAATGTATGCAACTCCTTCCATTCTCCCTTTGCCATAACAAAATTGGAAAATGTTGTATATTCAGGGAAGAAAGAACCTCTCTTCTATTCAGCTGGAAAGTGTAGTTCTTGAGCGCCTCCCAATTGCCTCATGATTTCCAAGAATCCAATTCTAAGAGGCACCTCCCTTAGCAGAACCCTTGGATTGACATTAGTGCCAAAAACCCTGAAAACTATGGTATTATGATAGGGGATAATGTCTCCCCAATTGTGCATTATGTTCAATTCAAGCCTTCTCTCCATCGGCCTCAAGAAGTTGTGATATTCTTTTGGGATCCTTGGGGGGTCATGAACTAGATCCTTCCTTAATTTAGATCCAAAGATATTATGGAAAGTTACATAATCGAACTTATGATCATGCATGTCAAGAATCCTAGTCCAATATTGGACAGGCATTTCAATGTTTCCTTCCTTCTTCTTTAATTCCATATCTTTTTCGAACACAGCCTGACCCCTATACAAAAAAATGTGGATTAACAAGGAATACCATTTGAATCCAACCCAATTCTTTCCCTCCTTTAGGGCTACCAAACCCGTGTGCATCTTCTCTGCCAAATAAGTGGCAAAATAATATACTACATTAAAACACGCGTGCTGGAGATTTACTGCCATATACATAATATCGGTAGGCAAGGTTTTCTTTAAGTTGACTCCCAAAACTTAACATAAAGCACAAACAGTCTTCTTAAAATAACTGGAGAAATAGTCCATAGGAAAAGCATCAGGCTCATTCCTACCAATTACTGCCTTCTTCTGATTTTTTCCTCTTTCTGAGACAGCCAAATGAGGTATCAAAAAGGATGTTCTGAACAAACCCCTAGTATTTCTATACTCTTGTCTAAAAACCTCAAATTCAACAGGAACCATATCCTGACTCCATTCGTGCAATTTGAAAATCTCTGCAATTTCTTCTCTGGTTATCTTAATCATCTGCACACCAGCATGTGTTCTGACAATTCAAACCATAGGGTCATATCTAGCAGCAATGTCCTTTAAAATATCTACATCCATATATACATTAGGCACCACCAATTTACCCAAGTCCAACCTCCATGGATTACACAACGGGACAGACAAATTCCTGTTCCCAAACCAATTGGAGAACAACTGCCACCCGGTGTATGGTAACTCAACATCTCAAATTGCACATTGCTTGTCTGTCAATCCTTCCAAGAGTCGAGTCCCATAGAACAAAACCTTTCCCTCCTTCCTCTTGTTAGTAGAGGGTTATAACAAAGCAATAAAATCTTGGGAGAAAGACCTGGTAGTGGTTTCAGAACCAGAACTTCGAGCCTTGGGTGCCATTTATACTAGACAAATGATAACACGAGCTAGGATTTCTTATTTTTAGGTGGCAATCAATTATAATTTTCTCCCTATTGTCTTAACAGAAAATTTTTCAATATTCAAAAATCCCTAGCAATTATCTAGACAAGATCTAAAAATGAATCTATTCAAACAATTCTTCAAGAATAGAATAGGAAACAATAATGAATTTCCCAACAAGCAACCATAAAATCTTTTGAATTTACAAGAAATGGCGTACGTGGTACTTATGGTTTCACTCGTAGAATATCCAAGGCAGCGAAATTGAGAAATCATAACAGCTTGCTTCACTTAATAACAAGCAATTATTCCTCAATGTAGAGATACAACACGAAAATAGTAATTCACAAATTTTAGCATTTAATTATGTAGGCAGAGTCGAACTCAACCATTACTATTCACTCGTGCGATATAAAATGGCTATGGTACAATACCAGTTTATTATAAATATGAGTTATTGATCAAACGCAACGTTAGCCAGGAGAACGGCTTAGATTTAGTCAAAATAGTTTGAAAATGCCACATCCACCCTCCAATCACCAAATGGACTGGATATTCACCTACCGGGCATGACATTAGCACAGAATGGGCACCACCTTTTTTACCAGCGCACAGCATCGGAGTCCACGCGTCACCAAATTACACACCTCGTAGCATTATTGAAACTGTAGTTTTAATTGCGCGAGGTCAGCGAGGAATGACCACGATACGTCGGTATGGAAATAGCTGTCGGCATCAACCTCCATCATCGGTTAGTGAGAAAAACTAGTCCCCACCATCAAACTGACATATGGTAGCGTCTCGCATGCCTCGCACCATATTTGTGATGTTAGCAGAAACCTTGCGAGGTCTGTGAGCAATGGTCAGGATTAAAATTACTTCATCTGACGGCCGCACAATTTGCACATGCGAAAAGGTTATTCATAAAGAAAGTGACCGACTAGGTGGACAGGGAAATGACCCTCAAGGTTGAAAATATTATTTAGAGGTTTAATCTAAAATAATTCAATAGCCCGACACTATGAAAATATAATGCAGTCATCACGCAAAAGATCGAAAGGATGGGTAAACGGGGTTGGTAAAGTCACGACCAAACAAGGATAAAAGACCACTTAAGTGATCGACCACCGTCAATAACAAGTCAACAATTAAAAAGAAAACCCATGACCCAACCACTCAGAGCCGTTGAAAAAACATACCTACAAGGGGAAAAAATTAAAAGCTCCACCAGTGGCTCCAACTGGGTATGTATGCCCCCTGTGGGCATAGCAAGATTCCAGAATCTATGGTTACGCAGACCAGATATAGAAAGAACCAAAACCCAAGGACCTGTCAGGACAAGAGAAGGAGACAAAAAAGCAAAAAACAGAAAGAAACACCCCTATATACACTACTTACAGTATTGTACAATGTACATGGAAAAAGAGCTACTTCAAGAGAAGTAGTATTTCAAAAACTATCCATGTACTGGTAGTTCTAGAACTTCACCCACAAGTGATTGTAAAAAATATGAGTCTTCTCCATGTGTATCCATAATTATATATGGGCCTAGCCAAAGGGGATCAAATTTTCCATGCTTGCCCTTATCTTTTGATCTTGCATTCCAGAGCAACACCATTGCTCCAATATCAAATTTTCTCTCAACTGCCCTTTTGTCATAAATATGCTTTACCTAAAGTTGTAATTTTTCATTTCTCTTATGATCTTCTCTTCTAGTTTCATCCAATTGACTTAATTCATCCATTCTATGTTGCATCTCATCACATATATCATCATCATATTCTTGAACAAATTCATACATCTTTATCAGGTTGTTTTGTGGGATACGTGCTTCCATCCCATAGACTAGGTTAAAAGGTGAATGACCAATTGCCTTCTTGATAGTTGTCCTATCAGCCCACAATGCCAATTTTAATTTTGAATCCCAAGCCCTTTTGTTCTTCTCAATCATGTGTTTGATGATCTTCATCAAACTCTTATTACTGGAATCTGCCTGTCCATTCCCTATTGAAACAGTTATACCATATTGATCACAAAAATTAACAAACTCTTCAGATCTAAAACACATAGCATTGTCTGAAATAATTCTTTCAAGTACCCCAAAACGGCTCAAAATATTTTCAATCAAAAAGTCAACAACTTTACTTGTGGCCCTTCTGGCTGGGATTGCTTCAATCCATTTAGTAAAGTAATCAGTTGCCACCACTATCCATGCATTTCCTCCACTTTATTTTTTAGATATCTCCCCTATGAAGTCAACACCCCATTGCTTGAAAGGAGCTGAAACAGACACGGGTCTCAATGGCAAATTGCTAGAAAACTTTAACTTTCTAACAAACCTCTGATAGGCATCACATTTTTTAAAATATCTATGGGCATCCTTGAACACAATAGGCCACTAGTATCCTTCTCTTAGAATTTTATGAGCCATGTAATGGCCTCCACAAGCTCCTTTATGCATTTCTATTAGTAAATCTTTAGCTTGGTCTCCATCCACACATCTGAGTATAATACCTTTAGAGTTCCTCCACTAGAGCTCACCCTCAATAATGACATATCTAATTGCTTGCAGTTTGAGATTTATTTTCTCAGTAAGGGGCATACCTTCAAGGAATTGCATCGTCTATAAATACTCAACAATCCTCCTGTACCAACCACAAGTTTGCATATCACAAATAGGTGCAATGTTTTGTTGCTCTATCTGATTTATTTGATTTGCCTCTAGATTTTCCTCAACCATTAATTTAGCTAGACCCTGACCTCTTACAAGCTTGGTAATCTGTATGTCAATGTTAAACTCTTGGATTCTATTTATCCATCTGCATCTTCTTCCTGTAGTCTCTTGTTGGGTGAAAATATCTCTGACTATTGTCGTTGGTACATATGCCACAATAGTTGCTCCCATTAGATAAGGTTTGAAATTCTTAACTACCTTTACCAGGGCATATGCCTAATTTTTAGATATGTCATATTTCAATTTTGCATCCTGCAATGATTTACTGAAGAATGCAATTGGTTGCTCAAAGCCATCATTATTTTTCTGCAACAACACACCAGCTATAGTGTGAAAAGAGGCAAAAGTAAACAACTGGAATGGTTTGAATAATTCGGCGACTTGAGGACAAGGGCCTGCTTAATTGCATCTTTGATAGCCTGGAAAGCCCTAGATGGTTCTCCTGTCCATATTGTATTTTCTCCCTTCTTCAGCATCTTTGATATTGGGCGGACAATCTCAACAAAATTTGTGACAAATCTTCTTAGAAAATTTATCTATCCAAAGAAATATTGGATGACTTTTACATTTCTTGGCTGCGTAATTCTATCAATAGTAGTAACCCTTTCTGGATCAATCCGCACCCCATCTTTTGAAACCAAATGTCCCAACAATTTTCCTTCTATTACCCCAAAGGCACACTTCCTATGATTTAAAGATATCCCATATTCCAGAGCTTTGATGAAAAAATTCTCTAAGTGAGGACAATGATCCTCCTCACTTTTTATATGGGTAGTAAGATCATCTTGGTAAATGGGAAGGAAAAAATCAATGAAATCAGCAAAGGCTAGATTCATAGCCCTCTGAAAAGTTGCTCCAACATTTATTAATCAAAATGGCATTCTTACATACACATATGTTCCCCATGGTGTGGTGAAAGCAGTCTTGAATTGCTTAGACTCTTTAACCATTACTTGGTTGTACCCGAAGAATCCATCCATCATAGATAAAAATTCACATCATGTAACCTTTTCTAACATAGCCTCCATATTAGGCAATGGGTAATTATCTTTTAAAGAAGCAACATTCAAGTTTCTAAAATCAACACATAACCTGATATCTCCATTTTTCTTTCTAACAGGTACCAAGTTAGAAACCCAAGATGAGTGTCTAATTGGTTTGATGATTCATGCCTCCCTTAGCTTAGCAAGTTCTTCTTGCATTTTGGGTTGCAGGGTAGGGTTAATCGGTCTCTGTTTTTGCCTGAAAGGCTTCATATCAGGTTTCAATGGGATCTCATGTTGGAATAAATCCTCCCTATATGCTTTAAGGTCTTCATAGGACCAAGCAAAAACATGTCTATATTTCCTAAGTAGGGTAATTAGCATGCTTTTGACATGTGGCTTCATTTTCCTTCCAATATACACCTTTCTAGGAGCACCTTTTGTTCCTAAGTTTATTTCTTCTAGGTCCTCTTTATGAGTAGATGCTTGCTTAGTATTTGACATATCCAAGCCATCAAAAACTCTTTCAAGCACAACAAGACCCCTAGGTATGGTGTTGGTTATGAGTTGAATCACTTCATTCCCAAACAAGGTTTCCTTCCCATCAATTTTTGTTACAAATGAGCCAAAATCAATTTCTTGTCTCTCATACTGATCCACACAATGCAAGAATTTCAGTATGTCTGTGTCATCATCAAACATTTTCCAATTACAGATATTATCAGGTATTGTAGGCCTGGTCTGTACTTCTATTTGTGAGATGCCACCAAAAGTGACATCATCCAGTTTGACAGTTATATTTGCTAACAAGTCAACTTTAGCATTTTGTCCTCTTTCAATCCATTCTATACCAAAAGCACTAAATCCCTCTATAGTATCCCATAGTGCATTTATGTATTGCCTAAGTCTTTTATCTTTAGCTGCAAAGTGGGATCTAATCTGGGACACAACTAACTCAGAATCTCCCAAAACTTTTAATTCTTTAATACCATACTTTGAAGCTATCTTCACACCGAGTATGAGAGCTTCATAATTAGCAACATTGTTGGTACAAGCAAATTGCAACAAGAAAGAATATTTAAATGTTTTACCTTGTGGGGAAGTAAAGAAAATTCATGCTCCTGAGCCATCTTTGGAACATGCTCCATCAAAATGCATTATCCATAAATCACCATCTAATGACATCTTCAATACTTCCTTTTCAATAGGTGCAAATTGGATTTCTTCTCTTTTATCTTCCTCAACTTGGAATTTTTCTAAATCGGTTTCCACAAAGTTAATTCTAATAGGTTATGGTGATTCTTCCACATTTTCAATCATGTGAGGGGCTCTTTTTTCCCTATCTACCTTGACATCTTTCTGTTCAATAGAAAATGTAGCAAAAGACAAATCACATTATATACTCCCACCCATTGAAGCACTCCAAGGTCGGGATAAGAGCATGCCATAAGTAGGTGGAATATCCACCATCGTAACACTCATGTGTAACTCTTTCTCAGGAAATTTTGCTAGTCTATAGGGAGCACTATTTATAATACCTATAACAGGTACTTCCCTAGAATCCATTGCATAGAATTTACCATATGTACTATCCACTTTTAATCCCATTGCTTGCATCATTTTTACTGGCATCACATTGTTAGATTCTCCTAAATCGATCATGCAATTTCTCAACATTTTCCCATCAATAATCAGAATTAAGAAAAAATGATTGACATGGTTGGGATTAGCAGTAATAGTGGTACCTAAGTATATTTGGGGACTTTTTGTAATATTTTCTTCCACATTTTTTTGCTTTTCTTGATCCTCTTTTGATTTCACTTGATCGGAAACCACTTTACCTTTTCCACTTGTAGGAATACTATTAATAAGTGCAATAGTCTTATCCTTATGTTCATCTATACGCATCATTTCCAAGAAAGGAACAATAACCCTAACTTGTGAAAGTACTTGAAACATATCTATTGAAGTGTACTTTGGTAATTCAGGAAAATTTGTGACTTCAAAAATTACCTTTTCTTTTTCTTTGAGAATTTCATCATTAGAGGAGTGTTGCTTTCTATCCTTGATCTTCTGGGGTATAGCTTCATTCTTTGTCTTGGTCATATCAACTTTCTTTACCCATATCAGGGGCTCCCTTATTTACTTAGGCTTTGAAATGACATTCTTAGCCTCCAAATCGACATTTGTTCCAGTTACGTCTTTTTCTTTTATGAACAGGTTGCAAGGCTTATCTGAATCACCTGGAACAGTTATATTTCTCAATTGTATGTTATTCCTTTCCCTTGCAACTAAGGCAATAGTTTATTTTTCAATTTCTTCATCGGAAGGTCTTCTTAAAACAGTGTTATCCACTTCCAGTTCATTCACAAAGCAATCATCATTGTCTCCTTGATTTGGGAACACTTGTTGATGGTGTACATCATTATGTTGTCTTTGAACATCAACATCCATGCCACAAGGCTCATCATATGAGGTATAAGCATCATAGGCCAGATCAGTTGGTCCTAATAATACATTTGTCATTGTATCCTGATCCTGGGGAGGCTAAGCATCTCCCTGATCATCCTGAGATTCTACCATATTTTGTGCTACTACACACTATTGTTAAGAGTGAGGCATTCCACATACTTCACACCAACGTAAATTTTTTGTGGCATTCATAGAATGCTTCTGTAAAGGATCAGGTGGAATTTTATTGTTTCTCTGGTTTCCTTGCAGAGGTTTTCCATTATTCCAATTGGTATTATAGGGATAATCTTGTAACCTGGGAGGCCTATCATTTCTTTGAAAATGAGGCTTGTCATTTTTTACTTGTTTCTGCAACAGGGTAAGGACTTGATCTATCTTTTCATCAGTAGCAGTAGGTTTAGCAACCTTTTCAGTCTGATTCTTGGTACCTTTAAAAGTTTTAGGATCTTCCCTTCTCCCTACTTTACCAGAAGCTCTTCTATTATTTTCAATGTTCACCGCCATCTTATATCCTTGCCTCAAATTTTGAGGATCGTTATCTCTTAATAAATAGTACATTTTAGCATCATAAGCATTACAATACACAACTAAACATGCACTCTCATTAGGCCTCAAATATGCAAGAACTCTTGTCATAGCCTTTTGGAAACGAGCATTAAACTCAGTAACCAGTTCATTATGCCCCTTGGTAATATTATTAAAATCATTTAATTTAAATTTGGGATCAATCCGATCCCCGTATTGTTCCCTAAAAACTCTGCAAAAAGCATCCCTAGAGTCAATACTAGCATTAGGTAACCCTCTATGCCAATCCCTAGCATCTTCAACTAGTGACTACATAAAGTATTTCATTGCTACATCATCATCCCATATTTCAAAGTCTTCAACAAAGCCTTGAAAAGCATTATTACCAGTGAATTTTGGGAGATGCTTTCATGCATTATCTTGAACTGGATTAAGATTTCCTCAAATATTGCCAAAACACAATTGTATGTATCGATCAATTTGGGGTGCTCCTCCACCACGTCCACTTCTGGGGGTGCTTTGTTGCTCACTATTTTTCTTATCATCCCCCTGTTTTCCCTTGTTCCCACTACCTTGATGTTTATCCTTGTCAGTGCTTCCCTCCTCATCCTCAGAGTAAGTGCTAGAGTTTTTATGACCACGTCCACCTCCACCACCTTGGTTACCACCGCCCCCACCTTTAGGAAATTGCTTCTCTGAATTCTTGCTCAACAACTCATTCTCGCTCTTTCCTGAACCAAAAGCTTGGGGAGTGGGTATAGATATTTTTTAAGAAAGCTATCTTTCTTGCCATCTTGGCATTGGCAGATTCTATTTCAGCTTTTCTCAAATCATCCTGCAACTGATCATTTATCAGTTGCAGTCTTAGGAGCTCAGGATTTTGAGGAAAATCTGATTGTCTAGGATTAATTTCATTATTTGTTTCATCACTAGTATTAAGATGGCTTCTATAATTTGAAAAATTGTAAGCACTTTTCTGAGGTTGGTCACCATGAGCTTTCCCATGGTCTACAAAGGTTGTCTTCTTAGATCCAACAAATGGATCTGAAGTTTTGGTGGCTGATATGGAAGGGGTATATGTGGGAGTAGCATAAGTCCCAATAGAGACTGTTACTTTAGAGACTTCTCAAGCCCTATCAATAGCTACTTTAGCCACCTTTTCCTCAAAGTTTTTTCTCTTAGCTACTTCTTCCCTCATCTTTTCAACTTTCTTTTTCTGGGCATTCCTTTCGGATTCCTTAGCTTAGAATCTCTCTAGATTCTCTCTTCTTATTCTATCCCTATTATCCTCTACTGCCAGCAACCTCTTTTCTTCTTCAATTAAGGTTTGCATATCCTTGTCTATATCTGTTTCATTCTCAAGGATATCTCCTACCTCACTTGGAGGAGGAGTATAGTAAGGTTGCTCTGCTTGTTCTTCATCTTGAAACAAAGGAACTTCTTGTCTTGTTCCCATAATCCCCATCATTCCTCCTCTTTGGACATATCAGTTTCAACTTCTCAAGCCATTTCAAAAGGAAAACTATCGTGATCCATTTGAGACACAAAAACATCTGAGGAATCTCCACCAATAAAATCACTATTTAGTTCGACATTCAAAGTAGGAGAAGAGACTATAGGAGATGAAACAGACTTATTTGGGCTATCATTTATTTTTACCCATTTCTTGTCCTGTCCCGGTTCAAACTCTAGCATTGGCTTCGGGTTCTTTTTTGCATAGTTTCTAGTCTTCTTCATGGTCTTTGGTGTACGAGGACTCTCCTTTGCATGTTGTTGTTTGTACTTTATATTAATAGTTTTGTTCGAGATATCAGAGTTTCCACCCAAAATATTGAGAATTATGAAGTGATTGCACTTCGCTTTTGCACTCACGACTTTAGACAAGAGTTTGAACATTACCCAACACACTGACACAAAACTTAGGAAAAATAGATGCATACGCCGAATATGAAAAATTAGGCACACAATGTAAACCAAGTAAATTATAACAAATGACTCTGGCAAAACCAGTTCTACACTAGAGACTTTTCATTCGCTAGTTCCCCAACAGAGTTGCCATTATGTTGGCATTTTTTACTGCAACCCACACATACTTCCTAGAAGCTCCTATGAACTTGCCACATTCAATAATAAAAGGCTAGGAAAAGTATGGCCAACTTAATGAGAATAGAAATAAGGCTAATTCTCCTACACTTCAGACTCTGTAAGATCCAAGAGGGTATTCCCTAACATGTTCCCTTAACATACAACTTTTAAATAATTCATTTGCACACAAGTAAGTGATAGATAGATCCCCACTTATTGTTAATAGATGAAATCCTACAAGAAAGTGGCTATTCCTTGAAAAGTCTCGAATCCAATTAACAGAGAATCAAAAATACAAATTAAAGTAACCTGATAGAAAATTTTTGAGTCAAACATCCTGAGGTCATAACACAAAGCATACGAGAATGAAACATGATCAGAATTCCAGTGCCATATCCTAACGCACGGAGTCAAAAGAGAAAACTGAACTATAGGGTAACTTTCATCCTGAACATTTAAGATCTACTATGAATTGCATTACAATCCATAAATCTATACTTGAGTTTATTACTTCTTTATGAATCCCATTTGTTATATTGCATGAACTTACTGATTGACTTAAGCATTTAACCGATCCTTTCAACCAGAACTATAGTTAAACATAATTCATGGTAAAGAACAAATGAAGATCAATGAAAATCATCTTCGATTGATATTTCATTAATAATCCATGTAACATAACACAATAGGAGAGAAAATAAACTTCAAATATTCATGATTTCTATACAAACATGTTCAAAAACCCCATGATTAACTAAGTTCTCCAATCTGACTCAAAACTTTAAAACCTGGACTTACAGTTCATACTTTTTGTATCACTAGATTCTTATTTCTCATATTTTGGATATTTCAACAGACCTCTCTCTTAGCCCAGAATTCCCTTTTATAAAACAAGGCAGCCAACAAGCTTCAGGCTGGAGAGTACACATGTCCATTTGTGATTGGACCTCTAACTCTTGATTTAGTTACAATTCCATTATGCGAGTGGAGAGAATAAGACAAAAATCATCATTAGTTGATAAGGAGGAAAGAAAACATTTCTCCAAAGGCTGCTCCCCATACATCGAAGGCATGCTTAACCATTAAAGTATTAACTCCACCTCAACACAATGTACTTGGAGTCAAAAGGAGAATGAAATTTTAGAATATAATATCTAAGGCTAGACCTGTATTAGACATGACCAAGTTGCAATTCTCGACTATAACATTCATAATTCCAGTTCATCATTGAACACCTTTTTCCATAATTCAAACTCCTCCTCGGAAGGCCACTGGAAAGCCACAACCTGATCAACCTTGTTTTGATAGGGAGCATACTTTACCATTATCGATGTGGCCTTTTTATCACTATTCTCTAAGAAACTTATAACAAAAGACAACTTTTCCAATGTATTCTCTAGCATGCGGATGTCAGCATTTTTGCATATCTCATGTGTTTGAGACATCATTATATTGTTCATTTGCTCCTTCCAAATCTGTAGGGGTTTGACTTCATCCTGACTATGTAAAATATGAGGCAATGGGGTCAGGTCCTTTCCATCATACACATCTTTTAGCAATTTAATCTTGGACTCCATAGGGGTGGAAAATCCCTAAAACTTCTTCTCAATAATTCCCTTGACCAATTGATATGTTGCTATAACATTAGGATATTTATCACCATGTTGTTTTGCCCCTACTGCCATGAATTTCAACTTCTCCATTCTAGGGATCCATTTGTTTAGCAATGGGATGGCCTATTCTTTATCCCTTGGAAACATTTTTAGTGCTTGCAACATTAGGACATAATTTTCATGAACACTGTTTAGCTTACTCTGGACCCTTCTGTTTAAATGTTTCAAAACAGTGTCCACTATCTCCGAATTGCTTCTCCCTGCTGCATCCCGGATTTGCTTTACCATCTCCTTATATTCTTTAGCCTGATGAATCAGTTTCTCCCTAGAAAGTCCCCCTCCAGGGCTAGTATCCCTCTCAATAGCGATAGGCACTTGTCCCATATTATATGGAACAATAGCCAAAGATTGTGCTTGTGCAAGAGGTTGAGATTGCTCTACTGGTGGTTTGAAAATAGTGTGGCTAGAACTAGCTTGCTTTTGAGCCATCATGGTATCCATTTGTTGCCTCAATAAAGCCAATTTAGTTTCTAACTCTGCTACTTTTTGTTGACTCTTATTATATTCAATAATAATGTCATTATATTGGCCTCTTAGAGTATCCCGGTCCTTGGTCAAATCTTCAACAGTTGCTTTGGTGAATTTGGCAACATTGACGACCATATCAGCAGCTTCCAATGCTGGGGTGTCAGCAAATCTCCTCACAACCAAGTGACCTACTGAAGTCAAATGGTTCTGCAACAATTGGATTTTTAGAGCCAGTAGATAGAGACCAAATTGCTAAAGCATCCCATTCCTCACTAAAGGCTGATCCTTTGAGTGCCAATGTAGCCTCCTCTTCAATAGAAAGAAGTGGCTTATTATCCCTTCTTATTGTGTCAAATACCATAGCATCAATGGTATCCCATTCAGGGAGTAGCAATACTCCACATTTTTTAACCAATGCCTGACCCTGCTCTGGTGTTATTTCTTTGAATTTGTCTCTCATTTGTTCCCTGACCTTAGCTTGAATTACCTTCTCTGGGAGCTCTGGATGTAGACTTCTCTCATGTGCCATCTTCTCAGCATGCAATGTAGTATGTGCTCTCCACACAAAATATTTAAAAGCATCGGTTTGAATAAAAGAGTCATCCATCATGAACTCTCTGCAGGCTTCTATTCTCAAGTCATCATTGCTTGTTATTCCTTTGATTTCATCTTTTCCTAACCTTAAAGTAACTGCAATTGAACTTGTTGCAGTGTCAACTGGGTCTAATGGCATCTTAGGATGCATTTCATCTGGAGTTACAATAATTTAATCATCCTCATCACCATCACAATCAAACATCTTTCTCTTTCAACCTTCTGCCTCTTTGGTGATGGTGGGAAAGCCTGTTCTGAAAAACTTGGAGGAGATTCCAAATCAATAATATTTGGTACTGACTGTCCTAAAGAAGATGGCGCAATATTTTCAGCAACATCTTCAGCCCTACTTCCCTTTCTTCTAGAAAAAACCCTTATCGTTTTTTGGGGCTGAGAAGTAGCCCTCTCCTCTAACTTTACTTCAGGGTACTCCTTGATGGTTTATGATTTTCCCCTTTCTTCCACAACCCTTTCATCTTTCAAAACCCCAACCAAGCTCTCAAAATTATCAATAGCATACATTGCCCTGCTAAACTCATCTTTAGCATTAGGTATGGGATTGAAACCAGGTATTTTCTCCTGCTTACTTTTTACCATTTTAGAATAGGCAATGTATAGTGCCTTTCTCTCATCTTGTAATTCCAAATCAAAAATATTCCTGATGATGTCCTCAGGAAAGTAGAAGTTGTGGACAAAGGTTCCAATCTGATGTTTTTCCTTCATTTGAGAGATAAAACCCTTAGGATCATGATTCCTAGAGCACACAATCCTTAGCCTATAAGGCCTAAGTAATGTATGCAACTCCTTCCATTCTCCCTTTGCCATAACAAAATTGGAAAATGTTGTATATTCAGGGAAGAAAGAACCTTTCTTTTGTTCAGCTAGCAAGTGTAGTTCTTGAGCACCTCCCAATTGCCTCATGATTTCCAAGAATCCAATTCTAAGGGGCACCTCCCTTAGCAGAACCCTTGGATTGACATTAGTGCCAAAAACCCTGAAAACTATGGTATTATGATAGGGGATAATGTATCCCCAATTGTGCATTATGTTCAATTCAGGCCTTCTCTCCATCAGCCTCAAGAAGTTGTGATATTCTTTTGGGATCCTTGGGGGGTCACGAACCAAAGCCTTCCTTAATTTAGATCCAAAGACATTATGAAAAGTTACATAATCAAACTTATGATCATGCATTTCAAGAATCCTAGTCCAATATTGGACAGGCATTTCAATGTTTCCTTCCTTCTTCTTTAATTCCATATCTTTTTTGAACACAACATGACCCCTATACAAAAAAATGTGGATTAACAAGGAATACCATCTGAATCCAACCCAATTCTTCCCCTCCTTTAGGGCTACCAGACCCGTGTGCATCTTCTCTACCAAATAAGTGGCAAAATCATATACTACATTAAAACTCGGGTGCTGGAGATTTACTCCCATATACATAATATCGGTAGGCAAGGTTTTCTTTAAGCTAACTCCTAGAACTTGACATAAAGCACAAATAGTCTTCTTAAAATAACTGGAGAAATAGTTAATAGGAAAAGGTTCAAGCTCATTCTTGCCAATTACTACCTTCTTCTGATTTTTTCCTCTTTCTGAAACAGCCAAATGAGGTATCAAAAAGGATGTTCTGAACAAACCCCTAGTATTTCTATACTCTTGTCTAAAAACCTCAAAGTCGACAAGAACCATATCCCAACTCCATTTGTGCAATTTGAAAATCTCTACAATTTCTTCTCTGGTTATCTTTATCATCTGCACACCAGCATGTGTTCTGACAATTCAGGCCATAGGGTCATATCTAGCAACAATTTCCTTTAAAATATCTACATCCATATAAACATTAGGCACCACCAATTTACCCAAGTCCAACCTCCATGGATTACACAAAGGGACAGACAAATTCTTGTTCCCAAACCATTTGGAGAACAACTACCACCCAATGTATGGTAACTCAGCATCTTGAATTGCACATTGCTTGTTTATCAATCCTTCCAAGAGTCAAGGCCCATAGAACAAAACATTTCCCTCCTGCCTCTTGTTAGTAGAGGGATGCAACAAATCAATAACATCTTGGGAGAAAGACCTGGTAGTGGTTTCAGAACCAGAACTTTGGGCCTTGGGTGCCATTTATACTAGACAAATGATAACACGAGCTAAAGTTTGCTTATTTTTCAGGTAGAAAGCAATTACAATTTTCTCCCTATTGTCTTAACAGAAAAAATTTCAATATTCAAAAATCCCTTGTAATTATCTAGACAAGCTCTAAAAATGAATCTATTCAAACAATTCTTCAAGAACAGAACAAGAAACAATCACGAATTGCCCAACAAGCAACCATAAAATCTTTTGAGTTTACAAGAAATGGTGTATGTGCTACTTACGATTTCACTCACAGAACATCCAAGGCAGAGAAATTGAGAAATTGTAACAACAGCTTGCCTCACTCGATACCAAGCAATTCTTCCTCAATGTAGAGATACAACACAAAAATAGTAATTCACAAATTTTAGCATTTAATTATGCAAGCAAAGTTGAACTCGACCATTACTATTCACTCGTGCGATATAAAATGGCTATGGTACAATACTAGTTTATTTTAAATAGGATTCGTTGATCAAACGCAATGTTAGCCAGGAGAATGGCTCAAATTTAGTCAAAATAGTTTGAAAATGCCACATCCACCCTCCAGTCACCAAACGGACAAGATATTCACCTATCAGGCACCACATCAACATGGAACGGGCCCCACCTTTGTTACCAATTCACAACATCAGAGTCCACACGTCACCAAATCACACACCTCGCAACATTATTGAAACTACAATTTTAATTGTGAGAGGTTAGCGAGGAATGGCCAAGATGCGTCGGTATGGAAACAGCTGTCGGCATCAACCTCCATCATCGGTCAACGAGAAAAACTGGTCCCCATCATCAAACATGACAGATGGTAGCATCTCGCATGCCTCACACCATATTTGTGACATTAGCAGAAACCTTGTGAGGTCTGCGAGCAACGGTCAAGATTAAAATCACTTCATCCAACGGCCACACAATTTGCACATGTGAAAAGGTTATTCATAAAGAAAGGGACCGACTAGGTGGATGGTGAAATGACCCTCAAGATTGAAAATATTATTTAGAGGTTTAATCTAGAATAATTCAATAGCCTGACACTATGAAAGTATAATGCAATCATGATGCAAAAGACCTAAAGGATGGGTAAATCGATCCGGTAAAGTCACGACCAAATAGGGCTAAAAGACCACTTAAGTGACCAACCACCGTCAATAACAAGTCAACAATTAAAAAGAAAACCCATGACCCAACCACTCAGAGCTGAGGACAAAACATACCTACAAGGGGAAAAAATTAAAAGTTCCACCACCTCGCAAGGTTCTTCATTATATTCCCATTATTCCACATATGCAACGATAATTTAGGTGTGAAAGCTTAGTGCAATTTATGGATTACCATGCACGAAATAGAAGTGGAGATGACATTCTTTGAATGCTTATGGATGGTTTTGCATTTAGGGACATGGAGGAAAAATGGCCACACTTTAAAGAAGAACCTCGTAATCTTAAGCTTTCATTGGTAGTGGACGGTGTCAATTCATTTGGAAAGTTGAGATCTATTTACTTAGTGTGGCCTATTTTTGTTATCAACAATAACATTCCTCCATGGATGTCAATAAAGAGGGAGCACAAATGTTGGCAATGATTTTTTCATGTATTTGTTTACATCAATTTTCTTTAATGTAGTAGCATCTCATTTGTCTTATTTGTTGCATAACGACTTATATTTTTTTTCATTTAATAGTCATGTACATTAATTTGTATATATTGCAGTAAAATGGTTATAATAATTATGTAATGTTTATGTTCATTCAACTAGGTAAGTACCAATTTAAAGATTTGAATGTATATATTGAGCCTCTTATCGACGAGTTACTAAAGTTATGGAATGGCATCACTATGTATGACGTCTCTAGACCAATAGGACAAAGACAAATTCAATTCCATGCAATGCTTGTATGGACAATTCACGATGCCCCAAGGCTAACACATTTTTGTGGTATGTTATAACATTCAACTGCACTTTAACGATATTTAATTTTATGAAGTAGATATCATGCATGTTTTTTAAATAATCTATTCATTATATATAATTATAAAAAATTTACATATTTAATCCAATTATATATGATCTTATAGGTCTTCAAACAAAGGGAAAATTTGCATGTCCAACTTGTGGTCCAAAGATGAAATCTCGTTGTTCAACAAGTTTAGGAAAGCAGGTGTTTGATGAGTATAGGCACTTCCTCCACAAAAATCATAAGTATCAAACTACTGAAAAACATCTTTTCAATGGGAAAGAAGAGACTACATCAAAACCACAAAGAATGATACCTCACCTATGGAAGTTGGAATATAATAGAATTAATCATCAAGGTTATACATTGGATCAAAAAATTTATCTATCATATATGATATGTTCGGAATTTATATTTTTATATTATGTTTTATTTACTCATGTTGTAATTGATAATGATTGTCGTTAATAATTTTTTTAACTTATATGCTTCATGAAGGTCGTCAAGGCATTAATGCTCAGCTTCCACAGGGACTGAAAAGTTATCCTAGACAATTTAGTAGGTTACCCTACTATGAGTAACTACAAATTGTGCATTTGTTTGATACAATGCATATCGGAAAGAATATAATAGAAACGTTATGGAAAATATTGGATGGAGGGCATGACAAAGAAAAAATTGTCAAAATTTGTAGTGACATTCAGGAAGCCAATCATGCAATAAAAAATGTCATTTAATTAAATAGCGATGGAGACCAAATTAATATAAGCACCCTTCCTTGGTTATTAACGGAGTAGCAAAGCAATGCTATAAAAGAAGTCATATGAGAAAATTGATTTCCCACAGGATTTGCTACGGACATAAACAATATCATAACAAAGAAAGGTGAATTTGGGTTAGGGATGAAAACGCATGATTGGAATACCTTCATTAAGGTAATTATTCTGGTATATTTTACATATATTTGTATATTGCTTGTACTTTTCAGTGTATTATGTTTACTAGTTTTGGAAAAATAATGAAAAGATCATTTTATAATTGTTGCAGTACATTTTACCTCTATCTCTCCCAAACAACTTCAACAACAATGTCAAGAAAGTTATATATGATCTTGGAAAATACATGAGGTAAGTAGCGATATTTGTTCAATTCGTTGTATAGATCTTATATTTTCCATTTGTTTTACTTGTTTTGTAATATATTGTATATTTTTGTTAAATCTCATTAATATATTTGCGCCTTGAATCACTTTTAGATGGTTGTCATCTAAATAAATCCATAAAGAAGATATAAATTATTGGAGGAGAAAAATTCCTTGTCTAATGTGTGAAATGAAAAAGTGTCTACCTTTGACAATTTTCAATGCACAAGAACACTACCGCATACACCAAGTTTAGGAGATTGAATTGTGTGGACCTGTACACACAAGGTCAATGTGGATGGTTAAAAGGCACTTGAAATTTTTGAAGGCTTTGGTTAGACAAAGAGCACATCCTGGGGGTTCTATGGTGGAGGGATATATGGTATACCAAACCATGGTTTACATTACTGAATATCTTCCTAAGTTCACAGCAAAGATCCATATAGATCGCATTTGGGATCCCAACTCCATTAACAAATTCGAAGGGGAGTACTTGATGGAGAAAGATAGATTGAGGAAAGTGAGAGGTAATTATAATATGGTCATGGAGATTAGTTAGAATATATTTTATATTTCCTTCAATTTCTTGAAAAGAAACAACAAAGAACTAGTCCAAATGAAATAATCTTCCACACACAAATAGAAAAGTACTGGTATTGTATTACTCCAAAAAATAAGTCTTTCATTGCTGAAAAGTATTAAATTCTTAAAAAGTGTTGATGATCAAATATTACAATTCGAATTTCATATATATAAGAAGAAGACCCAACAAAGGTGTCTCTTCAGATTGTCTTTTGGAAAATAATTAAACTACTGATCTTAATTAAACTTATAAAACAATTTAATCTTCTCCTAACATTGACTTAGCCACTGAGAGATGTTTTTTATACTCCTCCAAGGTATGGCTATCCACATCATGCACTGCATTTTGGGCTTCATATTCGATTTTTATCATCATTTCCATATGTTTGCATGCTCCATCTAACAATAGCCCTTCTGCTTTGACTGTATCCAATGCATCCTGAAGTGTCCTATTGCATTCATCCATCCTGTTAGCTCTGAAAAATGTAGGTTAATAACCTCAAGAGGTTACCAAACTATTGGTACGTTTCAGGGTAATAGACAAGGCCGAATGGTTTAGACCTTCTTATCATTAGGTGTTGCTAGACCTAGGTGGGTACACCTATATGAATGAAGTAGACTTGATTTGTGTTTATTCCCTAAAACAATTTATCCACAATGGCAAGTGGGAGTGGATAAATGAATTCTTATTTTGGTATAGATTGTATAAGCAATATCAAGGCTAATCTTAATATGTCCAATTAACAGATGTAAAACATAGTATGTTCAGTTAACAGATGTAAAAGATAAAATGAATGAAACTAAAATGATGGAATGTGAGGGACCAGTGCTCTATTGGGTATATGGATTCAAATATAAATTAGAGTTACGTGACTTATAACTAGCAATAATTCTAACTATTTGGCACTTTTATGTTTATAACTTGTATAAACAGGCCAGGGTGTAATTATCAGATTCTTCTTTAATAATCCAAAATAATAATTCCAAGTTGCTGTGAATAATCAAGAGAATTTTAATCTTTACTTGAAAGACCCAATTAAATATGCCACACAGATACAGCAAATGTGCACTGATAAATTGAAAATATGCTTGATATATCAATTTAAACAACAGAGAAATATCAAATATGGAGACAAACTGATAATATCTTCAATTAACCTAACAAACAATTGATACCAACATAGAGCCACTAAATCAGAGATTTTTCATTAACTCCTTCAAAATTTACACGTGCATCTTGGTCCTTTTTGTTGTAAACATTGTATCAATCTCTATTATCCTACTTCTTCTATCTACTATCTTCTAATCTAATCCCCTCCTTATGGTCTTGGTCTCTCTTATTTATAAAAGAGGCAAAAAGCTTCAAACCAAAGGATGTGGCTTTTGATAACAAAACTTAACTGAAAAGATAAAATGTATTTAGATATAACTAACATATGCAAATCTATTAATCTTTGAGTAAGAAGCTCATGGTCATCTAAGACCTGTGCAAGGCTCTTACTTTATGATATGATATGTTTTCCTTCTGATGACACCGATCAATCTTCATTCGAGCCCGGATATTTTTCCTGCCATTTGCTTATTGTTAAATCATTCGGCCACTTGAATTCTTGTGCAATAGTGAAATTTGTAAGGTGACTCTTCCATCTGCTATCAAGTAGGTTTCTGGCATCTACAAAAAACTTTGTGTAACCATTATCCAGCATTGTAATTCCATCAAGAAGAGCGTGAAACTTTTCCAGATTGATATCACCATCACCCTGAATACATGTCAAACTTTGAGGAATGATTTGATCAAACTCATTCTTCCATTCATCCACATCCTTGAATTGTACATTATCTTTGTTGATCAAAGGACTGAAACTATGCTTTATTGAATCAAATGAATTCCTTTTGTTGTCCACCTTCTTCTAAATGCCAATCAAATCCTTATGCTCATCAATAACTGCCTTCACCATCTCTTGAGTAGGATTTAATTTGAGAGGTGCATCAGGATCCCTCTGTGTTGCTTTGCATAAAGTGTTTAAAATGTGGTAAGTGGGCTGCCATCTTTTATATAATTCCTCTAGGATTGGGGAATTAGTATTTATTTGTTCCAGGGCTTTCACTAAATGACTAAAACCCTCATGGACTCCACTTATCTTCTCTTTTATAAAACTCCAACTTTGTGCTTCAATATTTCTTTTAAGGTATCCAAGATGTGTTTCCTGACATCATCCATATTATGTTTCTTTAAATTTTCAATCTCCTCTTTAAACTATTGGATTTGTGGATCTTCAACTAGAGTAGGTGGATGATATACAACCATTTCATCCCCTTTTACATTTGTGGCTTGTTGTAATTATTTCTTTAATCTGACACCTTCAATGAATAACTTATTTATTTCATCATTTGATAACTTGAGTCTCTTTTCATACTTTGTTATCTTCTTCTCCATGTTTTCTACTACATCCTTTGTAAACATGGTTGAGTGCATAGTTATGGTTTTTTCTTTTGTTGGAGTAGTGTCCTTCATTTTCCTTACCATTACAGACCCTCTCATTTCCTGTACTACATACAGAAGCCTTGGCTTCCATTTTTTCTTGTGTTTTGTCCACAAGGAAAGGGTCTTGGTGGTAGGATTGTATCATGTGTCTGAGACTCCTTCCGAATAAAATTCTGCAACCAAGTTTGGATCATCCTGAGCTCTTATTTGATCTAACAAAGATACCTTAGAGAGTTCCATTCCAAGTATGATTAACATCTTACTACTTAGCTCCAACTCCCTTGCTTCTTTGGGAGTAATATTGATGTTATCAATATCCAACTCTGCCATTGTCTAGACCTACACCTCTGCATGCTTTCAATCATCAATCCCAATGAGGTCAATATTCAGCCTGTCATCAAACTGTCTCATTTTAATTTTTATCCAAAAATATTTGAATTCCCTTGTATGGATGAAATCATCATCCTCCATGAACCGCAGAGATTTAATTATTCTATCATCTTGTATCTCATCAATGGCTTCCTCTGATATTCTTATTTTTGGGTCATGAGGCTCTAACACTTTTTGTTTCTCTACTACTTCTTTCATCTTAGTCGGTGTCATGCCTGCTTCTTGTTATTCATCACTCAACCCATTATCAACTAGTGATTCAACTTTATGTTTCTTTGCAGGTGGCTCACCAATTGGGGATGGAGGAGATGGATGAACTGGTGGAGGAGGTGGTGTATGTGATGTGGAGGCTATGGATGAGGGTGGTTGGGGTGTAGATGGTGGAGCTGACTTCTCTTCTTGAGCCTTTTTATACATCTCATCAAACTTACCTAGAATCAAGTGCATCTTTTTCAACAAATCTAGCTCTTCATCAAAGAACCCCTTGAACTTCTTATCTTTTTCTTTCTTTTGGCCCTCCCATCTCATCATCATTAACCATTTTTTCCTTGTTTCAAACACATCTGAAAAGTATACTAGGTTTCTTATCACATCCTCCTCTGGATCAAATACATGTGTTATCGCCCTCTTTGTAAGCAGGGTCCTTCTGATATTATTGATGTGACCCTTTGGATCACATACTCTCACCTTTCCTGATCAGAGAGAAAAATTGGCTCTTATGAATCTCTACACTTCTTCCAAATATCTTACCCAACTGATAATTCCTCAAAAACTATTAAGTTGGGTAGGAAATTCCCCTTTCTCTGATTCTTCATAAAACTACACTCCATCCAGATCATTTTCCAAATAAACTCTAAAAAAAATAATCTACTAGGCATAAATTTTGTTAAAACATGTGGGGCATGATCACAACCATACACCCTAATGATGGTATATTGTGGAATTAAAAACCAATCAGCATAGTTGTGTATGAAACCTTGGTTTGGTTTGTATTGCAAAGGTCTCATAACTTCCATTAAAGATTGTGGTAACCTCGGTGTAGGAAAACCAAGGGCATCAATTAGTTTGAGGGAAAATTCATCTCTAAACACAATAAAGGCACCTTTAGGGCACTTACTATCCCAAACATAGCACCAATTTTTCATTGGAAGCATAACTCCATTTTCATGTGTGCTCAACTTCATCCTTTTAGTCCACTTTGTTTGATTTTGAAATAGAATTAGATGACATAGTAGAGAATACCTTCTTAAAGTGATAGGGGCCTTAGCTTCCCTAACCTGTAATAGACCTTCATGAATTTGTTCCTCAATGATAGAAGAAAAATAAAACTCCACATTGGACTCAGGGTGTTGGATAGTCATTTCCATCCTCATCAATCCAATTGACATGCTATCTTCAGCATCAAATCCAAGAATTTGGCATAATGCATAATAGGTGTTATTGAAATAAGTCTGAAAATTAGACACTAGAAAGGTTCAACTTTTGAAGATAGAATAGGAAGGACTCTATTCTTGTCACCCCTTTTCATGTGCAGGGGAAGTTCATCAATTCTATAAGTCCTCTTTAATCTCTTATACTCCTGCTCTAGCCTCCCCAAATCTATCTCTGTGACAGCCTGCTTATTTAGGTCAAAACACGTAATTATAGCCTCCCTGGAGATATCTACCAGACATTTTCCATCTGGGAGCCTAACAACCTTCGACAAGACATGATATGTACTATCTAGAGTTCTAATTAGCTCAATATCAACAAACACATTAGGAGCTATCAATTTTCCCATGTCAAGAGTCCATGGGTTCAATACTGGGACCCCTTCATTCCTATTCTTATAAAAATACCAATACAAATTCCACCCAGACCGTGGAATTATTGGGTCTCTGCACCCCTGACCTAAGTCCTTAAAGACCCCCTTATAACCTTTATCGACTGAATCAGGTAGCAGTGTAAGTAATGGTGACTGTAATGAAGCTTTATTGGATTTTTCTTCTTTTTTAGTTCTTACTTCTATTTTTTTAGGTGTCATTGCTTAAAATTCAATGTGTGGCGAATAGAACTTACCTAGAATATTGCTTGTCCTAAAGAATTCTCAACTGTCACACCTTGAGCTCTCCTATACTCAGCTTCTGTTACCATGAGCGAACGAATTCACAATCTGCTTGGTTTAATTCTCATATCATATTGCATTAATTCCATATAAGTTCTACATCATTCAAATCCTTCACACCGAGCTAAATTTCATATTTTGATGTTGATTGATGTGACTGGCCTTCATTTAATGCTCCAACGGCTGATTACCGTGCTACCACACGTCACTCCTCACTCCTCTGTGGTACCAGAGTACATAATATTTATGTGTTCTTATTATACCGCACTACCACGCACTTCCTTGTCTTCCTTAGTGGTACCAAGGTGTTTATTTAGTATTTTATCTTATATACCGCTTTACCATGGGCTTTATTCTGACCCCCCGCGGTATAGCGGTTCTCCCTTATGTGTATTCTTACTTTACCGCTCTATCTTGGGCCTTACTCTGACCCCCCATGGTATAGCGGTTCCTTCTACTAGTATTGATGATGACCCCACTCTACCGCGGGCTAGGTATCAACCCTCTGCGGTACACTGGTAATACGATATACTACCATCCTCTTACCATGCTACCGTGAGTTATTTTGTTGGAGGTCGCGATAAGGAGGTAAAAGGCAATGCATATATGGTATACTCAAGTATGGCATCGACATGGTGATAAAAGGCTAATTTGACTTTGTGGATGGCAGAAACATTAATTTTATGAGAATACTAAGAGAGACCCTTGATTTTACATGACAAAATCAACAAAATTTTGTATAACTTCCTCTGCTTCTTTGTCTTCTTTGTTCTTAAACACATCTTCCCTTGGTATAGGAACATGGGTGTATCCACTAAGGTTTTTCTTTTTCTTACAAGAGTGTATGTACCCTTCAAGGTCATAATTCATTCTTTGTACATACTCCTTTAATTTGAATTCATCCAATAATGAAAGATAATAAGATCATTGGTAGTGGGATGTTAGGTTTTCAGGTACATCAATTATAAATTAAGGTCGTATATCATGGTAATTAACTAATTATACATCGTTTGTGAATTTCATTTTTTTTTATATAGTTGGTCGAGAGTGGGATGCACTACATTTGTACGTCACAAACAAATCTCTTTTGGATGATGGTATGGATTGAACGATGTCAACAATCTGGTCATGCATTAACATGGGAAGGTGTGGCTTCATTGGTTAAAGAAGCTCATCGTAATGGAGATTCCAATGTTACACCAAGGGAAATTGATTTAGCATATGGTTTAAGAGATAAATAGGTACATATAAATATATTAATCACCCATATTATTTAATTATTTTCAATTATATTGATGTATATATGTTGAGTTTTTTTTCTTTGCATACATTTGGCTAAGAATAAATATGTTTATCAACTGACGATGCAATAATTTTTACATGTTTGACATATTGCAGGTGAAACACCACAAGACTATGTGGTGCAATGGTCATAAATTTCAAATCAAAAAGTTGGATGACATGAAGAAAACTTGTGATTCTGGGATAACTACAGTCTTTCAGGTGACTAATGTTTCATCTAGAAGCGACATACATCCAAAAGTCTCAGGAAATCAATACTTGAGTGTGACTTTAAGTCCTTGAAATTAGTTTTGTTCGTCATCCAATGGTATAGCCTACGATTGAATGAAAATGATCCCGAGAGAACTGTTATTGAACATGATAATGGATTTACCATGGTTAATACAAGGTCGATTTCAGCGAGCTGGAAATGAGCCCTATGTTATTCCAAGCCAATGTGAGCAGGTATTTTACTCAGAGGTTCCAAGTAAATCGGTTTGGTCATTTTTTGTTAGACATGATCCAAGAGGAAGGCCGGTAAAGTATAATGTGGTGGAAGAAGAAGATACCGAAGAACTAGAAGATGATGTAGATGATAATCAGGATCAACAATTAGTTGATGATGTGCCTGACGAAGATGTCGAAGAAGAGGAACTATATCATGATGATGTAGGAGTTAATGTTCTTGAAGATGATATCCATGTGGATGATGACATTATCAAAACTGATATCAATGAAGATGATGATGATATGACCAATCCTTACAATGTCAAATCTAGATTGGATAATACAGACAAAGAGTTGGATGAAGAAGAAGATCAATGACATTGAAATGTATGAGTTATGTGATTATATTATATATTTGATATTGATTTCTTGATAGAATTATATTTGACTTATATGGTTACATAATTAATTCATGATGTTTTTAATTTTTATGCCATTACATAATTAATTCATGATGTACTTTTTAATGATGTTACAACTATTGTAGATCTCCTAGAAATTTCCATATGATCAAATACTAATTACTCTATGACTATTTATGATTAGATATTATTTGATCATATATTTGGTTATTTCATTCCCAAAAAATTAGCGTTTCCTCTTGTTGACCCCACATAGTGACATGTGAATGGGGCCAACGTTGAAATTTTTTCAATTTGTGCTTGTATGGAGTGAAACTTGACATGGTTATCCTAGACGTGTGCGTTGATGATATGGGAGGGTTTTGAGACTCAAAAATGAGGTCATGCTATATAAAGGCATCTCATCCTTCCTAATAATACAAGTTGCCTTATTCTTCGTCTCTTTCATATATTATTCTTAACATTTCTTTGGTTAATGGTTTCAAAAGATGAGGCTCTCTGAGCCTCACCTTGGATCTATTACACATAATTTTTTGAATTTTCATTAGCAATGAATATTTAGATGATCTTTAAAAAGCTCATTGAATATAAAGATGATAATAAGAAGCTAAAAAAATGAGTATATTTTATTTATGGAACCTAAACCACAAGGTTTATCACTCTAATGCTAAAACCAAGTCAAATTAACCCCTAACACCTATTGGAAAATTCAAAACATGCCTTTCTTTCAAATTCACAACATATAAATCTTTTGAAACCACACATGCATGTTATGAAAGTGTATGGTAATCCTAGTTATAGCGGAAGTTCACATGATAAGCTAACCAATGGCACTATATTGGAGGATAAACCCACCTATGGAATTAATTTAAGAGGTAAGGGATGCCTCTTAGTGGAATTTTGAGTCTTGGATTAATCCATAGTGCTAAAATTAATTCTAAAGTTCTTCCCTTGGTGTTATATTTATCTCTACAATTTCCCATAACCATTTCATCATACCTTTTCCCAAGCTATTTGTATCATAATATACACTTGGTCCAATCTCACATTAGCCCCTTAGGTAATTATCCATTTCCTCCAAGTTTAATGGAACCTTTTGTACCAATGCATCTATGTTTTCCTACCCTAATGGATCAAGACTTGACATCACCTTAACAATCTTCTTTATGTCATAGCATATCTTTAAAGTGCCTTTGGCATGCTTTAGATGTGTCAATATTAACTAGATTGAATATATTAATTTTAAATTCTCTTAACACATTCCATGACAATAAAATCACTCATTTGGATTTAAGGAGTACTTTCCTAAACCATTCCTTCATATTCAGCAATTCCTTCTCGCACCCACATCATAATTCATATCCATGTTAGTTGTAATTACTGTTTTAAACCAACAATCAATGAATCATAGGATAGAAGAAAGCTTGTTATGCACAAGGATAATAATCAAAGAGACTGGAAGAATCGATTCACTAGATATGCTCCTCATTACTATAATAGAACAATGTAAAAAAATAAGTCATAACAAGAATAGGACCAGAAAAAACTAGGAAAAGAAACCTTGTAGGCTACATTAATAAGACATTTATTGCAAGCATTTCTTCCATGATGTTTAAATGACAAAATATCAGATAGCTCAATCTTTAGTCAAGTATTATTTCAATCACTGATTCTTAGACATCCATCATGATTAAACATCACATATCATAAGCCTTTTTAAAAATCACTAGTACTATAGATAATATTCAATCATATCATAGGAAATAATTCATCAAAAATTATAAATAAAGAGAAAACCAACTATATAAGCTCAACAAGCCACCATACAAAAATTATAGTTTGTAGAAAATAAAATAAACTATATGTTGACAATATAGCATATATATTTTGTATATAAACTATATGTTGACATAGCATATATATAAACTATATATTTTGAATTTTGGCCCCACGCACGTAGGAGAACGACATAGCATACTGTATCAAGACCCTAATTGGAGAGTTTCATCGAGAAACACTGCATCTAGCCCCTGAGTGGAGAGTTACAAGACTTCAGTGGATGAGTGTTGCAATGCCATTGAGTCGAGGAGGAAGACTAGGAACCATTTGGTAGGAGGAAAGCCAAAGTGAGAGGTGAGGGCACTCAGAAAGGGAAAATTGACCAAGGGACAATGATTGTAAGTGATTTTTCCCCCACATTTATAAATCTTGTTACAAGTACAGTGATTTAGACTCTATTTGTTCCCATCAAGGTTTTGCATGCTATATTTTGGTCAATTTGAGCCAATGTCCCATTGAAAAACCCAAGTACTACCTAGTACTGGTGTCTGGTTATTTTGAACAGCCAAGCTTTGAGATGTTCAATCAGTTGGGTGGCCATTTTTGTCCTATGAACTGTAGTTTTTGTATCTATCTTAGCATATTTTTTCTACTATAAGATTGAATAGAATTCCCATCACATAACAGCACACAAAGTTCACTAGGGTTCAAATTTCTAAACTTCCATGAAATAAATTTACATATTGAGGTCCACAAATTATCAAAGGGACTGAAAACAATACATGGTATGTGAGTGCAATGAAAAATGCCTAGTGAATTTCCATAAGAGAATGTATAGAAGTACATGATGCAGAATTAGAGGAAGGAAACAAACTCATAATCTCATTTGACAAGTCGCAAACAATCTTGAACTTTCCTTCTTTTGACACACTTATTCAACTATATTTCCCTTCACAAAACTCAACTTTTACTTTAGAGTTCCAAACCATTACCAGACCTTCAAACACCTTATTCAACTTCATCTTAATCAAAACTAACAACTACCCAGTCTACCCTTTCATTTTACCATTAACTCTCTTTATGACTGTCCTAAACTTCACAATTTCAACTCAACATAAAGAAATCTAACCCAAAATAGTATTTAGGCTAATATAGACCACACAATTTCCATTCCATTTCACTTCAAACAAATGTAAACCATCTCTCATCCTTTATTCTTGACAATTTAACAAAATCATATACTGTACTTTCATTTTAGTCTCCAAAACAGGGCTATTATTAGACAGATCAGTCAAAGCAATGGACTTTTTAACTTCATTCTTACACAAAACCTTATATCAAATGAGATCAAATTATACCTTGGTAATCTCTTAACCAAAACAACCAAGAACTCACACTTAATCATCAAAATCCCTTAAAGTTCTGACTGCCACTGGTTCCTTCATACCCTATTTGCAACGCTTGTAGGTTTTCCAACCTATTTGTCAGGGCTTCATTCACAATCTAAGCACTATTACACAAGTCTATCCACACTTTTCTTTTCCCTTCTTGTAAATCTAAAACATATTCAAAACGGGTATCAAAACTTTTACAACACAAGCTTCAAATATTGTTGTCTCAGATAGATTTAGGCCTAATTAGGCCTGATTTGCATAAGGGTTTGTTGCTTTACTAACTCCTAACCAAAGTACACTTGTCCAATGCTTGGGAAATGTTTAGTTTTACTGGTATATTCTCTTCAAAGCATCAAAGTCCATTTACAAATTATTTTCACAAAACCCTAAGGGCTTGAACTTCATAATTACTCTGTTCACACTGTACACACAGTTTTTTAGTCAAGAAACTTCATTCCCTCGCATCTTATCTTTATGATTTTTACCTAAATCCACTGAAACATGAAATAACATTCATAGTAGGATAATCTCACAAGAAACCAGAAGAGTTCACCAATTAATAAAGGAGAAACATAATTATTTTTGTCTTTGCTTACCCTAACTGAGGGTTTTAGCAGTCTGAAGTAAATCCACAATAACTCGCAAAATCTTAACTAAAATGCAAGAACTTTGATGTAACAAGAAGGTGATTGAGATTATTACCATATCCAACCATTCTACTATGCCTTCAAAGTCGTACAATGCCTTGAAATGCAATATTTCTGAAGAAAAATGATTAAAAATCAAAGATTTTCCTTGAACTTGTTCTTTATTCAACCACCCTCAAAATTATAAAAGATACAAGAGCATTTTTAAAGGAAAAAAAACCAAATTTTAGCCTTCTAACTACCTCTAACTGACCCTAATGACTCTCCATCTCTTAATATTTCCTTTTTTATTAAGTTGACAACTTTTTACATTGTTTTCATTTTTGCACTTTTGGACTTAATAAACACCAAATGACCTCAACATGACCTCAAATATATGAAACATGACTCTAATAACATTATTTACAAAGTAGGAACAATAACATTGCATCAAATTTCAAATCATTGCTTCATAGAGGCCTAATTATGCCAAGGTGCTCCTGTACCAGTACAAGAAATGAAAAAAAGACAAGGAGCGATTAAAAGCTTCTGAATATTTCACTGACTCAACCAAACCTCCAAAAGAATAGTACAGATTCCAGCACTAGGGAAATCTCGAAAGAGAACACTAATGAAAGTGGACTCTTTTTTTCAAGTTCCATAAGAGTATAAATGTTTCGAAGATGTTGTGGGTGTTTGGAAAATGGTGAAGGAATGTTGGATAGGGAGGGACCCAATTAGCCTCTTTAACTGGATTCTTAAGAAAGAAAGAAACTCTGATACATTTTGGGGTTCTTTTGAGTAGGGCCCATCTTTTATTATTTTATTTGAGAGACCCAAAAAACCATAGGGGTAGAAACCTATGGAGCTTAATTATTAAAGGCAAGGGGTATGTCCATTTAGAAATAGAATTAAAGGATGGTTGCATGAGGGGCTATTTCACATCAAAGGTGGTCCAAAAACATTCATAGACTAACTAACCAGACACCAGTACTATCGTAGAGGGACTATTGTCTTCGAGGAAGGTGGTCCAAAAAAATTCATAGACAGCTACACAAATTAATAGCAACCTTCCACCAACTAACCCAATCAACCTCCAAGAAATAAGGCAATGACTCCTCTAGATGTTCCCAAAACCCAAGGCTTCAAAATACAAGGTTGGTGACCCTACAAACCATTCTCATGCTTACCAAGTGATCTCTGATCATCATACCCTTACAAGGTTTATTGATACATTCACAACTATTGTTACCTCCACATGCATTTCACTAGTAGTGAAAACCTTGGTTTTTAATCCTCCAACCCCATACCTTGGGATCACATCACCATGAAATAACTTCATCCAACATCCTTATGAGTGCAGGTACTGCCAAATAGGTATTTTTCAGATATGTCTTCCTCGAGCGAGGGAAATTCAAGAAGAGAAGAGGAAAGTGAGACATGTAGTAGGTCTAAAAGAGGGAGATCAACTAGAGGTCAAAAGATTAGAAGAAAATTTTGTAAACGCATGGATTTTTTTCTTGTTGAAGGGGGGTCATGTTCTTATGATGATGAGAGCATAGGTGACATCGAGGTTCCCTTGAGGTACAAATATCTATGGAAACAATGGGTACCCAAGGAACTTCCTCCAATAAACATTGATTTTTGTGTCAACGAGAGGATATATCACATAGCACCATCGTCATTACATGGTTTGGGCCTATTTTGCATGGACGACATAAAGGTCTATTATGAAAAAGTTACTGAATTGATGGAGTATGTCGGACCCTGTTACAGTTACAAAGATTATATGCAGTTGGTTCGATATACACGAAGTATGCGTGGGCATGCACTGTCAGAAAATTATATACAGCTAAAAGATAAGGATCAAAATAAAGGAGTGGTTATGTACATTGACGGAAGGCCAAAAGCATCAGGGAATATTGTAGGGTTTATAAACAATACATGACCTGGGTCAACAAACAAGCAACCCAATTGCATATTCGAGGCACGCGAGGGAAACCATGAATTCGTATGTGCGATAAAATCAATAACTACAAGGGAAGAGATTTCTAATCGATTACAATTTGAATCACATAGATACAAAAATAGTTACTATGGGGGTGGTATGTACTATATACCATTTTACCCAACCTCCAATTAATGACTCCAATATACCATTTTATTATTATGTTTTTTTCGTAAGTCTATTGGTTTCATTTCGGTAATGTTTTTCTATATTTAATTTTTGTCACAACAAAACATTGATCGTAGGGGGAAGGCTCCGGCCCAAAGCACAGATTATGATGCATCTTTAGGCACTTCTACTCGAAAAGTTTACCTCATTGTAATTGTACAAATTAGATATGAGAAAAATGTTTTATTATTATGTTTTTTTCCTAAGTTTATTGGATTAATTTTGATAATGTTTTTAATATTCTTGTCACAGTCGGATGATCAGGGAAAGGCACCAGCAGTAGAGGAGAGCATCCATAGGGAGGTGTAGTCACTATTATGCGATGACGACGTCGCATATTCTGCAAACCCTCTGGATATGATAAGGAAGACCCAAAAAAAATGCAATGAAGAAATCCTTCAGTTGTTATGCATAGTGCCCCAAACAAATGAGATAAGAGAAAGGGTTAAAATATTGACTGAGAGAGCACGAAACTTGCAAGTAAGTTGTCATGAGATCTTTAATTATAACATAAGTTCATTCATGGTTTTATATTTTGTACTCTTTTATGTCATGAACTAAAATATGTGTTGTTTTTACAGGATTTTTTGCGTCCTCATGATGTTGTTGGCCATGATCAGGGTACTACAGGTGTTGTCCGGGGAGTAGGGGTCGGTACAAGTGTCAATCTTGATCTTCCTGCGCATACATTACATCATCCAACCCCATCATTTGTGCCTATATTGTCAACTAAAATGTTGGCAACACATAGCATGCAGGCATTGGGTAGTTCACCCTCTAGCAGCGAACACATGTCAGAACATGCATCAAGAAATGTACCTGGGGATACAGAGGCCACTAGTACTGGTGATTTATTAGCAGCATTTCATGGATCTTCCTGTATTACTAGTACGGGAAAATTGCCGGTCACATTTGTGGTGACCGAGGATTTCGTTCCCATAAAGATAGAGAATGTCCCAGGTACTTTAAAATATTTTAATTATTATTATATATAATCCAATTGAAATTTACTTATTGATCACTCTTTTTAGACTAATGATGCCATGATCATTTTGCAAGAAATGATGTTTTTTATAAATATCTAAATGATATTACATTGGAGATCTTTGGGCCCACCATACGTACACGGTGGAATGCCCAAAATCAAGATTTAAAAGATGAGCTCATTAACTGTTTAGTTGTGTTGTTTGATAATAACACATTCAACCAAACCAATTTCCTTAAGAAATTTGGTACCTATCTAAAGTATGTGAGGGACCAATATAGGTCACATTTAGAGAAGAACAAAAAGTATGAGCATCCCCCAATGATTTCAAAGAGGGAGTGGAAGGACCTAGTGTCGGATGGAAAGGAGAAGGCTAAAAAGAAAAAAGGAAAGACACCACCAAGCCAAGGAAGGTATGTGATACTATCAACAATGTAATTATATACTAATTAATCTTTCTTTTTATATAATCTAACATATTTCAAACTTTTCATAGGCTTCCTGACACATCGAAGGCAACAAAGGCAAGACTAGAAAAACACGGGCAGCACAAACTTGGCTCTGGTGGTTATGAAATTATCTGCATGAATTGTAAGTATCAATAAATAAAATATTGCATCCAAATAATAAATTGCAAACAATTTTGGTTTTATCACACCATAGAAGCAAAATTCATGATCTTATACAAAAAATGCAGGGCTCTGAATTCAATAGAGTGCCCATAGAAGAGGACCTGAAGATTGCCTTCCAGAAAGGTTATGGAGTCGTGGTTGAATGCCTAAGACTCTTGACTGGGCAAACACAATCTTCCACTGCATCTGACACGAAGATAAATAAACTCAATGAAGTTTATTTAAAATTGAGTACTTGTGCAATCTATTCAATATTAATTTCCACCATAAAGTAATTGTGTCCCTATTTGTTTTAAACAAGCAAGAAATGATAATACTGCACATGACATTGGAATGCAGCCAAGTGAGGGTGGAGCACAACTTGAACTAAAATATGTGTTGTTTTTACAAGATTTTTTGCGTCCTCATGATGTTGTTGGCCATGATCAGGGTACTGCAGGTGTTGTCTGGGGAGTAGGGGTCGGTACAAGTGTCAATCCTGATCTTCTTGCGCATACATCACATCATCCAACCCCATCATCCATGCCTATATTGTCAACTGAAATGTTGGCAACACATAGCATTAGGCATCGGGTAGTGCACCCTCTAGCAGTGAACACATGCTAGAACATGCATCAGGAAATGTACCTGGGGATGCAAAGGCCACTAGTATTGGTGATGTTTTAGCAGCATTTCATGGATCTTCCTATATTACTAGTACAGGAACATTTTCGGTCACATTTGTGGTGACCGAGGATTTCGTTCCCATAAAGATAGAGAAGGTCCCAGGTACTTTAAAATGTTTTAATTATTATTATATATAATCCAATTGAAATTTACTTATTGATCACTCTTTTTAGACTAATGATGCCATGATCATTTTGCAAGAGATGATGTTTTTTTATAAATATCTAAATGATATTACATTGGAGATCTTCGAGCCCACCATACGTACACGGTGGAATGCCTAAAATCAAGATTTAAAAGATGATCTCATTAACCATTTAGTTGTGTTGTTTGGTAATAACACATTCAATCGAACCAATGTCCTTAAGAAAGTTGGTACCTATCTAAATTATGTGAGGGACCAATATAGGTCACATTTAGAGAAGAACAAAAAGTACGAGCGTCCCCCCATGATTTCAGAGAGAGAGTGGAAGGACCTAGTGTCGGATGGAAAGGAGAAGGCTAAAAAGAAAAAAGGAAAGACACCACCAAGCCAAGGAAGGTATGTGATACTATCAACAATGTAATTATATACTAATTAATCTTTCTTTTTATATAATCTAACATATTTCAAACTTTTCATAGGCTTCCTGACACATCGAAGGCAACAAAGGCAAGACTAGAAAAACACGGGCAGCACAAACTTGGCTCTGGTGGTTATGAAATTATCTGCATGAATTGTAAGTATCAATAAATAAAATATTGCATCCAAATAATAAATTGCAAACAATTTTGGTTTTATCACACCATAGAAGCAAAATTCATGATCTTATACAAAAATGTAGGGCTCTGAATTCAATAGAGTGCCCATAGAAGAGGACCTGAAGATTTCCTTCCAGAAAGGTTATGGAGTCGTGGTTGAATGCCTAAGACTCTTGACTGGGCAAACACAATCTTCCACTGCATCTGACACACAGATAAATAAACTCAATGAAGTTTATTTAAAATTGAGTACTTGTGCAATCTATTCAATATTAATTTCCACCATAAAGTAATTGTGTGCCTATTTGTTTTAAACAAGCAAGAAATGATAATACTGCACATGACATTGGAATGCAGCCAAGTGAGGGTGGAGCACAACTTGAACTAAAATATGTGTTGTTTTTACAAGATTTTTTGCATCCTCATGATGTTGTTGGCCATGATCAGGGTACTGCAGGTGTTGTCTGGGGAGTAGGGGTCGGTACAAGTGTCAATCCTGATCTTCCTGCGCATACATCACATCATCCAACCCCATCATTCGTGCCTATATTGTCAACTGAAATGTTGGCAACACATAGCATGTAGGCATCGGGTAGTGCACCCTCTAGCAGTGAACACATGCTAGAACATGCATCAGGAAATGTACCTGGGGATGCAGAGGCCACTAGTATTGGTGATATTTTAGCAGCATTTCATGGATCTTCCTGTATTACTAGTACAGGAACATTGTCGGTCACATTTGTGGTGATCGAGGATTTCGTTCCCATAAAGATAGAGAAGGTCCCAGGTACTTTAAAATGTTTTAATTATTATTATATATAATCCAATTGAAATTTACTTATTGATCACTTTTTTTAGACTAATGATGCCATGATCATTTTGCAAGAGATGATGTTTTTTTATAAATATCTAAATGATATTACATTGGAGATCTTCGGGCCCACCATACGTACACGGTGGAATGCCTAAAATCAAGATTTAAAAGATGATCTCATTAACCATTTAGTTGTGTTGTTTGGTAATAACACATTCAACCGAACCAATGTCCTTAAGAAAGTTGGTACCTATCTAAATTATGTGAGGGACCAATATAGGTCACATTTAGAGAAGAACAAAAAGTACGAGCGTCCCCCCATGATTTCAGAGAGGGAGTGGAAGGACTTGGTGTCAGATGGAAAGGAGAAGGCTAAAAAGAAAAAAGGAAAGACAGCATCAGGCCAAGGAAGGTATGTGATACTATCAACAATGTAATTATTTACTGATTAATCTTTTTTTTTACATAATCTAACGTATTTCAAACTTTTCATAGGATTCTCGACACATCGAAGGAAACAAAGGCAAGACTAGAAAAACACAGGCAACACAAACTTGGCTCTGGTGGTTATATGAAATTATCCGCATGAATTGTAAGTATCAATAAATAAAATATTGCATCCAAATTATAAATTACAAACAATTTTGGTTTTATCACACCATAGAAGAAAAATTCATGATCTTATGCAAAAATGCAAGGCTCTAAATTCAACAAAGTGCCCACAAAAGAGGACCTGGAGATTACCTTCCAACAAGGCTATGGAGTCGTGGCTGAATGCCTAAGACTCTTGACTGGGAAAACACAAGCTTCCATAGCATCTGACACGTAGGTAAATAAACTCAATGAAGTTTATTTAAAATTGAGTACTTGTGCAATCTATTCAATATTAATTTCCACCATAAAGTAATTATGTGCCTATTTGTTTTAAATAGGCAAGCAATGATAATGTTGCACATGACATTGGAATGCAACCTGGTTAGGGTGGAGCACAACCTGCAGATGAAGGTCATGGTGTGCATCTCAATACTTGATGTATTCATGTGCTATACAAAACGCAGTATGGATTAATACAATTAAACATCTTTAATTGCAATTGGTGTATTAATTAATGTAACCTTTCATGTTTCAACTTTAGAGCATGTAGAGCATGATCAGGCTAGACAAGATAAGGAACATGATGTGGCACCATCAGGTAAAGAGGACCACTCTAATGTTCTTTTAAATATATTTAATTGCAATTGGTGTATTAATTAATGTAACCTTTCATGTTTCAACTCCAGAGGATTTAGAGGGTGTTCAACATGTTGAGCATGAGGCTATAAGACAAGATCAGCAACATGATGTGGCCCCATCAGGTAAATAGCACCACTCTAATGTTCTTTTAATTAATGAAATACTTGTAACAATAATAATAAAACATATCAATTTAACATTTCTTTGTTATTGCAGAAGACCCCCCCTTGCAGCGGCCTCCACGTTGTGAGCACACTACTAGGAATACATTAAGATCATGAGAAGAGGGTAGAACAACTGAAGGGGGGACAGTTGATTTAGAAAATGATACTCCACTTCTTCTTTTTTTAGCTACAAAAAAGAAACAAAAAAAAAGTGATTGTAATCATATTATGACAACCATATTTTTGATAATATGTAAAAACTGAAAGAATTAATGTTATATGTTAATGAATGAATGCGAATATGTTAATGAATTAATTTTATATGTTAATGAATGACTTTTATATGTTATTAATGGATGAATGAATGATTAATTTTATATGATCGAATATGGGGAATTGAGAGTGATGTGAGGGGGGGGAGGGGCCAAATGAGCTTCCATTGTCACATGGTTGGCCCTATTAAGTAGAGAATATTAAACTATTCTTGAAATAAAGAGAAGTTCAATAAGGTAATGCACTTTTCAATAAAAAAGTTTTAAAAAAAACTATAGGGTTTCATTGCAATTTCAACGAACATAGCCTGACGAACAACAAAAATGTGTGATGAGGTTGTTGTACACGCGACGTAGTTTTCGTCGTAATGGAAATGATGGTTTTCTCCACCTCATCAAAAATTGGATGAACGTTTGGTGTTTTTTCGACAATTTCAAATTGTCGTTATGCAATGTTTTGTGATTTTTTGCGTCGATAGATGGACGAAGTTACGTTGATTTTGCAACGAACGCCACCAACATTTTTTGTGGTGCTGACCGAAGATGCAAGGTCATGGTTTCGATGTATAAAATTTGGTCATTAAAGCGACGAAAAAACTAGCGACGAAATTTAAATCAGTGTTGTGTCGGTAAGTTGACAATATTTTGTTGATATGTCAACAAACATGCATCAGAATTTGTAGTCAAATACAGTAGTGCTAGTGGTGTACCTAAATAGGTATTCAAATCTTTAAAAGTATAAAATTGGTAATGGGCGATAGCTAAATCCAACCTACTTGATTAGCCTCAACATTTGTCATTGAACTTAATAGATTAGCTACTTTAACCCCTTATACATCAACATATACCAATTTATAACCCCCTTATAAGTGATCTATGGATTCAAGCATCAACATATACCAATTTCAACTACATCTACTTGGTTATCCATTAATATAATACTCAAACCCATATACAAATTATAAAAGAGTCATCATAATACTTGTGAAATTAAATCCCTATCAAGCTCCACTAATGGAAGTTAGACTCATAATAGAAAATGTGCTAAAGAAAATACATCAAGATCAATATATGTTTTGAGTTTCAATACGTACAAATGGAAACATGCATCTGAAAGTGATGATTACAATAAATATTTATTAGTTTGAAACATTCCTTGAACTTTGATTCACTAATCTACACTTGATACTTCACCAGTTACCCTTCTAAATATGTACCTACAAAATACCTTTGCTATCTCTATATTATCCAAAAAATCCTCTTGAAATGATTACTCATTCCCTAGAAATGATCACTACAACTACAGAAGATCAAAGGCCAAACAAAATCCCTCCAAAATGGATTCCTCAAATTATCAGGGGTCCCTTACATTGAATGCAGATAGTTAGGAGAATCATTTCCATTAATGTGAATTGGTGGGAGTAACACATCATCAAAAAAATGCATTATGGGAGATATATCAACATATCAAGCTTTGCTCTAAAGGTCTACCTAGTAGAGAAACAACCATGAAATGGCTCGGCCTTGTCAACCACCGGATATCAAGCTTGATGTCTATCCCTAAACAATCTAGCCCCGAAATAAAGGAGCAGTCATAAAACTCTACCAAGAAAAACTTCTTTTGAGTTATCAAGAATCGAGCTTTGAGATAGAGCCATACCTTATACTTGAAGAGGGAAAGGGAATAGATGAACTGCCAAATACCTGACACCTGGAAGACTTAGATGGGTTTTGACAATGGGAGATGGAAATGGGATGGGGATTGAGGATTGAGGAAGAACTAAGCCTTTTTGAAAAATAAGACAGAAGGTAGGAGGGAGACCTGATCACTCAAGACCGAAGACTAATACATCGAGGGTGGGGGTTCGGGGATGACGCTTAACATATGTCAAAATGGAAGAGTGTAAGGAGATTACCTGAAGGTCGAAGACCGATGAAGAGGAATTGGGTGAATTACAAATGGGATAATTCGAGGATTGAGAGTAGGGAGGAACAATTACCATATAACAAAGAAAAAGGTAAGGATTAAGGATGATGGTTGATCCCCAAAGCCCAAAATTTTAATACATGTATATTTGGAAGGATTATATTGGAGCTTCGGTGATCGGTGGAAAAAAAGGAGAAGGAAACATGAAAGTGATAAATGTTAAGAGTTAAAGGCCGCTGACTGAAACTCAAAACATTTATACAAGTGATTTTTATTTTATGGATTATGAAGGGAAAAAAGGTGGAGATCAGCAGCAATAGAAATGGTATGAGAGCATGTGAACAACTAAAAACCCAAAATCCTAAAAAATACAACACATTCATTTTGGATTTTCTAAGGCACAAATCATGCAAGGTGACCCACGTAAGATTTCTTGAATCGATTATCAACTTGGGTAAAATGGATTAAGGCACAAAAAAGGGGAAGAGACTTAGGATAAAGGGAAGCTGTAAATCTCATTCCCAACACCTAGGTCTTTTCGAACCATAACAATAAAAGAGTTTTGATTGAATATATATCAAATGCATTGATACGAAATTATGCTTCCTCCTTGGATTATTACAACAAAGTGGCAAAAATTAACAAATAGTTGCAAGACTAAGAGAATTTGGATGGTGACATTCAAGTCTAGTGGAAATTATAAAGGTGAGATTTTGGAGTTGCATGGTGGTGCACTCCTTGGTTCTTGGTAAAAAGTCTTGTTTGGATAAAAACACAGTGTCTTGAACAACACACCTAGTTAGAGCATTAGCATTGGAATCATTCATGCCAATTGAAATATTACGCTATTTTTCTAATTTAAATCATAAGTTCTATCTCTTGTACTCATACCCACTAAAACTTTTGTTGGTGGTACGAAAAAGGATGTATATATTAGTTCGAAATGGGGTATTATAGGGTCTCATTATTGGTATTCTAACTAATCTATTATTATTAAAGGGGACATAATTCAATATAGGAATGTTCTAATATAAGGGATATGGTTGTTTTATTTGAGGGATTTGTTTCTTCAATTCAATTAGGTCATTAGAAAGCTTTTGAATTATAGGTTCCGTCGAGGAAGAAGTGGAAAGGGAAGAGTTTTTTTGTTGTCTTACCTTTGTCTAGTTCTTTCTTTCATTTTACAATAGTGAGAAGATCATCTTCTACTTCTATAACAATGTATTGAGCTACATCAAGATCAACAACCCTTTCTATTCCTCAAATGGAAATTGGTTCTAGCGGTTGGGCACTTATAGAGAAACACTTTTCATTCTTATTCATAGGTTTTTTCTTGTTTGATTTTATTCACTATTTTATTAAACTTTGACACGGCTCTTGAATCAATTCATGTATTTCCTTTTCCACATTTGTTGATTATGCCAATAAGGAATGTTCATCTTCTACACCCTTGAATTTTTCCTTGAATTTATTATTCATATCATCCTAGCTCCTACTAGAACTATTTAGTTATAACAATCAATGATTCAACAAATAAATAGACTTCCACAACTTCTAATTGTACCCTTAGAACTCCACATGCAGCAAAGAATGCTTTAATATTGTCACTTATACTAATTTTATCATCTCCCTTAAATTTAAGGATAATATTTTTAGAGTTGCGAGGAAGGTCATGGAGTTTGTTACAAAATGTGAGAGGACCAATGGTAGCACCCCAAGGTACAAGTAGTTGTGCAGCCATATTATGGGTAGGAGTTTACAAATTTGTGGCAGTGGAGATAGAGGCTTAGTGCAAGGCAAGTGCTTGACTCATAAATTAATGCTTGATGTTCGACTTGGTGGCGAACTTAGTTGGTGAAGAGGGAAGACTCAATGAATAAGAATTTATGTGGACACGTTGTAGGAATAAGTTAAAACCAAATTCTTATTGCAAGGATTAAATGGGTTTGAAAGACCTTACTTTTTTATTAGCTCTTGTACATATCTTAGTGGCCATCTTTGAAGGTTTATTATTGACTTCTTTGGGCTAGTCGTGCATGGTTGGGTTGATTTTTCTATGGTGGTGGAATAACCAATAATCCTTCAATAATAAAATGATGTCTTTCTATAATCAAGTTTCTATTAGCTTCCCTTTTGATGTCTTGTTTGAGATCTTCTTCGTTCAATATATTATTTACATGATGGCATTATCAATTAGACCTTTGATATATCCATGTGAAGATTCTCAAATCAATTATTATTGTTGGGGTTGATGATTGAACCCCACAACTACTCAAAAAACACTTGAAATCAAAACACCCTTTCACATAAGAGTTGATATGAAGCCTAAGATTTCATTAGATGCAAAATAAATAGGACAATATGCAATGATAAATCCTTATTATAGAGAAAAGAATGAAATCCTAGGATTAAATTAGATCATGGCATGTGTCTTAATCCTATGACATGGGACACAAAAAATCAAATGACCTAAGTAAGTTTAACTACACTATTGTGAATAGTACTTAAAAAACAATTAGTTAGGTAATATACCTTCTTCACATCAACAATTATATCTTCTTGTTCTATATCCGACCACTTGATGTTAGGAATATAAATGGAGCTTTGTTTCTCTAAATCATCAAACATGTATATATAATTATATCTTTTGAATGTAACAAAAGACTACCAATATGAGAAGATTGAAATCCCTAGTAGAGTCACCAAAAAAATTATTGGTAAATAGATTTATTGTGTTGAATACCAACGGTTATTGAGGTCAAACCCTCTCCTAAAATGGTGATTTTTTCTTTATTGAAAACTAAATATAATATTACAATAAGAACAACTATATATTTCACAAATAATTTTTGGAGTTTTTGAAAACAATATAAAATAGAATATTACAATAATATATAAGACATTAGTTTTCTAAATAGAAGATAGAATTTAGCAAATATGTGCAAAAATTAGGGTTTTTTTAAAGAAATAATTGTGCATATTTAACAAATAGAATGTCATATTTTGGTAAATCAACACATTAAGGGTTGAGATAAATAGATGAATAAACTCATAATAAATATAGAAAGTTCAATAAGTGGATTCCATAAAAGTGACAAAAATATTCAACGTCAAGAAATATATCATTGCTATTTGTGTGCAAGTGATTTTTCCTATCCTAAGATGCAAGACAAAATGAAATGCAAAGAGGAAAATACTAACAAACACTCAAGATTAGGCCTAAGTTGAATCCAAACAAAATAACAAAGAAAATGAACTTTTTACCTTGCTTGAATTGATGAGTTTGGTCGGCCCTTTTTGATGCTTGATTATGTGCTCCTTCAATAGAAAATGATTCAAAAATGGATGCAAAATGATGTAGAGGTGATGAGGAATGCAATGGTGCAAGTGGGTATTTTGGCAAGTGTTGTATGTGGATGCAATGAGAGCTTGAAAGTTGCAGCAATGGAAGATGAATGCAAAATGCTTGAGAGTGCTAAGTTGAAAGTTTAGTTGAATGTTTGAATGTGTTGAATGAATGTTTAATCAATGAAAAATGAGACTCAATCTTCTAATTTAAGGGAAGAGTCTCTAGAGAATTTGATGGCTAGGATTTAGCAAACATGGACAAGATGGAGGGCTATGGTGAGTTGAGGACTCACAAGTCTTCACATCTTGCCATGTGGAAGATGAGGTGGAGAAAGGATGGATGATGTGGAAAGAGGACATGTGAGGTGGAGGTACTTTCAAATACCTTGGGATTAGGGAAATATTTCCTCAAAAAGGAAGCCCTTATCCCCATATGAGGATAGTGGTGACAAGTGAGGAATTTTAGAAAGTCCTCTCTTATCATCATGGGGATGAGAGAAATTGTTGGGGGAATAAATGTGAATTTTAAATTCACATGATTGGAAGTACCTTGTGGATAAGACAGGGTCCTCTTAAAGGAGGTCCTTGTCTCATGTGACTGATGTGACCCATGAAGGAATATGGGGAAGAGAAATGTATTGAATGAATAAATGTGAATTTTAAATTCACATGGGGAAGAGGACATGGGGATTGTAAATGGAATTAAAAATTCCATGAAGGGTGTTGGGAGAATAAAATGGAATTAAAAAATTCATTGGGATGTGGGAAGAGTTGACGAAAGGGGGTGATTAGACTAGTTAATGAAGGATTAGAAGAGAGTTAGGTGGTTAGTGATGATTAGGAGCCAACTTGCAAAAGATGGAGGATGTGACACTTCCTAATCATGTATTAGGGATGTGCCATGTGATGGGATTAGGGATGTGTCACATCCCTAATGATGGGATTAGGATATGAATTAGGATTAAGTGTGGATGGGACATAAAGGGAATTAAATAAGTGGGTTATTTATTTAATTCCTTGGAAAAAAGGGATAAAGGGGTAAGGTATTTAATTATTTAACTAAATACCTTAGGGATTTAGAAGACTTTAGGGGTATTAATTAAATAATAGTAACATTATTTAACTAATGTGGACAAATGGATATTTAGATGAAAAGGGTAAATTTGACCAAATATAAGTGGTCAAATTTAGGTGTCTACATTTTTCCCCTCTTTGAGATGGTGTTACAAAGTAGTATCATTTCAAAGAAAATTAAAATATAGCACCTAGAAGAAGATGGTTAGATTAAGGAAGATGCCCCAATCATTCGAGGAGTGACTAGGAAGAAAAATTATGGGAGTGAAGATAAAGGTTAGGGATTAAGAATGCCCCCTCGAGAGGACATGTGGGTTTAAGAGAACACGGGTGTGCTCTCGAAATGGATGAGATTATGCAAGGGTAGATGGGGAAGATGATGCAAAATGATGGATGGAATAGAGGACAGTAATATGAAGAGATAAAGGCAAGCACAAATGGATTCAAGGACAAATATGATGTTGCCCCAGTCAAGCTACAAGCCAGGATGGACTGATGGTCGATGGAGTGTTGTTGATGAGGGAAGGATGCATCCCAGAAAAACACAAGGATAGGGAAGGATAAATCCTGATGATGATGAGGAGGATGATGATGATTGGATCATGGCTTGTAGCAAGGTTGGGAACAAGACCAATCATATGATTAGATGATTTGTGCTAGATCAAATAGATTAGGATTGGATTAAGATGTAAGATTGTGGAAATGAATGAAGAGGGTGGAGGATACATGCAATTCAATGGAAGAGAAAATGAAATGCAATCCTAATGCAATTTTCCATTTTTGAAGCACTGATTTTTTCTATAGCATAAAACACCAGGTACCATGGTATGTGAAACCAAGGCGGATTAGTGTCTAATGCATACACAAACACAAAAAAAAGGAGGCTATCCCAACACTCCAAAGTCATGATGACTTTGGTCGGGCCAGGTATTGGAATAACCACAAGCACAAAAGGATGACCCAGCGTAACACAAGACCTTAGGGGTCTTGGTGGATACTACGTGGGACAACCAAGAAGACAGCAACAAACAAAGATCAAAATATGCCCCTATGTTAACCAATCAAAACACATAATAATATGATAGATCATGACGGCCTTGACAAGTGATGATAGGGAGCTCAAATGATAAATAGAAGCCAAAATTATCAAAAGATTTCAATCAATTCCAAAACATCCTTTGCCATAGGATCGAGAGGATGGATGGCGTTGATGAGGCATGTTAGGAAGGATAGACCCTGTTCAGACCAAAGATGGATACTAAACTAAATGATCGACATGACTCGGGATACTTGAAACTAATTAGATCTCATGATACTAGTGACCTTTATTTTGGAAGCACCAACTAGGATAGGGACATACTTGACGACACAACAAGACAATAAGACACAAGATCAACACACCCTAAAGACCTAGGGGCTCAGGGGTTGATCAAAGATCAGTGTTGCCTATGTGAAAGCATAGAGCCCTCGTAGTTCGATGAAGGACCGTGGAGAAAAGCGGAAAGAGGAAAATGGAGACCATGGCGGGGGACGAAAATGACAAACAGACAAATGCCCCGGGGGTGGATCAAAGGATCGACCTTGCCTACATAAAAGTGCAGGGGCCACGTAGTTCGACACAAGGCCAAAGATAAACAGTGGACAAGAGATGATGAGATGACCATGATAAATGGATAAAAGGATGGAGCCGATATGATGAGCCAAGATAGGTCATGCGAATAGGATGGTCGATATGCATAGGATGTGGATATGTGAAGCTCAAGGATGGGATAGTTATCCAAATCATCAAAAGACGAATGGGGAGGATGGAATGATGGATAGAGAAGTGATGAAGAGTGATAGGAGGTTAGAAAGATGTGATAAATAGACAGGGATGATGATAGTGGGATGAATGGCACGGGATTGAATGGGGGTAGCCTATAGCTAGATACCAATGACAAGGGATTATGAGATTGAAGGAAAATAGAAATAAATTGATGGATTAATAAATATGGAGAGATGGAGAGATGCTAGGATAGATGGATAGAGGGATAAGGATTTGGAAAGATGGGGGATAAATGGATGGGGAGATAAGGATGATAAGATGGAAAAGGACTAGTGGACGGGTGGATAGGGAGATAAGGATGAGGAGATAGAATGAGATCTCTTATGGATGGATGATTTCGCCAAGGACCAAGTCGCATAGAAGGAGATGCCCCACTCTAGATATGTCATGTGTGTTGATGCAAGAGGGATGTTAGATAGTGGTATGGGTGGACAATAGAAGATAATCAAATGTGAATAGGATGCATGGGTAAGGAAGGAGGATAGAGGAGAAAGGGATATGACGGCGTACAGATGAGGGGAATATATTCCAAGAGATTTCCAAAGCATGTATATAAATGCGCCCCTGTCTTTATCAAGATCACAAGGAAGATGGAGGGACCGAGGTAAATGGGATATGATGGATAGGATGTAGAAGATAGGCGGATGTAGGAGATGGAAGAAGGGGATACATAGATGGGAGTTGCCCCCAATTGTGGAAGCAAATTGGATGGGGGATTTACGCATGATGCCTATTTACCAGTTTTCATCATGGTACTTATCCAAGGCGCTTTTTTGCCAAGTTTTCACCATTGGATGAATTATTTCTCTTTACTATTTTTATTTTTATTTTTTTTCGGACAGAAATGCAGATGGAGATGGATAAGGATAGGGATGAATGGATAAATGGATTCGGAAGACATGTGATAAGGGGATAGATGAAGGACTCAAGAATCAAGTTCCATATGAGGTAAAAAGAGCCCATGTGTAAAGTGACGATTGGATGTTGGTACAACCGTATTAGAATGGATGGATTATGCAAGAGGATGCATTAAAGGGATTTGATGGGGGAAATATGGGGGATAGTGGATGGGGTATTGGAAAGTGTATGGATGGAATGATGAAGTGGATGTGTGATGGGGGAATGTATTCAGGACCAACATTGGCACATGTGGTGGATGTGAAATGATAGGAGGGTTGATGGATGGGGAATGTGGCAATAATGGAGGAGTTGGGATAGTGAATTTTGGGACATAAGGACCCAAAACAGATTTAGGAGATGGAGGATGTGAAATATTTTTTGTTGGATTAGCAACTTTGGATTTCATTATGTATTTTTCATTTGAAGGCATTGCTTCTTTTTTCTTTGGGATCCACATGGTTTTGATTTTTGCTTTGGTGGGCCTTGATGGACTTTCGGATGGATTTGGATTTTGGATTTGATTTTTCTTTTCTTCAACATGTTTTTTTAAGGGGACATGAGGAGCTTTAGATCCATGTGCGTGTTTAGATTGATGCATGTTTTCTTTGGCATCCAAAGTGATTTTAGTAGCAATGGGAGGGGTATGAGGTGATGGAAGATGTGTAGGAGATGTGGATGGAGTGATGGAGGTAGCATTTTGACGATGATGTGAGATAGCATGTATGGAGGGGTGCCTTTGTTGATCCGGATTAGGGATTATGAGGTTAGTATTTTTATGAGGTGTGCTAGAAACAAGTGATGGATGGATAAGAGGATGAAGAGGATAAGATGGAGGAGGTTATTTTGGGATATAAGGGCCCAAAATGGACATTGTATATGGAGGATGTATTATGGTAGATGGAGAATGAGCGATGGTGGATGGAGGAACATAAGGACCCAAAATGGACTTGGAGAAGGAAGGAGGAAGATGGAAAGTTGTTTTGAGGTAATATGATGGAGGAGGGGGAATGGCGAAAAAGGATTTGGTGGAGTGATGGGAAGTTCCTCTCATTCCTTTAGGAGAGGAGCGTTGAGGATGTTTGGAGGTTGTACCGACATTTTTGGATTGTGGGTCTTGGGAGATATATCCAAGACTGTGTGTGCCTTGATGTTCCTTGACCTGGATGGGCTCTAAAGTACCTTGCTCATGAAGGCCTAAACCTTTTCCTTGATAGTTCATGTTCTTGAAAATTTGTTCTACAATAGGGTGTGTATTCCTTTGGAAGCATGATACGAGTCCATTAGCAGGTGGAAGAGGAAGGGTGGTGCATATACTTTGTTTTTCTTCTGCAAGAAGGCCACCATGGATGAGTGTAATGTTACCAAGGTGATACAAAAGTAGTATTGGGATGGTAGGACTAGATTGCAATGCAGGATCATGAGATGGAGATGATGGAATAGCAGCATCCCGATTTGGAGGAGGAGGTGATAAGGGATCAAGAGAGGGATTAGGTGGCATGACAGGATCTAGATTTGTGATAGCGGGTGATAAAGGCTCATGGGATGGGGTGATTGGATCTTGAGTGCAAAGGGGATCATGGGATGGAGCGGACGAGCTAGTGTGATCTTGAGATGGAGTAGATAGGATGGTAGGATCAAGATTCAGTTGAGGAAAGGAATCATGAGATGGGATGGATGGGGAGTATGATCTTTGGATGGAGTGGATGGGATGGTAGGATCTAGATTTGGAGGAGGGTATATGCTTGTATGCTTTAGATCGAGCCCTTGGAATGGGTCATCGTGTGTGGAAGACATGATGATGGAGGAGTGTTGGAGGGACTCCTCAGGTGGGGGAGATAGGAGAATGGAGGATTCATGAAGGTCATGGGATTGAAGTTCGGTAATATTAGGACTAGGAGGATTGGATTGGATCTCTCTAATGGATTGGGTAGATCTAGTAGTAGAATATTGGGATTCAATAGATTTAATGGGTTTGACAGGCTCAACCGTTTGGACGGTGTTAGGAATAGTAATGGGAGTGATAGGTGTAGGATGGAGGGCCTCATCACTAGTGATTGTACATGATAGAGTAGGAGGGCATTGTTCCACGACATCAAGATGTGTATTTGGGGATGTCTCTTCTATCATGAGTCCTTGGACGATATTTGGAAGGGATGTAGTATTAGGTGGGGTGATGGGAATGGATGGAGGATTAGGGATGGTTGGAGGACTAGGATTAGGGATTGGTGGATTAGGATTAGATGAGTGGATGGGATTAGATGGAAGATTAGGGATGGTTGGAGGACTAGGATTAGGGATTGGTGGATTAGGATTAGATGAGTGGATGGGATTAGATGGAGGATTAGGGATGGTTGAAGGACTAGGATTAGGGTTTGGTGGATTAGAATTAGATGAATGGATGGGATTAGATGGAGGATTAGGGATGGTTGGAGGACTAGATTAGGGATCGGTGGATTAGGATTAGAGGAGTGGATGGAATTGGATGTAGGACTAGGAGGATATGGAGGATTAGGGTTAGATGGAGGATTGAGGTATAATGTGGTGAAGGGGGGAGTGACACAAGAGGATATGGATGTTGGATTAGGTTGGGGAGATTGGGATGGTTGATTAAAGTATGAATATTGGGATGGTGGATTAGGATAGGAGGATGTGGATGGTGGATTGACATTGGAGGACATGGATGGAGGATTAGGATAGGAAGATTGAGATGGTGGATTAGGATAAGAGGGGATGGGTGATGTATTTGCGTAGGAGGATATGGGTGGAGGATTAGGATAAGAAGATTGGGATGGTGGATTAGGATAAGAGGAATACTGGTATGTGATTATGAGAGGAGGATGCAGATGTGGGGTTAGGATAGGGGCATGTGAAGGTTGGATTAGTATGGGAAGATTGGGATGTGGGATTTAGGTAGAGATATTGTGATGGTTGATGATGATAAAAATAGGAGTACGGGGATGGTGGATTACTATAGGAGGATGTGGGTGTTGGATAGGAGAGAGATGTAGAGGGAGAACATGATGGATATGTGGATGGTGAGGATACTGGAAATCCCTTGTCAAGGGAAGCGTAAGGATCATTATTAGATGCGGATGAAGGCATGGGGTGATAGTTTGGAGGAGTGGTTGGATTTTGGGAGGCGATTGGAATAAGCTTGCTAGCAATGATAGCATTAAGGGGATCTACATTATACTTATCTTGATCAACAATAATTTCATTATTTTCATCAACATAGTTAGGATTCCCCTTGACTATTATTATTGGTTGTGCAAGAGGAGGATAAGGATCGAGAAGATGGTAATAGATGATTAGAAGGACAGAATAGATGATGAAAAGATAACTAGGATGGATTGGAAGAAGATGGAAGAAGAGATCTTAAGATTTGTTTCGATATTAGAAGATCTTGGATATAGAAGGACTAAAGCTCAAATTGGGATTCAGGTTAAGCTCGGATGGGGACTGGATTAAAGCTCAGATTCAGATGATGTGATTAAAGCTCATATTAGAATTGGATTGGAGCTTAGATTAGGACTATATTGAATCTCATATTATGGTCCAAAAAAATTCAGGAGTGACAGGATTGAGAAAAATCAAAAATTAAAATTTTTCAATTTTTTTTTGTTTTTTCTGTTGTAATAAATCGCGTTTTCAGAGGTTTTCATAGAGAAATTTGGGGTTGAAACTTGCATCGATCACTAAAAATGGGCATACCGAAGGCACTATTTTTTAGGGATTGAATTAATACTCTTGGATACCTTTCCAACGGTGTAAACGGTTCTGATTTTTGAGCACCGAGTAGAAAGTTATGACCCCGACAAGTCAGGGTAAATAAATTCCTAAAAAAAAAAAAAAAATTGGATGGTTTGGGGATGAATAGGAAAAGGAGAAATGATTGGATTATGGTTTTGGACTAAGGAATATGTAGGCTAATTGGGGCATGAAGGATTGGCCCTCTAGATTTTGTATGGGAAGCGGATTCGCCCAACTTAGGAACAAGTCGCCCTTGTGAGGGCCAGGTCGCATGTCTGTTCAAGGCCAGGTCACTTGTCTATGTAGGGCCAGGGTAGCTGTCAGGGCTAGGTCATCTATTTGTGTAGGGTTAGGTCACCTGTCAGGGCTAGGTCGCCTATCTGTGAAGGGCCAGGTCACCCAAACAATTTCTAGACTTGTCTAAACAATCAAATGATGTCGATAAAGGGGATGAACAAGCAAACGAACTATCAAGACGGGCAAACGGACTATCGGAACGAGTGAACGGATGCACGAAATGGATAAACGAATGCTCGAAGTGAGGAAACGGATGGACGGACGCTGGGAATGGGCGAACAGATGCTAGGAATGGGGGAACGGATGAACGAACGTTCGGAACGGGCAAACGGACTATCGAAACAGATGAACGGATGCTCGGAACGGGTGAATGGATGCTCGAAACAGGCAAACAAATGCTCAAAATGAGCGAACGAACTATCGAAATGGGCGAATAGACTCTCGGAACGGGCGAATAGATGCCCAGAACGGGCGTACGGATGCTCGGAATGGAAAAACAGACTAATAGGTTGATTGAACCAAAGGCGGGATTGACTGTTCAAGGAAAGGTCACATGTCTTGAGGGTGGAGTCGCCCCTTTTGAGGGTCAGGTCACCCAACTTAGGGCCAAGTCGCCCTTGTTCAGGGCTAGGTCACCCAACTTAGGGCCAAGTCGCCCCTATCATGGCCAGGTCGCCTGTTCTGTGAAGGATGGGTGATTTTAACAAGAGCAGACTGGGAAACAACTTAGATAGAAGGGTTAGGTCACCCTTGTTCAATTGACTTGGACTTGTATTAGACAAAAATAGCTATGGAAAAGGATAGAAAACATAGAAAATAGCAAGCAGGAGGCCAAGGCTGACTTGACTAAATGGACACGCACTGGTTTCGTACCAAAAAGATAATTAAAATAAGACAATCCTAAGATTAGTGTGAAAGGTATGGCCAACACGGTCCTCTAACTAGGCTAAACAAGGCAAACTAGGGAGTCCCCGATATACGCACGGTACATGGGGCACAACTATGAACACCATCTTGTCTACAGGTGTGATTCGGGAACCCTAATGGGGTACTAGAGGCTCAGACCAACTCTTCATGTCTTATCTAAGTATCACCCTAGCTTTGATGCTCCGCTAGACATGATGTGACTGGATTGAGGTACAGCTTTCGCTCTCCCCCTTTTATATACGCCGTCGGTAATGCATGGTTGGAATCATCCCCCGAGTGATGAAATCCCAAGTAGGTCCCACTAAAGGAAGAAGACACTAGACGTCTCATCTAGTCCCCAGGTTTGCACGAAGCACAAGGGGAGAGCTTTGACGCACTAGGATCTTCTAGGTAACACAAAGGACTAAGTGGACTACGATTTCTCTTCACCCAAGATCACCAAATGGCGCAAGGGGATTAGATACGTCAATAGCCCACTTTTCAAGCATAGTAAACAAGTTCGTTGACTCCTAATTATATCTATGTGCCTAACAAATAAGAAAGTGGTAAACAAACAATCTAACTAATGAAAGTGGTTCTCTCCTCCTACAACAAACATGTTAGAAGTTTAAGCCTTCAGTCTTCAACAAATGTGAAACAGCTGCACAAACGTTAGTAAAAACAAGCACACTCACCAACAAAATAGGTTAGAGGGTCAGTACTAAGAAAAACAAAAATAAATGAACTCTAGAAATGAACTTCAGGTGTTTATTTTTACCTCAGTTGTATCTGTCCAGGCCAAGTCACCTCTGTTTAGGGCCAGGTCACTCCTATTCAAGGCCAGGTCGCCTCTATGTCACCTGAACCTGCAAAATGTCAGAAAATAGCAAACGTGAAAGAAAACATACCCGTTTGTGGGTCCCACCAGGCGTGCCATAAATGTGTGCAATTTATTTCTCCTATCCTAAGATGCAAGACAAAATTAAATTCAAAGAAGAAAACACTAGCAAACACTCAATATTAGGCCTAAGTTGAATCCAAACAAAATAACAAAGAAAATGAACTTTTTACCTTACTTGAATTGATGAGTTTGGTCGGCCCTTTTTTATGCTTGATTGTGTGCTCCTTCAATGTAAAATGATGCAAAAATGGATGAAAAATGATGTAGAGGTGATCAAGAATTCAATGGTGCGAGTGGGTATTTTGGCAAGTGTTGTATGTGGATGCAATGAGAGCTTGAAAGTTGCAGCAATGGAAGATGAATGCAAAGTGTTTGAGAGTGCTAAGTTGAAAGTTGAGTTGAATGCTTGACTATGTTGAATGAATGTTTAATCAATGAAAAATGAGACTCAATCTTCTAATTTAAGGGAAGAGTCTCTAGAGAATTGGATGGCTAGGATTTAGCAAACATGGACAAGATGGAGGGCTATGGTGAGTTGAGGACTCACAAGTCCTCACTTATTTCCATGTGGAAGATGAGGTGGGGAAAGGATGGATGATGTGGAAAGAGGACATGTGAGGTGGAGGTACTTTCAAATACCTTGGGATTAGGGGAATATTTCCTCAAAAAGGAAGCCCTTGTCCCTATATGAGGATGATGGTGACAAGTGAGGAATTTTAGAAAGTCCTCTCTTATCAACATAGGGATAAGAGAAGTTGTTCAGGGAATAAATGTGAATTTTAAATTCACATGATTGGAAGTACCTTGTGGATAAGACAAGGTCCTCTTAAAGGAGGTCCTTGTCCCATGTGACTGATGTGACCCATGATGGAATATGGGGAAGAGAAATGCATTGAATGAATAAATGTCAATTTTAAATTCACGTGGGGAAGAGGACATGGGGATTGTAAATGGAATTAAAAATTCTGTGAAAGGTGTTGGGAGAATAAAGGGGGTGATTAGACTAGTTAATGAAGGATTAGAAGAGAGTTAGGTGGCTAATGATGATTAGGAGCCAACTTTCAAAAGTTGGAGGATGTGACACTTCCTAATCATGGATTAGAGATGTGTCACATACCTAATGATGGGATTAGGAGATGAATTAGGATTAAGTGTGGATGGGACATAAAAGGAATAAAATAAGTGAGTTATTTATTTAATTTATTGGAAGAAAGGGATAAAGGGGTAAGGTATTTAATTATTTAACTAAATATGTTAGGGATTTAGAAGACTTTAGGGGTATTAAATAAATAATAGTAACATTATTTAACTAATGTGGACAAATGGATATTTAGATGAAAAGGGTAAATTTGACCAAATATAAGTGGTCAAATTTAGGTGTCTACACTATTAAAGAAAACATGTAACAATAATTCCACAAATGACATAAAAAATTGATGAAAAATTATTATTTTTCTAAAATCCTAAATAGTTTTAAAATCTTTTCTTTTTGTAAGATCAAATTTTCAAAAATTTGCTAAATGTTCAATACCTTTTGCAATGTACTACATTAATATTTATAACCTTGTCCATTTGTAACTATAAAATGGTTATGGGAATGATAATAAAAGATAGTTTGATAATTGCATGCATTTACAAGTCTTTTGAAATAATAAAGTTTGAAACATATAACATGAGAAATGTATTTAAACATTATGCCTAGCCTTAAAACTGGCAGCAAGATAGTTGTCAAATGCTCCTATTAGATAACTCCTTTCTCGAATCACTTCCCATAGTAATATCTTCAATTATTATTGTATCTTCATCCACCTTGTCCAATTCTCTATATTGAAATTGTCATAATTTTTCTAGCATTTTCTCAATTGCATTTGCTTTGATTTTCTCTATGTAGTTCAAAAAAAATTGATATGTAGTATAAATGTTTACAATTTGGTTGGCATGAACGTGTTTCTTATCCATTTGTTTCTTAAATTATTTGAAAAGAAATTTCACCTTCATCAACCTATCCAAGGATTCAACATTGAGTTGATCTAATCCTTGATTAATTTATTCATTTAAGGTAAAAAAAAATTAGGCAAAAGGCTTAGTAGCCTATATATTGTATTATATTAATATCGATAATAGGTAAGTACAAGGTGACTTTTAATTATATCAATAGAGTCAATTATTTTTAGCTCACTGTAAAAATGCCCCGTGGTTTTATCCATTATAATATAAATAGTCATGCTATGGAGATTCTCCAACTTTTTCTTTCCTTCTTCTAATAAATCAATTCTCAACTTTGTTATATCTACCCATTTCATAATGATAGCTTGATCGACTCTACCAAATATACCTTCTAATATAAGAATTTCAAAACTAATTTTGAGCATTTATTTAATCTGAAGAAGACTATCCATGTGTGCTTGTAGTTCCTCATCAAATTGAACCAAAAATGTTCTAATGATGTCTAAATCTTCATTAACTATTTCATACAACTCCATGGCTTCTTCAATAACGTCCTTGGATACATAATTAGAAATTCATTAATCAATTACATTATAGCTCTTGAAATACATTTCATTAGTCTTTGAAGAATATTCATGAGATATTATAGCAGGTGCAATAACAAGCATTTAGGAAGATTGAAGAAATAAAACCAAATGTTTAATATACAAAGTCAACTGTTTAACTTGCTCCTTTAGTCGTTGCTTGGTTTGGTAATCCTTATCCATCCTTGAAAAAATAGTGGAAATAGTGAATTGCATATTTTCAATTTCAAATCATCTTGTTTGCATCCCCATATTACCTTAGACAACTGATAATCTAATGGTTGTAGTTCTTTTTCACCTTTATCAATAATAGGAGTATTATTTTTTTTCTATCGTTGATCCTTGATCATTTGTATAAATAGAGGAAATGATTCTATCCTTCTTAATTTGTATTGGCTTATCAAGCATTACAATAATAGATAAATATTATCCTTTAAAGGTTGAACAACTCTTTTCCTCTTTTTGATAGCAATATCCAACCACATGGGAACTTCGATAGTAGATGAATCAACTTCCTTTTATTTTATTTTTGTCCCTACTCTTGAGTACCCTATATATCTCAAATAGGCACATGTGCATGAGAAGGAGGTGATGGAGATGGAATTTGGGATGGAGTATTCTTAGGGGAAATGGGAGAAGGTTGGCACTCAAGAAGAGGATTCTCAAGAAATTGATTCTTTCTTGCGGACCCATGAGTTGTGACAAAATTCTCGAAAGGAAACTTCTTTTGAAAATGTGGGAAGAATTAAGTCAAGTAACGATGCAAAGATAGGTAAACATGAAGTAGATGGAGGAGATAGAATCGGAACTTGAACTTGTGGAGGGACATAAGGATGTGAAGGTAATGTGGAGGTTTGGGATGAGGAAATTGGAACATCAAGGACCTCCTTTGCAATATTATTTCCAAATGATTCATCCACTTTGAAGATAAATTTTATTCGCATCCTTACAAGTGGGATTCTTCTCCTTTTGATTTAGGGTTTATGATACTTGGCATTTTGGATCCCCAACTTCAAATACTATGAACTAATTATTTATTTTTCTACCTTGGATAAGACTTGGAAGTATCACCACCTTTTTTCACCCTTTCTTACTAGCATCTAGGTTTTTAAATTTATTATCAAGCTATCTCAAGATTTTATTGATAACTCCTTGGCTTATAACCTATAATGAATTATCTTCTTCCTATGACAAATTTGCACTAGCAATGGGTAACTTAAATATGTCTTGAGTATTATAAACATAATTTAAAACATTCACATAATCTAATATGATTTTAGGGACATTAGCAAATCAAAAATATCTAACCTATATAGTAGTTAATCAAGAATGTTTTGTCTCTTACTTTAGGTTCATCAACACAATCAGCCTAGAAATCCTCAAAAATAAATGTGTTTGAATGTATACCTTGCAACTTTCTCTACATTTCCCAAAGGATCTAATGAAGGCATTTTATCATAAAAAGACAAATTGAGATTTGAGAATTCTCATTCAAAACTTTTTCATGTACAATCGAAGAACAAGAATAAGCATTAATGTCAATTGTGAATGATACTATTGACTTGTGTTTAACAGTTAGCACTTTTATTTAACTTGTCTATCTTTAAAATTCCTAGATACATAGCGGAGAAGCTTGAAAAGATCCAAAGGAACTTCTTATGGTTCGGGACTGAAGATAAGAAAAATTTCTCTCTGGTTAGTTGGGACAAAGTTTGCTTACCTAAATCTTGTGGTGAGCTTGGAATTAGGAATGTCCAAAGAACCAACAAAGCTCTGATTGCTAAGGTTGGATGGGATCAATTAAGAAACAAAAAGGACTGGTATAAAATTATGAATGCTAAGTATCTTGGCAACAGACCTATGATTAAATACGTTTCAAATGATCACCCTAATGGTTCGTTGGTCTGGAATAACATCTATAGGTTGGAAAGGCTTCTCTCTTTTGGGTTGAAATGGAACTGGGGAATGGCAATTGCATCAGATTCTAGGAGGACCGTTGGCTGCTTGATTCTTCCATAGTGCTCTTTGGTTTTGGGAAGCTTATGAGACCTATGCAGCTATTTTTTGGTGTGTATGTGAGAGATTACTTTCATGGCCACCTAGGTGCTAGGATTTGGAAAGAATTGGTTCTTTGTTGCCCCCTAGCTCCTAAGTTGAAGTTATTGGCTAAGTCTTTACAAGATCTTCTTTCATTAACCAGACTTCCTTTATCCAACTTTGAGGATGAGTTCTATTGGGTTAAAGATCGATTGGACAACCTTTCTGTCAGAACTACTTACAATCTGTTTTCGGTCCAGGGCATGCATAGAAGACTTTGGAGACAGGTCTAGAACAGACACATGATCCCTAAAATCATTTTTTTTTGGTGGATGGCCTGTCATAACAAGATCCTAACTCAAGATAACCTGAGGAAAAGGGAATTTCAAATCCCGAATAGGTGTTTGTTATGCAAATGCAATGAAGATTTTTTTGATCATTTGTTATTGCATTACCTGCTTGTTGTTGAAGTATGGAATCTGGCTTTTGAAAAATTGGGGACCCACTAGACTATGTGTAGGGGCATCAAATCCATCATTGAGGGTTGGTCTAGCCCCTTCCAACATCCTATCCCTACAAAGATCTGGAACCAAGTCCCTCCCATCATCTACTAATGATTGTGGAAAGAGAGGAATAACTGGATTTTCAAGAATATGGAGATGGGTCCCAAGGAGGTTTTTGGCATTGGTTTAAGGCTTGTTTCTGAAATTGTTTCAATTTACACTGGAAAAATCCTGGACATAGCTCCTATTGAGCGTGAGATCAAAATGGCTAAAGCTTGGAACAAGAGGTTGGATACCAACTCCTTTGACAACTCTAGGGCCTAGGCTTGGCATGACACGGTTTGGAAATCCCTGGATTGGGGGTGTTTCAAACTCAATTTCAATGGGGCAGCCAAGGGGAATCCTGGCAAGGCTAGCATCGAGGGTGTTATTAGAGATAGCAAGGGTAAATTTGTTGTAGGTTTCCCGAGAGGCATTGGTGTTCAAACTTCCATGACTGCGGAAGCCAAAGCTTTGTGAAAGGGTGTCCAGTTAGCTATTACTCTGGGATAAAGAAACTCCATATAGAGGGGGATTCTATGTCAGTGATTGAATCTATCAAACTTGGTAGGTTACTTGGATGGAATACCAGAGGTATCCTAACTGACATAAATCACATGGTATCGAAGCTTGAGATTAAGATCTTGTCTCACATCTATCGTGAGGGTAATCAATTTGTTGATGCTCTAGCTAATCTAGGCTCCTCTTGGAGCACTTCCAAATGTTGGAGGAATATTGGGAGTTTATCGTTGAAGATACAAGGTGTTATCCTTAAGGAACAGACTACCATTGTTAACCATGATGATAACTAATTATGCTATTGTTAAGGCTTTATGGGTTGTCCACATATTTGTACTTTGGGTGATGTGGATGAAGAAGGGTGATGAGGTGTTAGATAGGTGGCAGCATTTCAAACATTGGGTGAAGGATGTGGTTATGGAGCTAATTATGAGAGGTGATGGGAAGTACTGCGGGTTAACGACTAAGTTTGGTTGGGCCATGCACAAATGTAATTTGTGGCCTTGTCAAAATGTTAGCATTCCTATATGGATTTTCAATTTCAATTCTAATGTGACTTCTTTGTGTCATGTGGAGTTTATGCTAAGTCCTCTCGACATCACTAAAAATATTTTTAAGATAAAGGATAGATATTTTGGGATTGCTATATTTGGCCCCATAGCTATTTGGCATTGGTACTTGTGCTTATGAAACTTGAAGGGTATTCCTATCAACGTCATTTTTTTTTGCAACCTAAGCCTTTGGCATCTCAAGATTTACAATTATGGGCCCGCAGAGATTTCCTCTTTGGAAAGGACTTTTGGCACGTGTTACCTGTAGATTGCCTTGATTACCCAGATTCTTTCTAGATGGCTTAAAAATATTTTTTTTTGGGTGACCTCTCACATTGACAGACATTTTAATTTCTATCTCTCACAGGTTTTATGGTTTCTCAAGGTGAGCTATGGCAATATGGGTGGTGACAGGGTAAGGATGGAGTCGGATAACTATAAGTAATTCTGAAAGGATCCTCTTGTTTGGCATATTTGCATCGAAGGTGGGTTGGCATCATTGATGGAATGCTTAGTGGGACATGATGTGAGGATGTCGGCTCATTTTGTGAGCTCGTGGAAGGATATGAGGGTTACGATGGGAGGTATCTCCTTCGAGGTGAATGAGGAGGTTATAGCTCAGGCGACTGGGCTTTCTTGCAGCGGGAAGAAGTACGCCAAACACATCAAGACCTAGGACAATGAAAGCCTCAACTCTTTCTTCAAAGATAATGAGAAACCAGTCAGCTCTCAGTCAGGGTTCGAAAGGGAAGCGCTCCCTTGTCCTTGGGACCAAGTTTGTCTGGCTATTATAAATTATGTGACCTTAGAAGGTAGGCATAGGGTGTTTTATTATTATCATCTTCCTCTTCTCAATCATTTTCATCACAAAATGTTGTTGAGATTTCCTTTGTTCTTGCTTACCGATTTAGAGATTTTTGTTGAAAAGTGTTTGGACACTGCCGTCCAAAACCCTAATGAAACGCCCCCTGTTGCTCCACCAGGGCCTCATCCTGAGGCTTTATCATTTCCATCTTTCTCTCTGTCCTCCCAAACCTATTTTGGTTGTCTGTATCGAGGAGATTGAACCCCTTGACCAACCCAATGTGAATCCCTCTTCGGTCGAGTCTAAGGGCCCAAAAAGGAAAACCCCTCCAGTGAACACTGAAACCCCTAGACCTAAAATTCTTGCCAAGAAAAAAAAGGGTGGTGCAAGGAATGCTCAGTCAAAAGCGGTGGCTAGGCTTTGCGAGCTCAAATCTACTCCCCGCAAGATAGATAGCAAACCTACAGCAAGGAAAAAATTAAAGGAAGAGGGTAAATGTTAGGTGGAGTTGCCAACCATGGATAGCAAAGGGAAGAACAATGTGGGCAAAGACTCTAAGGGGGACACCGTTGTGGCTGCTACTGTGGATACGAGGTTGGAGAACAACAGCATCGGGAAATCCCATAGATTGGCGAAAAATAGTAAGATGTCGGTGAATGATGTTTCTAGTGATGAGGAGTTGTCTGATAGTAAAGGCAAGAGGAAGGAGGATGATACGAAGGAGGAGGGGGAATTTGTGGAAGGACCTAGCCACTTTTCCAACCTCAATAAGATGCTCAAGGAGGATTCAACGACCCAGTCCTTGGACCCTCAGGCTATGGAGGAAGATAATTCAAAGACTGTGGACAAGGATCATAGAATGTTGTTGGAGCTGATGGACAAACTCGAAAGGAAATTTGATGGGTTGACCCGATTCACTGTCAAAATGATCCACCATGTTGTTGGTACCCTTTATGTTGTCTCAAGGAGGAAATGGACAAGAAGACTATGGAGGAGGACCCCAATTGGGTTGGGGAGGATGTTATTAACCTCCTCTCTCAGAAATGGGAGGGTGCTAGTTAGTTTGTTGCTGCTATGTCCTATTTTGGTTGGGTCATTGTTGTCAGATGTTGGTTTGTTGTTTCTGTGGTTTGTTTTTTGGTAGTTTTTGTTTTAATGCTTTGGAACTGATCTCTTTTGGCCCTTTGGGCTCGTCGTGTAAAGGGTACATCACCCTGTAAATGTTGCTTAATATATCAAAAACAGTTAGCACTTTTGAACTTTGCATAATTGCCTTATGAGTTCTAATAATAAAAACTTATCACTCATATATATACAATTTATATTGCACATTTGTAAAGCCTCTTGTTATGATATATCTATAGGTTGGAAATTGGATAGACCAACTCCCCCAATCTACAATTTAGTTGTGGCCTCCAAATACAAACATTTGTTTATATCATTTTCCATTCATCTTATCAAAAAGAATATAAATGCATCATTGACTCTTTTAAAAATCCTTGTAATTAATTTGTGGATAGAATTCATAAACCTCTTGTTGTCATGCACTCATTACTTTGTTCTTGGTTAATCCTAGAAAGATAGTCATCATATCCATTAAATAAACAAAAGAAAGTCATACAAAACCTCCTAGCTTCCTCCACTTTCGACAATTACTTCTGCAGTGTATTACTAATGAGGGTTGCCTAGTCATTCTCTCCTTATTTTCTAGAATAAAAAAAATAAATCTAAACATCCAAGGTTAGAATGATCTAGCATTTGGGATTCCCACTACCAGGCTTAACAAAGTTATTAAATCACTGATTTACATCCAGAAATCATTTGAGGAGAGTACTTTTTAGAGTCTTGTGGAGGTTTTCCTTGGCTTATCCAACTAGGATTTGTTAATACTCCTTGTGCATAACTCCAAATCCAAATTGTAAAACTCATTTTCAATTTCATCGTTGTGTAACATATTTTGAAAATGGATTTGGGAAGTTTCCTTAATAATTTTAGGAGTGATATCTAGAAATACTTCACTTGCTAGGTCAACAATCTTCTTATATTGAGGATTATAATGTTCTCACACAACAATCAACTCAAGGGACCAAACTAATGTAAGAAATGTAGTAGTGTGTATTGTTCCACTATCTACAATGTATCTAGCCCTATCTATTTTTTTAACTACATGCATTCTTCATGTGAAATTTGTTGGTATATGGCGACTGATCATGCAATTTTTTCCATTAACACATCAAGATTTTTTCCCATTAACACGTCAACGTTTTCCCACTAACATGTCAAATGAAAAAAAATGACTTTGTAAAACCCTAATTCTAGAAGCTTCCAAAAAGCTTGTTATAAGCGGTTGGGATGTATGTTGCAGTGTGGCATTTGTGAGATTGTATTATGTTTTGCACTAGATAATAAAATCATTAGATGGCTGAATTTTTGTGGATGTAGCCCATATTGGGTGAACCACGTTAAAATTTTGTGTTGATCTCTTTTGTGTTATTCTTCATTGTTATTTCTCGGTTATTTAATCTACATATAATTGTTAATGTTTATTGTTCCAATCTGTTTGAATCCTAACAAAATCTACCATGTCTATGAGCCCATGGTTTGTATCTAATATATCTCCAAGTGAAGACATAATTTTAGATGAGAGAGACACCCCTTTGAATTTAAATTTCATGTGTTTTATTCTTGGTGGCATGAGGGAGAATCAAGGGAATTCAAGAGTACAAGTGATGACCTTGTGGGGAAAAGTAGAGTGCATAGACAACTTGGTGGTTAGCAATTACATAAGAGCTTTAGAAGTCTACATTTCTACAATACACATATTACAAAAATATGGGAGCAATCAAGTAGTTGAGAGGGATGACAAATATGATCAAAGGATTCATAATTTTATGAAGTTTGTATATTGTGGGATTAGTGAGCATGAAACCAAGGCAATAAGATGAAAGTTTGCAAGGACATGCATGATGAAGCAATTATGCAAAAAGAAATCATGTTTGTGTGTGCTAAATGGTGATGATAATTTTGGTAGAACTAAAGACACTAGCGTGAGTTTTAAAACAAGGGTGATTGCTTGAAATTAAAGGATCTTTTTCACAAGTGCAATTTAGATGACAAGAACAATCAAAACCTTAGTGTATAACCTACATATGAAGGCTCCCTATGTTTTTTCACCATAGCACACTCATACAGTAATCTATAGTATTGAGCCTCTTGTAGTGCACATTGTGCATCCCTCAAAGCCCTCATCACATATACTCGTGTGTGTGGCATGCCCTATGAGCCTAGAAAACCTCTAGCACAATCCCTCTCCTATCACAGTCAATGCCTCTCTACTAGTGTAGCATCCCTCTTTACCTATCCTACATCTAATCAAACATGTAATCCATCCCTCTCTACCCATGCTCTTTATCTCTCTACTTGTAAAGCATCTCATATTTCTAAAGAATTCCTCTACTATTGCACTCATGCAAGCTCTACACACAACCTATCTATGGTCTCCCTACCTCTAGTACCATTGGTTGCCTATCCTTTACTACCTCTACTTATATATGCACGTCCTACATTAAGATATTCTTGCCCTTTGGCCCATCATCTCCTCATTTGACTCTCTTTATTAGCACTACCATCACTAAAACCACTTGTACCCCCACTCTCTCACCTCCTTGTCACAATCAGCGATGTCGTGCTCTCCACACTACTTGAATCATGGCCCCCATATCATTGGCAATTGGTTGTCAGCATTGTCGATTACTTGGGCCTAATGCTCACCCACCAAGCCTCATACCCAGCCATTGTCCTTGCATTTATCACATCCTCTTGCTCATCATGTTGCATCGGAGCTAGCATTATCTAGCTACCCTTCAGAGCATGCATGTCCACTCATGGCCCCTAGTGTTTGATCTCCCGCCACCTATGCCCAAACATGTAGCAGGGCAAAGATATTATGTTGTAACCCAAAATATCTTAGCACATTGTTTGGTTTGTATTGCTCAATAATATAATCTCATCACTTGATAATATAGCATGGCACCTATGTGAAGCTTAAGTAAAATCTACTATCTACTCCCAAAGCATACTCGAACCTAAACGACCTCCATATAATATCTACAACCACCAACTCATCAATCGCTCATCTATAATAGCTATTCTCTCCCAAGTGTCTTTGTCAACCACCTTGCATAATTTTCTATATGTATATTAATGGCTCATTTGTTTCCCTTAGTGCTTGCACCCCCTCAAGTTGACCAACTACAATATGCTCCCAAGCCCATACCTATAGCAACATCAAAGCCACTGTGCTTTGTCCACCACAATACTACAATCAAGTGTAGATCCATGTAGAAGTGCACTAACATGCACAATGTCCACAAATAATGTACCCATCTCCACTTAATATCTACCATCGTCTTTATAAATCTTATCATGAAATACGTCTTTGTCTTGTCAACTAGCAACATGTCATTGACAACATACATCAATACCAAGGGTACATAATGTACCCACCCCACATGCATCAATATCTAGAGCCATCTAGGAAATAGGTAGACGAAGTCTTTCTACCAATTGTTGCAGTTCCATGAAAGTTGTTGTCTACCAATATACTTGCTCCCCATGAATTGGGATATGCAATATCCTCCACACATCTTCCAACATCATCATCTCCCTTGTTGGGAGATGAAATGTTGATGTCTTTGAATGCCACCACTCAACTAGTGTCATCAACAACACCATATCCACCCTAATATAGGGCATTTGCACCATGTAGTGTGACTCTACTACATCCACCAACCCATGAGCATCTTCATCAAAACTCTACATTAGACCCAACACCATGGATTGCCTCTCTAGCATCCCTACCTTATACCTATTTGCTAATCCTCTACTCAACAATTGGAGCATCCCTCCTAAAAAGTTATATTTTATGTCGAAGGCGTATCCAATTTGAGAGAGATCAACCTAAATTCTGAAATCCACGGTTGATTTTTGTCCATAGCACCTGGCCAACGATTGGAATGGACTGCACTGTCGATCATCCTCTGATCAAAAGCAATGCATTTAAGGAAAAGAAATATCTGCCACTTGCTATACACCTAGCAATCGCACTTTACATTATTTCGAACAAATCCATTTTGTGCTTCCATTATTTCGAACAAATCCATTTTGTGCTTTCATTTCACAGCTTGTTGTGACGTCTTCTCTATAGATCTATCAAATCTGTTGCAGGCACAACTTGTCTCAATTTGGTCCCTAACATGGTTTCATTGTCATTGTGAGAAAAGCAAGGGAAACACAACACCCACAAAAATGGTGCCCCCATTGCCTCGAGGCCGAGTGTTATGGCAGGAATTCATATCGGACTCTTCAAGGTCCTCTGCAATCAAATTGTGAAGTAATATAAAATATGTTTATTTACCAATTTCTTCGCCGTTACTGGTAAATAGTCTTCAAAACATGACTCAATGTCTTCCACACTCTTTGAAATTTTTGCTATTATTCAAATTCTCTAAATATCTTCTTTGCCCTCCCAAGAAATCTACTTTTACAGTGCTTTTGCTTTAAATCTTTATGCAGAAGCATTGCACCCATTAAATTCCTCCACAGTGAAGAGATGGCATCAGCCAGCGTACAATCAAAAGAATTTTAGAGAAGCTATGTTGGAATCTCATCTTGTCAATGCCTCCATGAAAAGAATGTATTGGAAAGGAGTTTCCCCAAATTTAATTTCTCTACCTCTTTCATCTCACGGCGAGAATCGGTTTATTGGGATTGCATTCAAATTCTAAGTTTGGCCTGCTTAATAAATAAATGACCATAAAACCCACATTTTAGAACAAAAATGGTGACAATGTTTCAATCATAATCATACAATGCCAGTTCCATCCACTCCCAATCTCAATCTTATCCTTACAACATTATGTAGGGAAGGTCTATTGAAGGAGGCGCTATACATTTTGCTTACATCACATAACCCCACTATAAATTCGTGTACTTATATTCAACTATTATAGACCTGCTTTTCCAAAACAAACCCCTTTTGTTGCTGGTCTCGTCCTCTCCATAATCATTCAAGATTGCTCTATTTTTGGCCTTTTTTATCTCCCAAATGGCTCTGCATTCGTCGCCCGGATTTGGAACTATTCACTCTGGATCTTTATATGCATTTGCACTTGCCTCCACCCCTGCTACTAATTATAAATCATTCAAGACTACTAGTTGTGCTGCTGGGTAAACAAATCGACTCCCATATAAATGAGAGAAGTTTAGAGCTTGCCACATTCTAGCCTCTACAAAATATGCTTATACGCATGTATGACAAGTGCAGAAGTTTAGTTGATGCCCGCCAAGTGTTTGACCAAATGAATGATCAAGACTTCTCATGGAATATGATCATTTTAGCTTACCAAAGGCATTCACATCCTCACAAAGCATTGACACTGTTTCACCAAATGCAACCAACAGGTGCTTGCCCTGATCAGTTCACCTATCCTAGTCACCACTCTAGTGTCCTCTATCTTGGGCAACTACAGGCTCTGCAAACTGGAAACATTGAGAATCCCAAGAAAATGTTTGTGAAGTCTCTGATGAAATTGGGATTTTAACAGTTGATGAACTTCACATACATAAAGATCACTCATGTGAATGCATGCTGCTATTTTGCAAAAAAAATTATGGTTGGAGGAGTTGTTATCGTTGGAATTGTTATGGTTGGAGGAGTTATTACCGTTGGGATTGCAACTAGGGTAATTGCTTATCTCAAGAAATGTCACACCAACATAAATATTGGTACATTCTAGATAGTATCATTGTTGTAGGGAAATAATGAAATGGACTAAGCATTCTCAATGGAAAACCAAATTTATTAAAATTGATTTTACAAAAACATATGCCTAAATTGAATGATCATCTATAATTGTTGTGACATTCATTAGGTTTTGGTCCCATGTTTTGGTGCTCTATTCAAATTCTTATGCTTGCATTATTATCAATGGTCACCATTCCTTATCATTTGATCTATTTCATTCAATATGATAAGGATGACCTCTTTTTGGTTGTTGAAAGGTTTTACTATTTTTTGACTCATTTTGTTGTTGCAAAATTACTTAACATTATTAATCTTCCCAATTCTCCCCAACAAATCATTAATGGTGACTTTGTAGATGACTCATCTGTCACTCTCTTAAAATAAGATAATGTCAAACAAGCTCTTTATTGCTTTTATACCTTTTGTTTAGCCTTTAATTCAAGTATTCAATGGAAAACATCTCATTGTTATTAACAATGCTTTCTTCCCTAGCCTACTTGATTCAAGTATTCAATGGCCAAAAACTCAATGTTATAAACAATCCTTTCTTCCCTAGTATACTTGGCTCAATTATTTTGGTTGGAAATGAATTGATCATGGAAAGTCTTCTAGATTTTTTGGCATCCTTTTCCTTTCAAGTTTCTCCCTATTCCCTATGGCACATTATCATTAATCATGTTAAGAGGAAATTATCTTATTGAATCACCAAACCTCTCATAGAAAAGTTTTAGGCTTGTTCTAATTTTTTAGCACCTACCCACATAAAGGTTTGTATACTACAAGAAGAGTGATTTTTGTAATGGATTATCTATCAATTAGAAGTCCCTTTCGTGGTCTCCTATGAGCACTTTCCATGATAGAGCTCTTTCTAGATTTCCTTGGGTTTATGCTCTAAAGTTTTTCTATAGGGAGCATTACAAATCTCCTAGATCTTTTTCAAAGACCACACAATTTTTTTGTTTCGGATGGAGGCCATGTAGAAGTTGTCAAAACCAACTTCAGACTCCAAGATCACTTGCATGCAAATGGATACCTGTCACAAAAAAAAGAATGGATGGAGAAAACAAGCAAGGGTTTGAAGAAATATTAACCACAAAGAAAGTATTGATTGATTGATAGATGGATAGATGGACAATTACAAAAAGTACATATGCTTTATTATATAGGCAAGTGCTAAACCTAAAATGCAAAGGATGTTGCCAAGTGTTCAAATCACACTTCATGTGACAACAAGAAACCCTAACCAACTACCTAGGGAATGATAACAAGATGGAAATAAGTTCTAAAAAAGACAACTCATCTTCTAGAAGGGAATCTTATCTCAACAACTTTATTAAATGATTGAATGCAACTTAGGACTAATATGATTAATTAAAACCTAAATTAATTTATGCTAGTGTAATAATTAATTAACTACACTAACATCCCTCCATAAGTGCAATTTAGGGAGACTAGGTAAGCATGCACCTAAAACTAAGATGAATGCAAGAAAGCATGAATGGGTCCCGGCAACAAGGCCTAATCAGGGACCCATATACAAATACAATAATGAGGTAGAGAAGGAAAACCCAGTGGGACAACCCCCTCATACAATGAGATGACTGCAGCAAAGAAGCACTGGGAGAACACTGTGGAGTAACACTAGAACCGCAATCTGGCAAGCAAGGAAAGATACTTCTGTCTACAAGAAACCATATCGGAATCATAATAATGCAACAGCAGACCCGATGCCACGGAACACTTGAAAACACCAAACTAGAACAACCTTGAAATCCATAAAGCAACAGTGGATGAAAAGATGATGACAGAATCTGGAAGCCGTGAATCTCGATGCCGATGTCAAACTAAGATTAAAACTTTTCCATGGGAACAAGTACCATAAAGACTCAAGAACATTAACCACAAATTTAGTGGCCCTCAAACTTAGATGGATCCGAAATGAATCTGATATGTGTCAAGCTCAGACAAAAAAGTGGTCAAAAGAAACTAAGAAACCAAATTACAACCCATGCGAGTTGTCATCAAAACATAATAAAGATCAAAGTGCATGCACACTCTAATCAGATTATTATGCAAAAAACCCCCCTTTGATGGAACTTTATATCAGTTCATTTATTACAATACCCAATGATTGCAAAATGAGAGAATATGCAAAACATGCATAAATTAAAAACAAAATGCAAACCTACTGCATGCAAACAAAAAAGAGTGCATGCACAAACCAATGTTTACATCTGCTTTCATGATGAAAATAACTTCAGATTTGTGTAGATGACCAAATCTGAAAACATGGCCTACACCACTATGAAGTGCTCGAAACAAGTTTTCCATCAATATCTCGTTTGCCAAAAATGGACATCGTGGCCAAAAGTTATGAATTTTTCAAAAACTGAATTTAGCTTTGCAGAAAACAAATTTTTTAACAAAAAACGTTTATTTCTAATTTGATTTCTGGAAAATCTACTCACTGTTTGTAGACAAAAATAAAAACCCAGAAATATTTTGATGCTAAAACAAAACCCAGAAATCGTTTTTTGATCCAACAAACAAAAGATGAAAAAAAAAAAAAAATTAACCTTCAGCTAGGAGAAAAATGACGCCCGACGTTTTTTAAACTGCGATTTTCTCCAGATCTGTGTAAGATATGCAAAATCTAAAAGATACCCAATTCAGATTTTGACGCTAGCTACAAAACTCAAAAATCATTTTTCCTGCAAATGAGTGAAAACTGGATTTTTGAAGCAAAAAATATGACGGCTCTAATAAAAAAACGGCATGCAACAAACCCTTGTAGCTCCAAATAGCTTCGAACTCTTCAAACAAGAACAGGCATGCAGCAGGAAAGCTCTGATACCATGTAGAAGTTGTCAAAACCAACTTCAGACTCCAAGATCACCTGCATGCAAATGGATACCTGTCACAAAAAAGAGAATGGATGGAGAAAACAAACAAGGGTTTGAAGAAATATTAACCACAAAGAAAGTATTGATTGATTGATAGATGGATAAATGGACAATTACAAAGAGTACATATGCCTTATTATATAGGCAAGTGCTAAACCTAAAATGCAAAGGATGTTGCCAGGTGTTCAAATCACACTTCATGTGACAGCAAGAAACCCTAACCAACTACCTAGAGAATGATAACAAGATGGAAATAAATTCTAAAAAAGACAACTCATCTTCTAGAAAGGAATCTTATCTCAACAACTTTATTAAATGATTGAATGCAACTTAGGACTAATATGATTAATTAAAACCTAAGTTAACTTATGCTAGTGTAATAATTAATTAATTACACTAACAGGCCAAAATGAAATGCAAGCTCTTCAATCAATATTTTGAATCCTTTTAGATACTTGTTGATTCTATTCTTTAGAAATTCTTAAAAAAATGGAGTTAGGTGCAATAAAATTTTAGTGAAAAGATTGGAAATTACCATTTTATAACTATCAAACTCACAAAGCATATTTATAGCTCTCCTCATATATGGATATTGTGCAAAAACTTAATAAAAGGCCCTATGGTCCTCAACTAGTTCATAGCAATATAGATTTCAAATTGTTTAGACATCCATTCTTGAACCAAAGCTTGCTCACTTTTTTCCATGTATTCTCTACTAGAATCTTCTCATTAGATCTAGATTGATCCACCTAGGAGTTGTAAGTCCTTGTCCTTTTGTGGATAGTAGGAAACTCTCAATCATGTTTTCTAATTTTGCACTAGAGCCTAACCTACTTGGAATCGGGTCCATTACTTCTTTAAGCCTTTTAGATCATAGTCTTTTTCCTAGCATATGTTTATTTTAAGGGATTGACTCAAGATTCTTACTAAATCCACCCAAATATACACTATTTTCAATATATAAATTTTATTCGACATTTGGAAAGACATAAACTTTAGCTCTTTTTTTGGAGCTTATGTTGGTATTCACTTCTCTATGCATATTATGTCAATGGTTTAATTGAATGTTCTCTCTCCCTCTCACCCCCCCCTCTATCTCTCCTTCTTTCTATCCCTATCTTTCCATCTCCATTGAATCCATAAATTAATTAATATCTTTCTAATTCAGAGGTGTTTTAATTGTGTTTAGATCATTTGAATCTATCACTTCTCTGTTGGCCTACTAATTGACCTCATGTACTGCACAAATATATGCCAAAAACAATAGACCAAAAAATTTCCTAATTGAACTTCCACACCTCTTCGGCATAAATTTAAGTTCCATTTATTTATTTTCATGTGTTGTTCTAATATGTTACATACATACAATATGGCTAATAATCGTATGCATTATACTTATTTCGTTTCAAAAAAAATTAGATTGTGTGAACTATTCCCTATTTCAACCAATATGACTACACAAAATCAAATATAGCCATACAATTTTTCGGCGTACCCCATTGCACACCGAAAGTGCAATAGCTAGTTTATTTTTATTTGAAATGAGATTATATAACGTTATCTTAAAGAGAAGCAAAATGTAGACAACTAAAATGCATTACCATATTTATGTCATCATCACCAAGACTATTCTATAGATCCATTTCCAACATTAATTAAATAATATTAATTAATCTTTTTTATCATTCTTTAAATATCTAACATTTCTTTCAACATTTATTGAATAAAATACTTTTATTTATTTAAAAATTTAACTAGCTCAACATTTCTTTTAAAGTCCCTGCCTTAATTAAATAAATCTATCTCATTTAATTAAATCAGCCATTCCATCAACATTCTCCCACAAATTAAATGCACAAAATATTTATTTAATTCCTCAAAAATATTCATCATTAGTTGAAAAAGTAAATCAAGTTTAGACAATTAATTAATCATTTGTACATTCCTCCACCACTTTGTTTAAAATAAACTAAAGCAATCCTACACATGGCTCCAAAAGCACAAGGCTCCAAGTGCACGTGGCTCTTAAAAACCATTTTTCAATCTTCACCCTCCATCTCTTTTCAATCTTTGTCCTAAGTATGTGCACCAATCATTAGATGCCAATTGTGACCCTCTTATTCTCCCTTGCAAATGGATCAACCCAATTCCTCCATTGCACAAGATCTAATATCATCCATCCATAACTCATACAAAATCTATAGAATCACTCTTCTACAAGCTATTTTCAAGAAGAAGAATTGGATGCAAGGCAAGGTGATGACATTGGATAGAATGACCAACATTCATCTTCAACAATCAACCAAACATCTTGGGCATATCACTTGGTCAACAAAGTTTGTTTGGTGAAAAGTTTATTCCTTTTTATCATTTGTTTGCTTACCTTTGCTCCATTGGAGGTGTAGCTAGGTATAGAGTAGAAATCTTGTTTTATGTTTTGTTTCCCATTGCTTTGTTCTATATTTTGGTGTACACAATGATAGTTGCAAGTGGCTCAGTCCTCCATTTTATTGAGTTCTATGTTTGGAACTGAATTCCGTTGTTGCAAAAGAGTATGGAGTTTGGAGGAGCCATAGGAGTGAAGCCAACAAAATAGCACCCCACTTATAATGTAAGCTAAAAAATTCTAAGCTGGTTGCAGCAAGACAACAACATTTTGACAGCATTTGATGCATGCTTGTGAACCTATATGTTCTTTTGAGACAGTAGGACAATTTGTAGAACTTTGTGGATCCGAGGTAAAGACAATGCTCATGGCAAGTGCGTATTTGTTCATTGCTATTGATTTTTGTGTCAGTATGTTGGCATGTTACACTTCTATGTTTTTTATTCATTGCAATTAGATCAATGTTGCATAGCCATCGGAAGAGTGTTTTTGTGCACTTTGTTGTTGCAAGTTTTCCAAGACCCTTCGTGTAAGGGCAACATTTGTTAAAGACACAATGGGCAACATTTGCAAAATCTATTTTGAAAGATGTAAATTTTCTGTACTTGTGTTTTGTGCATATTTTAAAGACCCCATGTGAAGGGCAAATCAGAATCCCACGAGAAGCAGTGAATAGTCGTAGTGTTTTAACTCGCGAACATTTTGGGAACTAAAAGCTCCCTATTTTGGGAGGTATGACACAAAAATTGGATGAATTCAAGTGGACCGGGCAAGGTTAGCATTGCAAGTGTCACATACAGTAGTATTGCATGTCCAAGGGCTGAGAGGGTGCCTTGTGGCAAGGCTACAAAAAAATTCTATTGCTACAAGTGCATTTGTAACTATTGGAATGATCTTTCAGGCTGCAAAGTTACTTACATTAACTATTGCTAATCGCTAAATGGTTGCAAATTGCTTGCAGCAATGTCAAGTGTGTCTCAAGTGATTTGGGAACCTTCCAGATGTTCAGTTCAAGGTGCAATATGAGAGGGCAGCCTGTTGCATTCACTTATGTTGTTCATGATATTAATTGCAACATTTTTATACGTTGGCTGAAGATAACCATTAAGAGTTATGGGATGGAGTAGTGAGAATGACATTTGGCAATTGATCCTATGGGGGACTGTTTGCAAGTCAACAACTACAAATACATCTTTGGCATGGTAACATGGAAGTGAAGTCATGTGCAAAAGAACCAACATTAGAATAGGAGTCAATAGAATGGATAATTGTTCCCTTGTCATCCTTGGCCACATTAATCCTTTCCTCATTCAGTCATTTTCTATTTATAGTCTGTCACATATTACCTAGGTGCTACTGTTATGACTGGTGGCAACATTTGTGTATTTCCCATCTCTAGGGTCACTTCACATTGCCTGACAAGGCGAGCAATTTCACCCCATTATTGTCAATTTTCATCATCTTATGGGCAGGTGTTTTCCATGACGTGCATGGCAATTGAGCCCATTTGTTGTGGGCGTGATTTTATGTGCCTAGATTGCAAATGTTTGCCAGATTGCCAAGCAACAACAAATAGGGCACGATTGCAGATGCTAGATGTCAAAGTGATCTTGTGCAGTCAATCTTAGGCTATTATGTAGTTTCTTGAGGTTCACTACAAAGAGCAGACAACCCTTGACCTTTCCTTGGCCACATGCAACCCATTTGAGACGAGGGGGCAGATCAAAGGGAGAAGAGGGGATAATGCAATTGATTGGTTCTTTTGAAGTTGAATTAAGAGGTATTATCAGATCAGAGGAGAGTATTCTAATGATCAAAGCTGAGGAGAGGCATTAGTGATCAAAGAGAAATAGATCAGTGAATAGAGGTTGCAAGACCTCTGGGTTTGATCACTATTTGGAATGCCATTTTTGTACATTGATTGTTGCGCGACAAGTTTGTGAGTTGGACAGTCAATTGAATCCTTACAAAAGATGGACCGTGTAAAATGCATACTCAATGCATATAAAGACCTTTATCTATGCGGAGAGTAGTCATAATCAATTGTGCCCATACTTGTGATAGCTACTGATTATTATAGTTGCTGCAAGTTGTGTTTCTGCAAGAGAGTGTATGTTTGGGTATTGTCAATATTGCTAAGAATATGGAAAACTACTATTCATTGTGAATCAGTGACATGAGAAGAAGAAGCTCACTCTTCCTGTAGTGTAGTTGATAGTGTCCCCAGAAAGGCTTTTCCAGTTGTATATGCTTTGCAATTGTGTGTGCATGATTGATTGTTTTCCACATTTAGAGTAGTATTTGGTTTAATTAAGTACTTATTTTAATCCATAAGCTGATGAACTGGTGTGTAGCAAAGCTACCTCAGTTAATGGATTAGTATCAGTTTTTATTATGTCTCAACTTTTAAGTCTGTAACAAGCCAAACCCTCACTAGTAGCCATGCACGTTTTAGGTGCAGAATAGCAAAGGCAAATTCTTGAAACTCGATCCACATCAAACCAAACCCTTATTGGGAAAAGATAAGTGCAAGGCTGCTTAAGCATCAGTTCAAAGCTGCTTCAAACTCAACTTCAGACCATCCCAACCACAACAAAAGTATGTCCCCTCTTAATAAGAAGATGAACAAGCATCCAAGATAGTATAGAGAGCCCATTCCACTCGAAAATCTTTTAAGCACCAAAATGCCATATAAGTACAATCTATAAGTGCAGAATACAGAATCTGCTGTAGCACTACAGGAACGCAAGCAAAGGAAGACAGCACTCTCACAACATTGATAATAACAAGCATTCTATGTTCTAATGGTGCTTAAACTCCTCTCTCTTCCCATCACAAAAGTTCACCCCTAAATTAGCATGCGTACAACCTGCATGAGGAGAGTCCAACATCTTTCCACTCCATATCAAAGAATGTCATGGTAATGGGTAGGCACTAGTAAGGGCAAGCCCAGGTTCAAATCCTCCCACACAATAAGGCAAGGCAGTGCATACCCCCAGCAGACATGTAGCAAGGTTGTGGTGAAATGAATATGGGTTACATTCTGAGTGTGACACATGATCCAAGCATCTACCAAAAGCATTCCATAACCTCAATCAAAATTTCCCAAGAAGATTTGTCTTGTTCCATAGAAGTCATGATCTTTTACTAGACTTATTACGTCAAAATGGGTTGTCCACCTTAATTTTTATCCAGGATATCAATCATATTGATGCTATTTCTTCAATTAGCTTCTAAAGAAAACCTCCATTAAACATACATATCTGATTAGTGCAGGCAAATCACCAAGGTAACAATCTGTCATAAAAAACACTCACAAATCCAGATTCTCAGATATTACCATAAATGGAGTTTGCTTATTTCAAGTGGATACATAAAACCATCTACATTTTGAAATTATAACTGATTAATTTGAAAGAACTAGAATCCATAGGAGGCAGGCACAAATCTAAACCTAGTTAGAATGATCTAATTTTCCAACTGCATTGTCTTTTGACTTTTTCATTTTTCCAGCAATTTGATTAGAAAATGCAATGACATAAAGCACATCACTAAGATTAAGAGGTGGATAAAAAAACACAAAAAGAATTTAGTACTAAACTTATATGCATTAATTGCATTCTGTAAATGTCTTTGAAAACTTACTTTCATGCACTGCAATGGATAATATAGGGTTGATTAGAAAATGCAATGACATAAAGCACATCACTAAGATTAAGAGGTGGATAAAAAAACACAAAAAGAATTTAGTACTAAACTTATATGCATTAATTGCATTCTGTAAATGTCTTTGAAAACTTACTTTCATGCACTGCAATGGATAATATAGGGTTGCTGAATGAACAGAACATGAAATCAAAGAAGCCTCATACAACTTGAAAATTCAAAATATATACCAGAACATTCCAACATGGAAAAATGACATTGTAAAAGCACAATTGGACATTTTACTCCCTTACAGAAAAATACTTGGAGGTTCAAGTTTCTAAACTAGAACAATGAGGAGATCATTCTTTCTTCCTAGACTCTTTCATCAGACCTCTCTTACGGATACCAACAGAAAACTTCAATCGATAGGCATCCACCAAAGGTTCAGGCAGCACACTTGCCAACCACCATATGATAGAGTGTGGCCAGTACGGGGTGCACCGTGGCTCATAGCCTACCCATCTTAATGCAGAGTGTGCATAAGTATTGGCCGAAGGTACAATTAAGGAAGCTCTCTTGATGGAAGCCATTTTAGTAGCAACATAGAGAGGAACCTATTACACACAAGAAGCAATTGTAAATATTTGCATATAAATTTATAGAAATAAATTCACTTCATGAGAAAAATTATCTTTACAGCAATAAACATAAACCAACATTGAATAAATTTGCAAAAAAAGTTATCTTTACAGCAATAGATAGCCTAACTGCTGAGAAAATATTGACTACAACAAGAGAAAACTATGCAACATCAGCAGTGATGACAAATAAAGCTTCATAAAACATTGAAAGTGAAACAACTAGCTTCTTGATGAGCTAAGAACAACAGCAAATAATTATTCAAACTGCATGATAGCCCCAACATAAAACCTATGTTGTCAACTAATTCATAGTTAAAAAACTTGGGAAACCCATAAAAATCAAAACCTCAGAAATTACTTGGGCAAAATTTCCAAATAATAAAGAACACATAAATTTGCAAAATCATCTTTTAAAAAAAAAAAAAAACTTAATTACTTTTTCCTTCACTGATCAGAAAACAATTTCATTTTATATAACAATGTCATATGATTATAAATTACATATCTGTATTAATATTATACGAATTTCATCTGTGGAAAACATGGGCCCAAAGCAATTTTTATTTTTTTCTTTTTAAAACAAGAGTGGGGTTCTGGGGACAGCAGCCCCCAGCCCCTAGCTGGACAAGGGGCACTGCCCTCACAGGGATCCGGAAGCAGAGCGCCCAACAGGGTTGAGGGGCAGTACCCCTGGCACGTACCATGTCAAGATAAAAGGCGGAGTCAAGGAGCAGATCCCCCACAACCAAGCCCAAGCCTTCAAGACCACACAAACCTTCATGGTGTGTGCTCAAAGGCTCAGAAAAAAAAACTGCTTGAACGCTCCAAAAAACAATTTGAAAAATGATAAAAATTACTTTTTTTTGGGTAGAGTGCCTTTTTTCTAAGGCTAGCTGTCTCTGAATTGAATTCACAAGTTATTGGCAAGTTATTGACAAAAATTTGTGGCCTTTGTCTAACCCGCAAGTACTCACAAGTCTTGTGAGTTATTGGTGATTTTTTGAACTATGATCTACTTCATTAGAGTAGCAACAGATTAATTTAATTAGTGCGGCAAGTTGAACCTACCACACAATCATTAACCCTCAGCATTCTAAAGTATCATGCTTACTGACCATTAGGAAAACTAAATCCCGTTAAGATAGATCAGCACTGTAACTTGTCTATTTCTTTTTGTGTCTAAGCCTTCATCAATTGTGATCCAGTCACATTACATAGACACAGTTGTAGACATTTTCAATTAAAAAAATTATTGCCAAAATAATTCAACTCAACATTTCCTGCATATAATCCAGAAATTATCCTGTTAAAATAAAATTGCAATGTCCCAAAATATCAAGGATTGGTTAGCTATCATAACAAGTAGGCATGACATTGATATTAGGGCATGGATTTAAACTTTAGCAGAAATTATTTATTTGGAATTTACCCAAATCACTTGCAAGGGTAATTTTGAGAATAAACACAAACAAGAATATGGACTCAGACCACCATGACAGCAAACCCACTTCCATGTAGGACAAAAAGTTTTGCACTCTACAACAAGAGACTACAAGAACACAACATCAAAAATACAGTTTATCAAAACCAACTAAATATTGACCATTTGCATAATTCAGGACTTAAAGTCTTAAACAACATAAACTAGGTAGTAACAGACACTAGAAAATGTGAGATAAAGTCCACAACCCATCACAAATGAGAAGCAGTCATCAAGCTAAATTTAATTTAAATCATCATTCATTCTACTAGGCACATCCACAATCCCTTTGTCCCAAGCACAGTAGGAGCAGTCACAAATTACTGCAACTAAGTTACAGGATATGAGCATCATAAACATTGGTCTGGTGAACTACTTAACAAAACATTATCAATATGTTGTAACTCACAAACTGTACTACCAGGTTGGTTTTATGAGGAGTCCCAAGCCTGCATTTGAACATTTTCATATCAGTTGTGTTGTAATGGATATCACTTAAGCAGATGCTACTGTTCAGATTTCCACAAGAGACATGATCCCCTCTAGTTCAGGATGAGTTTTATGTCCATTAGCTTATTGGTATAGTAGCCATATTTGTGTACAGAAGAAAAGGCAAACATAAAATACCACTAGTACCAAGAACAAAAAAATGGTGTGTATAGGAATAGAAATTTCAAATGTCCGTTATGCAAATAGTATCTAGTTTCGAGAGGCTATAGCCCTCAATTGCTCTCCAGATCAAATGGTACCTAGATAAATAAGGACTAATTAACCATTACACATAAGTTGAGGAGGTTTACAATGTTTAAATTTGAATTAAGATTTTAATTAATAATGATGTTAAACCTTCAGAATCACAGTCAAAGGAATGACCATAACCCCTAAAGACAACAGATAAATTGAGAAGGTTTACACTGATTATTTTTGAATTAAGTTTTTAATTAGGAATGATGTAAATCTTCAGAATCGCAGTCAAAGGAATGACCATGACCCCCACAGAATAAAGAAATAGATGTGGTCCCCGTGTTGTAAGCAGCCGAGGTAATATGGAAAAATACATGGTTAGGTCAGGTGCATTTCAAAAGATGATATGATTAAATAAACCTAACTCATGGTTGCACAACCAAAGTTCCTTTCCAAAATTTATGGTGCATTCTTCCACCTTCAATAAGCTAGAACAAGTTCTGTTTTTTCTGACCAAAGAAGACCAAACAAACAAACACACCAACAGAAAAGTCTGTTGTTATGGATTTTTCACAAGAAGGATTATAGCATATGTTTGTATATCACATATTCTACTGTATAGAGCTTAGAACATTGAAATCGGTCTTTAGAAAGTAGTGGAAATCAACTTGTATGCCCAAATATGCTGGAGAACAATTTTTAGCATTGCCTGTAGCAAAGGGAAGGAAGAAAAGTACAATTGCAGAGAGGCATAGTGTGAATGCAAGAATAATTTGGTCAATCACATAATGAATCCTTATAGGTAAACTGCCAATCATGCCCTATAAGTATGCTTGACAAATGAGTCAAGAAAAATTTATCTCTGAGGAATATTGCTAGATAAAACTGCCAGTGATTGGATATTAACTCTGGTAAAGATGTTTCACATCATGAAGTTTATGTTCCCATGAAGGAAAATGGTCCATGTGGCAGAGAATTACATGACAAGACTATTTACCTGACAATGAGTGTTAAAGGATTGTTAAGGCATCTTTTATAGCTGCTATGGAGATCAAATGGCTTACATCAAGGACATTTTAATATTTTTGTAAGTTTTTTAAAATTCATTCCATATCTCCTATTTATTTTTTTAACATTTTATTGTTAATTTCTAAATTGTTAATAATTTCTAACATTCCATAGGACAATATATTGTTTTTTTCATTGTTATATTATTTTTTCTATGTTAATGTAGTCTAAAGTTACATTATTATTTTTCGGATTTTCGGATTTTCCTGATATTTATTTATTTTAAAACATGTATGTACAAATTTCTGTATAGTTTATAATGTCTGCTTGTACAAGGATGCCCCAAAGTGTGCCAACTTAGATGATTTTCTTGCACACCTTGCCACAATTTCTTTAGAGGATAACGAGGCTCCTGCACATGATGCAGCTAGTGGGACCAGTGTAACAGCTGCTTCTGGTTCAAATGAACCAAGTGATGACATTGTCATTCTTGATGAAGAGAAATATGAAGATTATTGATTCTATTTTTTTATCAATTTAACAATTGAAATTGAATTATCAATTATCTTTACCACTATCACCTATGTTTTCAATTATGTATATTGCTTGTGCAAATTATGGGTGTGTGTGTGTGTGTGTGTATAGATAGATAGATATATAGATAGTGCGGCTAAAGAAAACCTAACAAATCCAGGGAAAAAAATTGCCATAGCTGCAAACCCAAACTGAATATCGCAACATAGCTGCAGAGGGAATGGCTTCTATCAACTTTTCAGTTAAGTCAAATGAGATTGTCCACTACTAGGACTCTTCCCTCATGCAAGAATAGTGAAAAGTGCAATATCGTGGAACTTGGAATAAGTCTTCTTACTGAATTTCCCTCTGTTGTTGTTACCAAGAAATCAATAGACCTGCAAATCATCTAGTTTACTCAGAAGAGACTTCCAAAAATCATTGTATGTTCATGAGTGAAATTGCAGATACTTGGGAGGAAATACAATCCCCAGTCATTAAGAACTCCTCCTTTAGTTTCATCCACTCAAAATTCCTTCAATCATGGCACAAGGAAGAGACAGGGGAAGAGGCTCTCATGGTGGAGGGTGTTTGGTTAGTGAAAAATCTGCTGCCTTTCTTTATCAGACTTGCTTTAAGGCCTCGAGGATTATAAACTTGCAGTCAAAAAAATTTTGGTATGAATCTGGAGATCACACACCTTAATGTAGCTGTCTTTTTTACTGCAGTGCAGATTGAATGAAAATGACAGGAATTCAGACAAGGAAATCTATTTTACTAAAACTGAAGAATTTTTGAACCACCTAATGCTTCAGAGATTGAAAGTTTCTGTAACTACTTTGCAAATATGTGTCAAGACTCAAATTTCACATGCAGAAAAGCTAAAAAATAGTGAAGCAATGTCTAGTTTGATTATAGTCACCTATAGTATATCTTGATCCTCTTCTTCTAGGAAGGCCTACACTAGAGCACGGGAGGAAGCATCCTCTAGAATAGTATTAACACAAAGTTGAGGAGACATTTTCTGAGATGGTATCAGCACACAGGGCCAAGTCAAGAGTAATCTCAGCCAGTTTGATGGTACAATGAAACTGCGGCCCTTAGCTTGCCTGTGTTAAAGGATTTCACCTCTGTTATTGAAGAAGACACTATAGCAGAAGTAATTTCCAGGAACACTGTACCTTTTTCCATGAAATTAATTCCAGGTCTCACAAAGAGGCAAGCAAGAAGAGTAAATGCCAGTGTTTGGCCTTGATATTTGCTTCCTGTGAGACTACTTGGAGAGAAATTCCCAGACACTATAGATTGCCATCGTTCTGTGCAGAAGATCATTATTTCTGAACTTCCTGTTTGGGCTTATCAATGCTATTGAATCATCTATTCAAATTTCATGTGAATGTTGGGGACTCTGAACTAGACTCTTTTTTTAATCAAGATGACTGACAACTTTCGATGCTGTTGGAGACTATGAAGCCGATTCACTAAATGTTTTTTCTGCAAAGTGCACCTAAATGTTCATTGATTTAAAATGATCAAGGTTTTGACTGAGTTACTTGATGAGCATGACATTGGTGACTGCAAAGTGAAAATTAATCTAAATTGTCAGTGACAGGGTCACGTACAGCAGTTTTTTACCAGGTTCAGTATGGCTGGATACAGTATGACGTGTGTATATACAGAGTAATTAATATATGAATAATATTAACCTTATATTATCATAATAGAAATTGTATGATAAAGTAAATAACTATAGCATAATATAAAGGTATTCAGTTAATATTAAGTATATTATATTAGTAAAGCGAGAATTAAGATTGCACTCGATGGGAGTGCAGAACTATGAATATAAGGGCAAACCTGGGGCTAAGTGGTGAACAGACAAGGGAGGCATTGGAGACTCAAGAAGACTACTCTACTTACAAACCACAAATGAACAAAAAGACTTGGAGGTGTTAGTGTGCATAATACTTCTGCATTTTTATTTAATTATCCTAGATTTATTATGCATAGGAGATTTATTATGCATAGGACAAGCTTCCTTCGGTGTTGCCTTGTACATGTGTCACATTCTGAGGGGCATCTTCTCTCAGAGACGTGTCATGTTCATTGGAAACATCTTGTATTATTAGCAAGTCATGTTTTACTTGGTCTCCTTCATAGTAACTCACTTAGTTGTCATACGTTAGGGCTCTTCTTGAGTATATCCTATATATACTCATCTCATTCTCATACTTAGATGTGTTGAAGAGTTGGGCCTAAGTCATTGTAATCATGCACTTGTGGAATATAATATCATATTATTCTGCATATTTGTGTTTATGTCATGTGTTTATTGGAATGGTGCATCTACTATTGTAGCTTGGTTTGCTCATCTAGATTTTGGGTCTTGAACAATTCCATCATCATCATAGGCAAATCTTACAAGAGTCAAGAGGAATAAGGTGATTGGAATTTAGAGGATTAGGGGATTGGATGTCTTCAAGAATCACTGCCCATTCTCTTTTGCAAGCACTAAGTCCACAGCCAAGCAATAAATGCTTGGATCTCGTATTGATTCCGTATTTTCCACCCTCTATGGATCTACAGTTGCAACCTCCCCTCAAAACATTTATGAGAAGAAACTTTCTTTTCCAAAAGCTTCAGTAATGAAAATACAGCTTCCTGGAAGAACTTCAAGTCTAAAACAGATTGTTTGTTTACAGACCCAACCCATGATTTGAACAAGAATGCTAGAGTTCTTTGTCGAGTGATGCATTACTGAGACAAAGAATTTAATTAGTGATTCCCGCCAAACCTACTATTGGCACCACTCCCCTAAAGGATGTGTATTATTTTCCTATGATTGAAGATGAAAATAGGATTGGTTGTTTTGTAATATACTCTCATCAAATAAAAATGTTTGTACTTTTTCCACCTCCCTAAAGGAACTGCTTTACTGATTGCCCTGATTTTTGCCCTTAAATCAGGAACATGCGAAGTGTTCACAGTGCTTCTCGTTAAGAAGTTAGTCAATGGTACCTATTTTCTACCATTAGGCTGATAAAAACATTCAGATTTCAAGGAGCCACATACATATCTGCTCCAAATACAAGGCAATTGAGAGAATGCTCAACCTACTGGAAAAAACTATGGTCAAACCAAACAGGCTCCACTTCCAGATCACAGTCATGACAGAGCTACATGGGAATTTTGAATTTTCTAAGACAAATGGCAATCTTTTGAAACTCTAGGTCCCAAATCTTACAGATTTAGAGGAATAGGTGGTGTATGCAATATCCTCTTATAAAGATTAGCATACCTATGTGCTCCTCTTGTTCTATTCTGTTATTCATATAGATCTATAGGCTGCCACTGTACTATTTGTAATCCTTGCTGCATTGTTTCAACCTGAAAATTTCTGTTCAGCTTTTTCTATTTTGGACTCTGTACAAATAGCTTTTGCCGAGTCTAGTCATTTTGATGTCCAGAAGTCTGTAGATTCTAGGAAATAATGTAGCTACAATGTGATTCGGCAGAATTTTCACATTCAAACCCTGCATGGTTGTAGCTCTAACTTATCGTTTTTTATTTGGGTAGGGAATGAACATTTACCCCATTTATGATTTAAGTATTAATATTATAACAAGAAGAACAACAAAGGTCGCTCACCATCAAGCTCACATTTGGATTCCCTACAACGCACTTTTATTGTTTTTTATTTTATCATGAATGTTAAAACTTAAAAGCTACAAAAGTCAAAATACCATCATTTCAGAAAAAAATAACTGCAATATACCTGGCACTGGACGTCAATTCCACTGTGCTTATACTCTACATAAAGTGATCTTGAAAACTGGTCAACATATCTGTCAATAAATGCAACCAAAAGTACTTGTTAGTAAGTTGAATACACAGAAACTGACCAAGAAATTAAGCTTCAACTTACATTTACCCACGTGCAGATTTTATTCACTCTTCCTTGTCAACTAAAAGCACTCATTCAAAGAGACTCCTTGTGTATAACCATGTCCATTTCATTTAATTCTAAAGTGCACTAACTATTGTCTACTTTCCATTAAACCTCCACACCTTTCCCATGCTGTCTTTGCTTTATCTTATCCTTTTAACCCAAACTCAGTGGTATTCAATAAAAAAAGAAACAAACTGTCTATACAAATCCTTTTCTCCACAATTAGAACTAAAATGAATTTCTCATATTTGACTGGCTTTCCGTGAAATCAATAACAAAAACTGAATAAGAAACTAAAATAAATCTTATATATTCCATGAAGATGTTAGTAAAAGCATAAGATGATTCATAAGGTAGAATGAACAAAGTCGAACCTCTACTCAACATGAAGATGAAACAAAAAGCAAAGGCAAAGTCAAGTCTCTACTCAACATGATGTCAGGAAAACCAAAAAGATGATTCAACAGGTAGAATGGGCAAAATAGAGAACCTCAAAATGTGTTGTCAGCAACTTCATCAAAAGGTAGTTGTGTATACTCCTCAGAAATAGCAGCTCATACAACAAGGAATGAGGGTTCACTCTGATACTCAAGAAGGAAAAAATATAAGATGAGCTCATGCAGCTAAATCTAAGATGTTCTCTGGAAGGAAATCCTGCAGCAGTCAACGAAGAAAACAAGGAACTTCTGTTGTTGTGCATAGCTTCTGGTTTTGACTGTGTAAGTTTATTTCCTCAACATTTTGGATCAAACTCCATGATCCATCATTAGGATGAAGAGAGAAAGACAAGAGAAGAGAAAATGATGGATCATGGAGTTTGATCTGAAATGTCAAGGAAATAATTTACAAACTCAAAACCAGAAGCTATGCACAACAACATTAAGGACTGTGGAAATCATATGTCTGCAAGGAAATTTTGTTCTTTGTTTTACAAGTAAAACAAGGATTGAGAGGCATCATACATTCCTAGCTGTAAAATTCAAATTTGAATAGTCAAACAATGTCTTTCAACAAAAGATTAACTGAATATAATAAAGGTATGCAGTAGCAACTTGTAGACTGAAAAGCCCATTGATGTAAAAGAGATTATGAAGATGAAGCAAAAGAAATCTGCTCTTGTAGCAACTCATAGTTCTGAGCAATGTGGTACTTCTGCTTTTACACCACACCAAGCAAGTGTTGATGTTATTGAGCAGCTTCGGTCTGCACTTCCCAAGAAGAAAAGAATAAATTAAATGTATAGCCTCTAGGCTATTTAATTTATACCAAACAATAAATGTAAATGCTAAAGGGCCGACCCTTCTTGGTTCACATATTTTAGTCTTGGCTTGAGCCGACTTTATGCATTTATTATTTACCTTGTATGTGGGCCGACCTATGTTGAAGAGGCACCACACTTGTATAAATACAAGGTCTCATTTGTCTTTGAAAATCCAGCTCACTCAAGCAAGTTCGCATCTATCTTCAAGAGCAGATTTCGCACTTTGTAGCAGCAGGTCTGATTTCAAGGAAGAACTCATTCATTTGTATCTAGTGCATCTAGAAGAGGTGTGACCTCATTGCATTCATTATTGGCCATTGCTGGGCCTGAGTTGTAAGCAGACTTCTGCCATTGTTCTATATTATAGAAGAGATTCATTGCTGGGTTTTTCTCCCTCAAGAGGAGGGTTTTCCCAGGGTATCTTTGTGTGTTCATTGTCTTTTGTGTTGCAATTATTTAATTACTTGTATTGTTCAATCTGATCTAAGAAACACTAACAGCAAGGCTGAGGAAAGCATACTGAAGGAGCAAACAGGGAAATGCATTAAATGAACAGAGAAGGTGAGGGGGGTGGCGGGGAAGGGGAGGAGGAAAACTTCAGGATATTGTAAAAGAAAGGGATCAACTCTTAAATTAGCATTTGAACTTAGGTCTTCCCCACAAAAGATGTGTCCCAAGCAAGTAAATCAGAACATATGTCAGGAACTTGATGTGGCAAAACAGAAATTGAAGAAGCCAGACAATCCCTTTGCACAAGAGAATTAAAAAGCTAAATAATTTTCATGTTTCAAGGATCTGGTAGCACAGCTTGCACAAGCAGATCATCAAATGCATGAATGAAAGCTCCTGCAGCATGAGTGGCAAGCAATATGTAGGAATTGAATGGCAATATTTAGGTCTTCAGAGTGCAAAAAATGCTTACTCATTATGAGGAACCTGTTTCAGGAATTGCCATGTTTAATATTAAAATTCCATGAAACTACAGGGATGTGGAATTTGAACTATACTAGCAATAACAAGGTTATTAAAGAAGATGTACCATATGCAAGGTATGTATTTTTCATATGAGCATACAGGATATGGAACAATACTTGATTGATTTCCCTGATATAAGGATCATCCCATTGGCATTATACCAAGGTCAATGAAACAAACATTCAAAATTTCAAATTATGTGCAACTCTGCATTGTAAAAGCAGGAATTCTAAGTTGTAGGCATCCACATTTGAAATTTGCACTCAGAATAAATATAATTTGCTTGGTTCTTGCACAAACTCCCCTGATATTTTGAAGCAGGATGTTGTGAAACATTATGCATATTTGCAGGAATTCTAAGTTTCATTTGAATGCCTCTGTCTGAGATATTCCCACTGTTGAACTTACAATCTAGGAAGAGATTCCTTCTCTCCTCAACCAGACAGCCAAAAGCAGGATAGTTGGGAGGACTGCTATGAATGGGCAACCTTCCTGCAGTCATTGTATCTTCCCTCTTCAGCTCAAAAATTGAATCCTTGTTACACATTATTCAAATGAAACTGCAGAGCAACAAGTTTTTAAAGTATTAAACCTTAATGACCTAAACAATGTGTATACGGGAACGGAGCAACAGAAGAATGGTTAAATAAAACTGTTCGAAGAACTATCCACAATTTGGACTATAAAGGGCCAGTAGCTCAGTGGAAAAGCATCCCAGAAGAAATGGGAGGTCCTGGCTTCATATTCCAATATATTTATTATGTAATCTGCCCCTCTATCTAGAAGGGACATGTGCCTTGTGGAAATTCAAAAGATAATGTACTACAGTCATGCCTTCAAGCGGACAACAAGCCACTATTTATGATATTTTGCCAGACTCAAGTCATTTGATAAATAACTGTATAGCTTTAGTTTGCTGCTAAGGCCAATGGATGTGAAATTAGAGTGCCCAAGTGGTGAATATTTAGCAGATTTAGAAATACTCACAATAGATTGAGTTACAGCTAGAATTCAGTAGCTGTGTCTATGATTCAATATCCATGGTTCAGTGTAGTTAAATTGCATTTGGCCCTTTTCCCAATCCCTTGTTGGGGGGCTTGAAGAACATGTAATCTCCTTTTCAATTTTGAGATTGGCATCCAGTTATTTGTACCACAGGACTACATTGTCCTGCATACTTTAGGTACTCAAAAAAAATCACAATTTACAAAATGTACATTTGCATATGCTAGGTTTAGCTCTCTACTGGTGCAATCATGAAGGTTAACCATTTTGTGATACGAGACTGTTAATTATAACTCTTCCAACAACCAAAAAAACCAAAATTATCTTCTCCATATTTGCATCTCAAAAGCACATAACTTCAAGCATTGGACATAATACAGATGAGAGGCCCACCAAAGCAATTGAATAATATGTAGCTGACAAAAATTAGTTCAAACTCACCACCAATCATGTAAATCTTTCAAAAAAAATTGAATTTTAATCCAAAACCAAAGATCAAACTCGAATAGAACATATCCAAAATCATAAAACACTCTATTTTCATTTTTTAGATAAGCAAAAACAAAAATTCTTCCTATGTGTTGAATCAAGAAGAACCAATCCATCAATTTTTGAAACCTTCAAATCCTTCAAATCCTAAAAATACACCTAAATTCAAAAGGTTGTGAAATCCTTACGCTTTGGTAGCAGCATACACAGTGTAGAGAGGATCCGAGGGAATGACAGTGGCAGCACCAGAACCCACGTTAACAATAGCACCTTTCTTCTTCTTCAGCATAAAGGGCAGCACAGTATGCACCATCCTAGTAGTGCCTTCAATGTTAACCGCAATTAGATTCTTTAAAAGTTCAGAATCAACCTCATGAAAAAATCGGGCATATGGATATGACACTCCCACATTGTTTATTAGTAAACCAACATCCAAATCATTAATAGCCTCCTCTACCCTGCTCATGCCCTCAACAAGGTTTCCACTGAAATCCACCACAACAGTCTTCACCTGAATCTTGAATTTAGACTGCAATTCATCAGCAAGATCTGTAAGCTTTGAAAGGGTCCTTCCCACCAGGACCAAGTTCATCTTGCGCCTAGCTAGCTGCATGGCAAAGCCCCTCCCAATCCCATCGGTGGGACCCGTAACAATGGCCCATGATCCATACTTCTTTAGATTCTTCCCAGGACGTAAAAAGGTCACCCATGTCCATTTTAGGATTGCAGTCAATTTATTTATAATGGAAATAAGGCCTAGGGTTCCTATAATGAGGAGGATCATCCTTTCCGGACCTCCTGCTTGGTTCAAAATCATCAGAGGATTTGCTAATGATTCCATATTAACAATATTAATCAAAAATCCTCCCAACCCCACAAACCGTGTTTTATGCAATAACGTTCTATAGCAGCTTTTCACATCAAACTCAGTCCGTAACTGCCATCACAAGCAATGCCAACACACAAACCATTAATAACCAATTCACAGATTACTAAATTTTTAAAGGTAACCAAAAAACTGTAAACACAACTATAAATTTAAAAACTATTGGAGGTATCCCAACCAAAAATGCAATGAGAAATTCGAACTTCTAAATCTGTTATACACTCTATTTCACATCCAATAAAACAAACAAATACACAAATCAAAAAGAATGTAAACACTCTACTTTACATCAAATAAACCATACATACGCCCAAATCAGAAATTGAATTAATACACGTAAAGACTTCGAAAGAGAGACGGAAGACTAAACATCCATATGAGTGACCAAAAAAATGTTGAGCATTTGAAGCCTGTAAACACTCTCCTATGCATCCAATTAAAATACAAACACCCCAATCTGATTTGAGCTACCGCTCAGATGCGATAGAGATTTCGAAAAGGGGGCGAAAATAATTACGGTAATGCCCACCAGTAACCAGAAACACACTGATGAAACTGAGGAGAAAAACCATGCCCAAACGAAAACTGTCACCACACCAGTACCGTCACTCAAACCTTTGAAATCAAAACTGTCGACCAAAATAAAAGCCAGAAGGGTACCCAATACCTATATGTACAGACAGTGGAGCAACACATACAAATGATTCAACACTAAAGTTAGAAGAATAGCTCACAGATTAGGAACTAACAAAAGGGGTAACTCAAAATAGACATTATTAAGCACCACTGTTACAACTACAACTAGACCAAAAGGAATAATTCAGAATGCTGGTAATACCCAAAACATGGCCAACACTTAAATTAGAGGAGTAATTCGAGAGGCGTATAACTAGACACTGCTTCTACAGATAGACCAAAACTAAGCTAAACGGGTAATCCAAGATTGATACTCTTACTACAATTACAAGTAGTTCACATCTAAAACTAACGGCGTAACCCAAGATGCATATACCCAATAATTGCGGCTTCAGATACAGGTAATGAAGGAAGGCTTCAAACACAGATAAGGAAGAAAGGATCAATAAAGACTTGAGCCGGAAATTTCCTATATGCCTCAGAATTATAATCATTTACAAAGAACCGTCACTAATCATAGTCATCAACTGACTCGAAAGGATCAATGCAAGATCTATTGAATTATGTGGAAAAATGCCCTGAACCCAAGTTAGACGTGATTCAAATATACCCAAAGAAAAGTGAAGCAGCTGTAAGAATAGTGAACTTGGGGCAGATTTGAGGCTTCAGCCTTAATAACAGCTACTGGGTAGAACAACTTAGAGATTTAAAACCCACATACTTTCAAATAAATAAACCAACAGTTAGAAGGCTGGCTTGTTTGGGGATAGCAGAAACCATGTACAGATTTCAAGCTACAGACATAAAAGCGCAAAAGCAATAAATCGAACCTTGAAGAGAGAAGCAAAAATTGCAGAAGATGATAAACTGAAGCCCACTAAGAACTCAAATGTAAGAAGAGTCGAGAAAAAAGTTGAACCTCTGTTCAATAGTTGAGAGTGTGAAACAACCCTTGCAGCTTGAGGTTTTGATTGATGGGTAATAAATAATAGTGCATGCCACAACAAAATGTTTCTGGTAAAGAGTGAATGATGATAATTAAATGTTTATTCATACTCGGCCTGCCACCACAAGCTCATTTATTCATAATCAGCCTGCTACTGGCTTGTTAGTTTCTTGAAGGTTGAAGATTTAAAGCTATGTCTAACGTAAATCCGTTGGAGTATTCAAAGCAATGCTTTGATAGTTGGTCGCCCCCCTCCATCCAACCCCGAGCAATACAAGGAAACAAGTGTCGTTTATTCCTCAAAGCAGCTAAAGGTCGTTGAGACGTTGTACCATATATTTAAGGTTATTCCTTTTTTGTGTGAGATGTTAACCTACCATATCATGTCATGGGTATCCCTTCCTTTACTATAAAAAAAAAAAGGTCCACTTCATCATTTATATTTTCTCTCTCCTCAAAAATGTTCTTTAATGAGACTCTCAATTATTAATATTAGTAGGTATCTTTCTAGTGAAATCTCTATATTAATAGAAGAATAATTTAATGTAATTATATTAATAAATAAGGTAATTTTATGTGAAGTTGGGTTCATTTTTATTTTCTTTCATCTATTTTTATCTACACACATTATCACACATATTTAATAACATCTTAGTTATTCATATGCAATCTTCATATTATTTACATTCATTATATCTTCTACTTTTAGGTATTTATCCCTCGCACAAATATCATCATTTCTTTGTCTTGGGTCAAGTCAATCCCATGGATGTGGGATCGATCTTGCATATGTGAGTTTGACTCCTCAAATTTCATAATTCAAAATTAAATCATTTCAGTAGTCATAATAAGCCAATTCAACACACATTTTTGTGGCTTATTGTTGTGTCTTTGTAACATCCCCTATAGGAATATCATATGATTTCTACTTGATTCGATTCCAATCAACACAAATTTCTAAGTTTATTACAAGATTAAATCTAATACATTAAATATTATTCTCAACATACTGTGCAAAAACTAAGTGAAAAGCCTTAGAAATGGGGCAATAACACAATCGTCCACAATAACTAATTACTCTTATTAATTCAATATGATTTCAAATTACAATTGACTCATTATTACCAAATATTTCCAAGAACAATAGCAACAAGTTTTATTATTCAAAAATGTAGCAAATCTACAACAACAATGCTAAAGGAGCCACCTCAAAATTACAAACCCTAGGCATTAAAGGAGTTGCCTATCACTCAATAAATGGGCATTGTAGAAGTTGCCCACATAATAGATTGTTGCAATTCAAACACAATCCTTGTATGGAATTGGACAATGCCAAAATAAAGGTTTTCGTCTACTAACTAGTTGTGAAAATCAAGGGTTTTCATCCTCCAAACTCTAATGATAAATGAACATGATGTCCAATCTATTTCATGAAATGAATTAATAAACAAGCATGCCACCACTAATCTTTGACTTAGATTAAATAGGCCCTTGAAAGCTCAAATTTCCCTCCAAAAGAACCCCACTTACAATCCTTTGATTGACACCACTTAAATAAATAAAATTTTATTACATAACACAAAGTCCCTATAACTTTAAAGGTGCCCACATTAAAATGCTTAAATAATATAATTTATTTCTTTAGATTATTTCCCTAAGCCCATGAGAAATGGAAATAGGCTTATAGAACATCCCTAAATCTTACAAAAAAAAGGGAATATGACAGTCCTCCCTCCCTAAAAGTATTTTCCCTCAAGCAATACAAATTTGGATGCATCAAAATGTTAGCTCCTTCCCATATAGCATCTTCAGTTAGAAAGTCCTTCCACTGTGTCAAATACTCGATAATGATTATGTTCCTCAACTTTATTTCTTAAGTATCCATGATAGCTTTTGATATTAGAATGAGTCTTTCTTCATCATCCAAAGGTGGCAATGTTTGGAAGGTGCAATGTGTTATCCCAATGCCTTTTTGAGGTAAGAAACATGGAAGACATTATGAATTCCAATGTTCTTGAGTAGCTCTAGCTCATACACTACTCCAACCTTTTGTATGATCTCATAAGAGCCATAGAGGGTTGAACAAATTATCTACTCCTTCCTCAATGAAGATTGTCTATGGGTTGTAGCCTCAAGTAGACCATGTCTGCAACTTCAATTACTCTTTCAATATGTCGTTGATATACATAGAGTTTGTAGACACCTAAATTGATCATTACATCTGATCAATTTATCCTTAATTCATTTATCCCCAACCTTATTTATTGGTTAAATAAAATCATATTTATTTAATTAATATTTCTCATTTATTCTTATTTTTCATCCAATCCTCATTGGGCCTTTATTATTTAAATAATATTTTGTTATTTAATTAATATTCTATTTTTCTTCTATTTTCCTAAGTCCTAACCTAAGGTAAATAATTAAATTTGATTATGTATTTATCTACCCTACCTTACCCCTTCACTCTTAAATTAAATAAATAAATTTTATTTATTTAATTTTTTCCTCACATGTCATATCCTCAAACTCTCCCACTTGCCCTCTAATCCTAATCCTAATCACCCACCTAATCCCCTTCCTAAATATTTGTGCATTCCTAATCCATGATTATGAAAGGGGTCAACTCCTTTCCATTTATTGCTCACACTCTTTGTAACATAGCCTTAAAGGCTTTCCCCTTTTGGGAAGGAATCCTGTATGGGTCCTTGTCCCAAAAGTACACTCAAAGTACACCAAATGAATTTTTATTCCTCTCACCCCTCCCCCTTTAGAGTGTAAGGGCAAACTTGATTTAATAGTAAGATCCTCCCCATGCTCCAAGGTACCCTCACAAGTATCATTGTCCTCTCAAACCACCATATTGTGCCACTTCACACAATCTCGTGCCTTGAGAGAGCACACTCAATCCTATCCCTTGAGCTTTCCATTTAATTCTCATCATTAATCTCCCCTCATAAAAAAGCTTATAAATTCAACCTCAACCTAAGTAATTTTATCATACTTTGGAATGTAATATTATGCTACAAGATTTGTGAGCACACATCAAAAATCATCAAAGGGCACAACCATTTACGCAACTAGATGATCTAACATGGAATTATTGGTTTAATTTTGTGTCTTATTGGGTTTCCTAACACCCTAATTGAGTGTTTTTTGGTTGTGTTGATCAATTTATGTGTTTGAATCGACAATTTGTAAAATGATTTCCTTGCACACATTTTTTGCACATCTAGTGGTACCCACGTCGCTTTTATTACTAATCTTAATTAGTTTTTTTAAAGTTTTTATGTGTCTAGATCACAATTGGGCGGCCTCATTTTGTGTTTGCATGGTCTTGTCATCAACGTGTTAGAAGTCACACTACATCATTCTAACCTATCTTCTTTTGCACTTTTTGATGAATATCCTCAATGTTTGTTGACAAATTTTGGTTTTGTAGTTTTAGATGTCATCTAGCCTATCTCTTAACGCCTAAAAATATTTTTTGTTGTTGATCAAATTCCTTTTTTTATGCAAGGATTCAATATTGGGCGACTTCATTTACAAGTGAGGTGACCTCGTAACTTGTTAGGTAGTTTTGTCACTTGGTTGGGCGACCTTATTTTGTGTTGGGGTGGCCCTATTTCTATCATTTTACAACAAGATTTATTATGTTTGATTAAGGGACTAATCTACTAATGTTGATTGGTTGTGTGTTTCCACTAACATCATTTTGCAGGTCACAAGCTAGTCAAAGAATCAAGTGGAAAACTACTAACAATTGCCTTTTAGCCTTGCAATCAAAGACATGTTTTTTTACTAGATTAGGCATTAAAGTAGATTAGAGGGTCAAAGAATTGTTTTCTTTGTTTGGGTTCTTTCTTGGTGTATGCTCTCTCCTCGCACCGTTTGGTGAACTTGGAGATCAAAAACTTTGATTTGACTCAAATTTTGTTATGTTGATCCCAAGAGCACTAGCTACATGTATGCTCTCTCCTCATGCCTTGAAGGATCTTGGAGATCAAAAGCATATAGTGACTCTTTCCCATTAGGAGGTATGCTTAGGGATTTCATCACCCCAAGGGATGACATTAATTTAACCACATGTTAATAAAGAGGTATAAAAAGAGGGGAGAATGAAAGTTGTACCCCAATCTAGTCACATAGTGTCTAGTGAAGCTCTAATGTTTGGGTGATACCAAACTAGGAGTGCAAGGTTGGTTTGAGCGGTTTAACTAGCATTCTTGATTTGCGCTTGTGATGGGATAATATTCACGATTATGCCTCATGTACGCTCTTAGTATTTCAAGGACTCCACTAGAAGCTTGTAAAACCTAAACAAGACCTTTAGGCCATTGCTTAGTGTGGTGCAAGGAACAATATCATGTCTGAAGCTACTCACCATGTATCTCACAAAGTATAGATAGGAGCTCTTTGGACAAGGTCTTAAGACCTCCAAAGAAAGAGAAAAGGTGAACCCTTGTGCAACTGGATCCCTATCTACCGACTCTTGAAGATAGGTACCTTGCATTGATTTTGAGATATTAGCCTTTGGTTGGTGGGCCCACACTAACTTAACACTCATACTTGATTAATTTTAGGGAATGTGAGTGTGTTTGGTGTGTCTTCTTGTTTATGCTAGTACTTGTCCAAATACCTCAAAATCCCTACATCTAAATGAAAGTGTCTTCATGTGTAATATTAATTGGAACACATCTTGAGTCACCTTTTGCTAAAAGAAAACATAATTAGTTTCACATATCCAAATTAGTTTGGGTGGCCTGTTTTGTGTTTGGGTAGCCTCGTGGTGCCCAAACTTAGTCCCAAATCTTTCCAACCTAGTTTGGGTGGCCTAGTTTTGTGTTTGGGTGGTCTCGTATTACCCAGACTTGATTAAAATCCTTCCAACCTAGTTTATGTGCCCTAGTTTTGCATTTGGGAGATCTCATATTTCCCAAAACAATCAAATTCATTCAAAAATCAATCTTAGTTTATGTGGCCTTGTTCATAACTCGATAGTCTTGTATCCTATTTGGGCTACCTCATAAGATTTTGGGCAGCCTTGTACCTTGTTTAAACAACCTTATAGATGTAATTCCAAATCCAAAATTATACTCTAACACTGTTTAGGTAACCCTATTCATACTTGGGCGACCTCGTAAGATTTTGGGTAGTTTGGTTACATTTTAGGCAACCTTAATTTGTTTGGTTTAAAATCCCAAAGTTCATCAAACATCTCTAAACAAATGACCTTGTCTTTTGTTTATGAAATCTTGTATTCCATACAAAATCCAAAGAGAAAACACTTCATACCCTAGGTAGTCAGTATTCTTCCAAGCCTAATGTTGCAAATAAATAATTTTCCTGCTAAGTATTCAGTTTGTATCAACCATTTTTGTTACACCATCCATCCAAAACTTAGTCAAAAGATCATCCTTTTAACATAAGGACATATCTAAACACATCTTATTGACATCCAAATCATCCACAATAAAAAATCAAATATCAACATTTAATCAAAATCCTAAGTCTTAATCAAATCATCCATCTTGACACTTCCTTAGATCTTAGCCTATTCTAAGTCAATCATTCCTCGTTCAAGCTATTCCACCTCGAACAAGATGTATAGTTTGCTTCAATATCACCATTTTCTTGAGAACTTAGTCTATCTCAAGTAGATAATCTACCCATCGAACTCAATATAGGATCTCCATCCAAGTTGAGAGGCACAATCCAACCACCCATCTAATAATCAACCAATCAGTTAGCTACACCCTTAGAGTTAAATGGAACATCATCAAACCCATAACTCACCTCATAACAAGACACATAATCCACCTTCATTCTCATTACCTATTTGCAAGTGCAAAAATAAATGGAACAACAATCACAATGGATCACATGCATGCTTGGGTACGAGAACCTTTTTCATCCCGCATTAGGAAGTGGAGAGACATCCAATCCAATGCCTCAATTGGAACAACTCACTAAACCCGAAATAGTATCTCAACCTGAATATTCACCATGGTCCCAAGAGTTCATAAGTAATATAGAGATTAGGCACTTAGTGGAACAAGCTATTGTCTACCAAAAGGATTCAATCCTAGAGGAATTAATCAATAGAGGTTCCAAAATTCCATGAGACTTTAGCATGTCTAAACTAGGTGATATAGTTAGACAATAATCCCTTGAGCTAGTTTTTGATAACCCACGGGGTGTAGACCTTCCCAACCCAAAGATCCAATTATTCATAATAATATATTAGTTCAACTCCCCTCCACACATAACTATGTGCCTTGACTATCCACCACACCTCCTATAGCCTCGGGCCTTAATCCTATTTCCACTCCCACATCTTAAATATCAATCAACATCCCCTTCGTGCCTATGCAATTTTCTACACCTCGAACCATTATTCAGGTTCTTGGTGCCTTACCACACATATCCACTCCTAGATAGTCTTCCATCCCATCATTGATACCACCATAACCTCCTCAATTCCAACACTTCTTTTCTCCTCCACATAATCCCGTTGTATCCACAACACCTATTATTCATTAACAATCCATGTCTATCCCACAATATTTTATCCCTCAATCACATCCCTCTTATGTCTCCACATACTTTTCCACTTATATCCCTCAAACACAACCCCCTCATGTAATGCCCCAATCCAATACACTCAGAACAAAATCTAATGAAAAAGCATTTTTTTTGAAACAAGGACCACAACACTGATAATGCATCAATGACATGTTGCACTTGCACAACAACGTGCACACAAGTGTCACAATGACACAATGATAAGAACAAGACAACTTCACCATTGCATAAGCAAGATGGAAACAATGAAAGATTAACCAGAAGTGGAATAAATCCACCATGATGAACATACACAAGAGAGAGAGGACAACACCTACATGACGATTGGTTACTGAACAATGATCGTGTTCTCTCACAACACCGCGCTAGGATAGGATGAGGGAATCATCAATCTCAAATCCACACCCAAACACACTAAACAACTCTAAACATAGAGGCAAACCTCCACAAGAGGTTTCTTAACCAAGAGGCACAAACTCACTACAAACTGGAATGATGACGAGTCACTTACATACAAAAGATCAAATCCTAAAATAGAGAAACTTGACTAGGTTTTTGAAGGTTTTGACTAATAAATCGATTGAAACGGGGAAATTACAAGGCATAAAAATTACTCATCAATGGCACTAGGCTTATAAAACCACTAGCTAGCTAAGGTTAAGAGGATTTACATTCAATTTTTTGTATGGGAACGAGGCTGCCTAAACAAAGATAGACAAAATTTTGATTTTTTTAAGCTTGCAAAACCAGACTGCTTAAATTTACTAGGCTACCCAACTGGACTTAGCCACTTTTATGGTCAATCTGGGTCAATTTAGTGCGAGACAGGGCCGCTTAGATACAATACTAGGCCACAAAACTATGAAATGTAACCACTAAATTCATTTTAAACCAAAAATAAATGTTTCTAAGTTCATTTTAGCTTTCCAAGACATAAATGCAACATAGTATGAATACAATTGTGCCTGACACCAACACCAAGACACATAATTATGGCTAAAACACTAACATTTATAAATCTTATAATCCTTCTTAATGAGAGGTCGATTAATATTAATATTACAATTTGAATGAAGGGAAAGCATCTAAATACATGAAATAAACTTGGAAGAATATGGTACCAGAATGTTCCTTGATCCATGAACCTTCGATCGCCAACGATGGTTACCACACCACCTAAAATCATAGAATCAAATGATCCACTCCCATCGTACTAGGAGATAGTCACATGGTCCACAAGTACAACACTCATACCAAACACATGGGGAGAGGGCTTACACACACCATACATGATAAAAACACTCCACATACACATGATATGTCTAACAATCATCCAAATCACATAATGGGTCCAAGACAAGTCATCATTTGGTACAATCACAAATGGCATAACATAATCCACATAGGGAAAATTCACCAATGTCACATCATAAAACCGCATCGGGCCAACTCACCAATACCATACAAAGAATCATCCTTGGGCAAACTCACCAAGGGCATAACACATGGAATATGATTAGGAAAAAACTCACCAATGGAAAATAATAGAAGCACATGGAAGGGAATACATCATCCTTGAAGTACTACTCAACTACACTAGGGTTAGATATTAGAGAGCAAGAGAGGAAATATCATTGTGGACACTCACTTGGGGCTCAATGCATAATTGAGTATCCTCCCATACAAACGAGGGAATTTGATCTTACAATTCTTATGCTCCTCGAGTGACTTATCTTCCTCCATCATCCTTAACCTATATAAGCACTCAAGGCATGTGAGGGTATCCATTATCTTGGTTAATTAATTACCCATGTTTCATTAGTTATCACTTGATTAAATAACTCCCTACGTGTGATCAACCTACTTGTCACTTTGGGTCGGGGACACATTGGGAGCCATTCCCATAACTCTCTCTAATACCTACATCCTAAGCTCATCACATCCTCCAATGAATGTGGCACGAAAAATAATGCAACATTCATATGACATAAAATTTATTTTCTCAAAAATTGGAAAACATAATCTTAAAATATTCCTTACAAAATTCATTAAGGAGACTCAATTTATCCCAAAATAAGGTATTCATAATTCATTTTAAAATTTAAAATTTAAATTTATTTCTAAAAGTCAAAAAATAAAAATTACATGCAAACTCCATTAAAATTTCCTTCATAATTTATTTGTCAAATTTCAAAAATCTAAAGATACCTGTTGTCCAGTTTTTGCACACACGCCCCACTGAAAGTTGGGACCCTCGTTTCTTTCGATTTTTGGAATTTTGCTTGTTTTAGGGCATGTGCTTTGATGTTCATCCTGCCGGTCAGAATGGCCCATTTATGATTTATATTGTCAGCCTTAAGTTCTGGGTGCATTTCAGGTTTTTCACTATGTTCAAGAAAATCCATCTTGGGCAGATTTTTTTTCGGTTTCCCTTTGACATTCAGAAATGGCTACCTTTATGCCCAAATATGAGGAAATTCATCGTGTCCAGATTTTGCCGATGTCCGTTGCTCTATCGGATTTCCGGATTTTGGTCTTGGTCGTCTTGTTGATCGCATTAATGACGATTGTGCAACCTTTGGGGCAATGTTATATTGAATTTTGGGAAGTGATTTGCCATTTGAGTTTTATTATTTACTTATCATTTGAGTCTGGAGTGTTGGAGCTTGAGGTGTGTTGCTAGATTGTGCATTTTAGACTAATTTCGAGTGTTGCATTTGAATTTTTGGAGCATTGTTTGGATTATGCTTGTGCTTGAAAGTTGTTTGCTGGCATCCCTGGTTTCAGTTCTTTCTATTCTCATGGTATGTGGATATGCTCTCTTCCTCTGTTAGTTTTGATGCTTTACTGCGCGCTTTCATGTCATTCATTACTTTGTTCTTGCTTTAGTGTGCGCGCCATGTCTGGGCGTTTCAGGTTTTCGTCTCTTGTTGGTTCGTTCAGGCATTTGTTTTGAATATTTGCTTAGGGTTGGTCTTTCATTATTGTTTTTGGGGCTTGCTTGCATTTACCATACACTTCCTATCCTTGTTTTCAAGCAAGTTGTGCCTAAGCTTTTTCGTGCTTCCATGGCAGAGGTTTTAGGGTTCTTAACCTAGGGCATAGCCAATCCCTTTCAAATTGTTGAGAGGTGAGTTTTAAATTCATGGTTGATCCATTAGAGATGTAGGTTAAGTAATTTCTGAGCTACAAGCTCTTGGTCTGTGTCTATTTTGGTCTATTTGGGTGAGGATGAAGAAAACATAGGCATTCGGGTTTGCATTGCCTTCGCGGAATTTCGCTTCCTCTGGATTTTCTCGGTATCCGTGGTTGGGTTGTTCTATCGAATTTGTGCTTTCTTGATAAATTTTTCTTTCTTCCACTGAAATCCACTCCGTTGAGATTTTCCCAGATATTCTGCGTTTCCTTTAGTTTCCTGGATTACTGAAATAGTTGTTGATTTCGGGGATTTTCGTCTCTGGCGGATTTTTCTAAATTTATGTGGGAATGAAGAATCTGATGATTACATGAGGAATTTGCTTATTGATAATGCATTTAGATGATCAAATGAACATATGCTAAGTAGTTTCAAGTTATTTATTGATTGAAATGATATTGTGGGGTTTGTATGTTTGTTTTGTTGGATTACGCCTGGTCTAGATTTCCCCAAAATTCCTCACCAGTCTGGATTTTACGAAGGAGGATAAATCTCAGACTTTGAAATAGTTGATGATTGAAAATTGTTGTTTATCTTGGATCTCATGGTGGTTGTTTTACTTGTTTGCAGGTCGGATAAGGACAAGATGTTGCTAGGCATGGCTAGGGAAAGGCAACCGATCCAAGTGCTGAAAGTTCTGCTATCTCTGGTGCAAAAAAGGTGAAGATGGACATAAAGAGTAAGATTCTTGAGAGCAGATTGACTTCTGTCTAGTCAGGAATCACTGATACCAATGTGGGTATGTGGGACTACGAGGAGTTCAAAGATGAAATGGCGGCACAAAACCTCCCTTATGGCATGAAGAACTTTGGAATATGGGTTAGCCCATGTGGCTAGTTTTCCCTCCATAGTACAATGCTGTGAGTTGGTGCTTTAGTGTGCTAAAAATTATTACAAGGGAACACAAAGGATAGTTGGCCCCCAGGGAAGGATTGTGGCAAGCTTTGATCTTGTGTCCATTGCTAGGACTTTTGATATACCTGACAGGTCACATGTGGTGGCCTTTGATATGGACACAACAAAGAAGTACTATGAGAAGAATGTGGTTAAGTCCCAACAGGTGATCAATTTTTGGTTGGAGAAGCCTAAGTCCCACTTCTCCAAGTTGCCAAAATAGCTATTTAGACTTAAATTCAAGAGGGAATACTACAATGTCATCACTCTCCTCAACAGGTTGGTAGGGCTGAAAAGTGCAGGAGTTTTTGAGAGCTGGATGTTTAATGTCGTTGCTCGAATGTGTTGATGATGTTTTCTACACAGCAACAACTCAGACAGAATATGATATCCTATCTCTCTTGAAAGATAAATCTCTATGGAAAAGAGATAACCCCAAGGTCTCTAATGTCAGGTCTTGACAATGCAACAAAATAACTCAGTGATAAATGTGAAAATGTTGGTAATCACAATGGGACCTTACTACAAGCAAATACTGGACTTCAAAATTATCAGATCTAAACAATAAATTGATACTTTGAAACTTGATTGGAACCCTGATAATAAAGAAACAACAAAAGATAAAGGTTTTAGAGATAATTCTAAGACTACTTCTAACCCTTAGATTGAAAATGCCAAAAGATAAAATGCTCAAAATGGATTGATCTCTCATAAACTACTTTCTACTTGACCCAGATGAATCTGCAATTTCATAGAAATAGTGCAATCTTCTAAGGTATTTAAATATTTTCAAATTACAAACATTCATCCAAACAATCCTATTGCAATTGAGATGAATGAATCCCTATAATTGAACTAAGCACAATTGTAAGTCCAGGCTAACTTTGTAAAGCAGCTAACAATCAGCTAACTGCAAAAAGTATGGACTAGAGATCGCTGCAAACATTCCAAACATGAAACCCTAAGCATTACCAAACCATTTAACTATGAACTCATAAGCAATTTGAAAGATAGAATAACAAGAACCATGCTAGATGAAACTCCACAAGATAGATATCAAATCACAATATCTCCCTTATATTAGATCATCCAAAGTAGCAACAATTCCAGCCTTTTGTTACAACACTTGCTTGCAAATAAACCCTAATTCTCTCTAATATCAAGTCTCTATTTTATCACTTATCTATTTTCTCTCTATATCTACCTATCTTGAATGAGGCAACATGCTTGTTTTATAGAGAATCCTAAAGATAGATCGGCCCAAACTAAGAATTAAATAAAACGTGCCACACAATGGGTCAGCCTCAAAGATATTCGGAAGAAACATGAAATGTGCAATTAGCACCAATTTCATCCAAGTCTGCCTAAGTATCAAAAAGGGGTCGGTCCAATGCATGTGAATAATGGGAAGCACAAATCTCCATGTAGCCCTATATAGCTACTTCCCATCTTTGCCTTTAGCTCGATCTTCTTCACCATGCACTACCAACAAAACTCTATCCAGCTCAGCAACAGGAGGTACAGACAAAACCCTAACTCTTCTCTCAAGAGACTTGATGTCATCTCTTGCCCGCCTAACTGCACCATCCCAATCAACCCTGTTATTCAAGTATCTTTCAATGACTGCAATATATCTTGCAGCATCATCTAGCTAATGTCCTGTGACTGAACCTTCATTGATTGGAGAATACACATCTCTCCACCATTTTCTAAGTTGCTCCAGGTTAAGATGTTTCGAAGCAAACTTCTTCCTTCCTGTCATGACCTCAAAGAATGAGATACACTTATCATGGATGCCAGTCAAAGTGCCCTCAACCTATCTTGCCTGTTTGTGAATCTTTCTCAAGGCCTTATGCCTCATTTGCAGGATTTCAAACCATTCCCAAGGTTTAGAAACCCTTGGAAAAGGAAGAATCCCACACTTTACCAGTTTATCCTTAGTGAACCACATAATTGTGGTGGTTTTCTGTAGTAATAGATCAATATCCTCGTTGTCCTGAGCTAGTACATTATTTAACCAAGTTACTGCCCTCATGGCATCCCTTATAGTCAACAAAATGTCTTTGATGGTAGCATCTCCTTTGTCTTGGACACCCTGCAACCAAGCAACAGTGGCATGTGTAGTGCCTTTCATTATTTCAAGTTTGGAGATTGTTTCCTAAGGCAAGAAACCTGCAACCGAAGAGGAAGAGCTAATGGATTGCAAGGGTTTCATCAACTCTTGCAAGTATTTCTTTAGCTTTTCATTCTCCTTCTCCAACTCATGCCAAGTTTGCGTAGCCTTCTTCAACCTACCCACAATCACAGCACTGGAGCCTTCATATTCCTTAATGTCCTGCTCCACTGAAGCATGCCCTAGGTCAATTGTTTGCACATGATAGTCCTGGGCAGTCACATTGTCTCTATCCTTGTTTGGAGAAGGGGTAGCAATATGAGCCACCCTGTTACCTGACCCATCTCTTTCAATTTGAGACACAACCCTTGCTTTCTTCTTAGTTTTTTCCTTTTCTACATTAGCCATGAGAACATCCCAATTAGGAGGAGCATCCTCCACTATCACCATTTTTCTCCTCAACTCCTTATCAAGCCAATCTGGAATAGTAGACCCAGCATGCACCGTATCTTGCTTATCTTGCCCTTGTTCCTGTTGATCAGCAGTTGCATCCTTTTCAACATTTGGCATATTGGGAATGTCCATGGTTGGATTCTCTTTTTCCTGTACCCGCTCCTCCATGACCGTCTGCACTGGTGAAAGGACTTTAGTTGCTATCTCCTCCTGTTGAGGGGATTTATTTATTTGTTCCTCTGCAGGTGAATCTGCATATGCCACCAAAGGAGATTGGATCACCTTGTCAATCTTTGCCTCTGCATTGTAGAGATCCCCTTCCTAAAATTCTTCTTCCTCCAAGTCCTTAGGATCTTCATCCTTCCTTGGTTCTTCTTATACATCACCTGTATCTTGAGGAGTTGAGGCACTTTCCGGTTCAGTAATGGGAGTAGTCACCAGAACAGTCTCCTTTATAGCAACATCCTTTGGGGAAGGAGTCCTTGACCTCCTCATGTAAACTTGTGTCTTTTCCCTAGAGCTTTCCACCTCTACCACTGGTGATTCAACTTCCTTATCAACTTTAGGAACTTCCTCCAGTTTTTGTGATAGCTTGGTAAGTCTTCTCTTCTTTGTTAGTGGAGGAGAAATCTCTACCTCCTCTTCCTCTTCTTTGTCTTTCTCAGCTTCTTTCCTTGAAGCATGCCTCCTTTTCTTAGCAACAGGATTTCTCTATTTACTTACCTCTGCCACCTTCTCAGTTTGAACATCCCTTACTTGGACTCTAAAAGAAGAATCCACCTTCTCTTTACCTTTAGGATCTTGTTCAACTGACTCCTCAAAAGCAGAGTGAGACTCTAAGTCTCCCATCAGATCATAGGTCCATGGAACACCTTCACCCTCCAACTCAAGCATCTTATGCTTCAGCCACATCTTGGTGTATTTGATCACCGGGGTCATGATCTGATCCAACTCAGTCTTTTCTTCCTCCAACTAGTCAACTTCTCCAGCTAGCTTATCTTTCACTGCCTCATAGACATGACCTTGGATTACATTTCCATCCTCCTCTACCTGGTCAGGGATAGCCTTCACGTTGTACAACCTTACTAAATCCACTGGCAATCTAGAGAACTTCTTCTTCCTTACCTCGAATTCATCAGTAAGATTAACCCAATAATCCTCAATATGAGCCTTATGGCTATATTCCCTACTGGACTTTTTCTAGGCCTCACCAATGATGTCAAACCTTACTCTCTTGGAATGGAAAGAGAGACCAAAAGTACTCATCTCCTCCTTAGAAGCATGAGTAGACTGGATAGAAGGGCATACTTCATTCATTCCTATCTTCAAGGGAAAATCATTCCCAAAACCTACCTTATGCATATCTCCCTTTACTATAATATCAAAGTCACAGATCTACCTGGTGACTTCCAACAAAATGATGTGATCAGTATGATACCTTGGGAGTCTGTAGGGTGCCCTTTGGCAACCATCAATCCTGATGTAGGAGAAGGTGGGATACTGGATGAACCACCCTCCATATCTTCTAATCAATTCCTTTGCTTTATCAGATATCCTCATATGCTCTGCACCCTGGAGCAATTTGGTGATGTACATTATAAAGGCATCATTTTCTCTTTTGTAACTTCCTCCGGTTAGGTGTAGTTGTGGATACACCTCATATATCGCATCTTGCTTGAAGACACCCCTAGTGCTCAACCCCTTGTATGGATGAAGTCTTGCCACTGAATACACTAGGTAGGAAGTCATGGTAAAAGTTTTGGTTTGCAAGACATTGCATAACTGCTCATGAATCACTACACTTATGATGCCTGCCCAGTGATAATCAATTCCCTGTTCCATTCGAGCAATTATATTGAACATCCAATTCTCGAACACACCTGCACTCTTCAATCCTACCAACCTGTTGAGAAGGGTGATAACATTATAATATTCTCTCTTAAACTTGAGCCTAAATAGTTGCTTTGGCAACTTAGAGAAATGGGACTTGGGCTTTTCCAACCAGGAGTTAATCACCTGCTGAGATTTAACGACATTTTCTTCATAATGCTTCCTGGCACCATCTAAATCAAAGGCCACCACATATGACCTGTCAGGTATATCAAAGGTTGAAGCAATAGATACAAGACTAAAACCTGCCAAAATCCTTCCCTGAGGACCAATAATCCTTTGTGTCCCTCTATCATAATTTCTGGCACACTCAAGCACCAACTTATAACATTGTACTGTAGGAGGGAAACCTACCACATGGGCCAATCCGGAGTCCACCATTCTCTTGGATAGCAAAGAAGGGCTTTGTACTGACATCTCGGCCTTGAACTCTTCGTAGTCCCACATCCCTACATTAGTATCTGTGATTCCCAACCAAATAGAAGTGATCTTACTTTTGGGAATCCTACTCCTTATGTCCAATTTCACCTTTTCTGCATCAGTGATGGTAGAAGTCTCTACACTAGGATCTGTCGCTTTCCCCTTGCCTCGACCAACAACACCTTGTCCTAATCCTACCTGCAAACACATAAAGATGACCACAATTAGATCCACCGGAAACACTAAGTGCCAAAAGGTCAATATCTCAAAGTTCGAGATTCAGCTCTCCTCACGGATTCCAGACTGGGGCAGATTTTCGGGAAAATCTAGACCAGGTGGATTCCAGCGAATCAAGCATACAAATCCACATAAATCATTACAAATCATAATTTCAATCAAGGAACAACCTTGGAAATACTTAACATAAGCTCATTCGATTATCCAAATACATAATTATTAGACAAATCCCTCACAACAATCCAATTCATCGTTTTCATAAAAATATCGGAAGAATCCGCCAGGGATGAATTTTAGTGAAAAAAATAATAGTTACAATTAATCCGGTTAAACGAGGAGGACACGGAACATCAGGAAAATCTGGAGGAAATGGATTTTAGCGAGCATCAAAATATTACCATTTAAAGCATGCATCTGGTAAAAAGACCCAATGAAGGACATCGGAGAAATCCGAAGGAAGCAGATTTCCGTGAGATAGGAAAAAGTCCGGGGTTCGAAGCAAAAGAACGGAAACATGAAAAGCCAAGGAAATCCGAAGGAAGCGGAATTCCGCTAAGACATCGAAAACTCAAACATTTCATAATTTCACCCGTTTCACCAAAACGGTGAACAACCACGGCCATCAGGCCTGCACCTCGACAATGATCTAACTTGGACCTCCAATGGATCAAACACTCCTCACAACAATTCGAGGAGGATTGGCTATGCCCTAGGTTAAGGACCCTAACGTTTCCGCCATGAAAGCATGGAGAACCAGATATGACTTGCTCACACACAAAAATGGAGAGTTTAAGACCAATGCAAGCAAACACCCAAATGAAAAGAAGTACCAGACCAAGAATAAACTTCAATAATCAACCTAGTGGACTGGTACAACAATGGAAACCCCAAAACGCCCAATCATGACACGCATACCCAAGGAAATCAAGGAGCCAAGAAGAACCAAAAAGAAAATGAAGTAAAGTAACCAAATCAACAGAGAAAAGTGCAAATCTACATACCATGAGAGCGAAAGGACTAGGATTGGTGACGCCAACAAATAACCATCAAATGCAAGAGGGATACAAGCTACGCATGCGAAATTCAAATGCACAGTCCAAATAGCTTTGAAATCCTCAATCCAACAAAACACCAAAAGCTCCAAGAGTCAAGCTCAAATGATAAGTAAATGAATAAACTCAAATGATCGATTACTTCCCCAAAATCCAATATATCAAAGCCCCAAAACATCCACACAAACACCATTAATACGGTTGACAAGACAACCATGACCACAAAAACCCGGGGATTCGACAAGGCCATGGACTTCGGAAAAATTTGGATGAGACGAATTTTCCCTAATCTGGGTCAAAAAGGCAGAACATTCGAGCTTCAAAAGAAAACTGGGAGAATAAGGACCAAGCGGATTTTCCCGAAATGCATTCCAAACTTAATATTTTCAATGGAACTCATAAATGTGCCACTTTAACTGGCAATATTAACATCAAAGCATGGTAAAGATACCAAAAAAAGAGGGTCCTCACTTTCAGTGGGGCGTGTGTGCAAAAACTGCACATCAAATGGCGACTCTGCTGGGGAAATGCTCTAGAGCATTTCAGGAATAAACTAAAATCAAGGACCCAAAATCTCTGGTTTCGAACCTCTCATTAGGACACCTATGAACAAAGTTTCAGAAACCACAAGCAAGAAGACCTTTTCCTATATCAGGGTCCAAGTGTGTGTATTAGGCGTTGATTTCTAGTTTGGTAAGTGCAATGGGAACCAGAGCAAATCTAACCAAGCTAGATAAAGGTTCAAACTTCAAAAGCAACCTGGATAGAGCCTCGTTGCCATTCAAACATCCATAGTCCCGGCGAGGTTATCGCTGTGATCTTCCCAAGCATAGTTCCACTATCAGCCAGACATCCATAGCCCCGGTAGAGATACTAGGATACTCCTGATAAGGTGAAGTTCATCCAGATGTTTAGCCTTTCCCTTTTCTCTTTTTTTTTTTTGTGTTTCATTTTATAGAACTTTTACTCTTTCACTTTTGTAAGTAATGAAACTCACACTCAAGAATGAGGAACACAGTGGCACTAAAGTAGAATATAAGATTTTTCACCAAGCCAGACTACTCAAGAACCTAATGCAACTCCAGAATCTTAATTTTAGTGTGAAAATGTGAAACCCAAATATATTCCAAAGTATATCCAAAACAAGTGATTCTAATTCTAAGTGCAAGGGACATCAGATGAAAGAATTCCACCACTTGACTCTGAAAAACTGATTAGAGTTTATAAAAGAAATATTCAAAACAACCCCAAGCAGAAACCAATTGTGCAGGTGCAACAATCCCCAAGAGAGGAAGGGACCCAAAAGCGAAAACCAAAATGAAAAGCAAAACAAACCAAAGCAAACCTAAACTACCAAAGCAAAACCAACAAAGCAAAGCAGGAAGCAAAACAAAAGCAAACCTAAACTACCCCTATACAGGACGAACTGCAACAATTCAAGGTTGAAAATAATGCTTTAGATTAGTCCCATTGATAGGCAGTTGGATGTCCTCACCAGTGAGGGTTTTCAGGCGAAAAACATTATCTCCTAGAATTTTTGAAATTTGGTAAGGACCAAGCCAAAGTTTATCAAATTTACCATGCTCTCCCTTACGGTCATGGGGTTTATCCTAGTAAAGAACTAAGTCAGAAATTCTAAAGGCCTTCACCTTAGCTATTCTATCAAACCATATTTTCGCTACACCCTAATGTTTAGCAAAGTTTTCTAGGGCTTCATCTTTTTTCTCTTCTAGGTGTAGCAATCCAGCCAAACGGGCTTCACGTTTATCTTCTTCATCGTAGTATTCATTGATGAACTATAGGGTAGGGATTTTCAATTGGATAGAAAATACAAGTTCCAAACCATACACCAGGTGATAAGGAGAGGTTCCTATAGATGCTTTTTGTCTAGTTCGGTCAGCCCAAAGAGAAAATCGAAGCTAGGTGTGCCAGTCCTTAGGATTCTGTTCTAAAAACATGCGGATAATTGTCAGTAAGTTCTTATTGGAAGAATCAACTAGGCCATTACCCTGAGGGTAATAATTAGATGAAAATTTAATAAAAATCCCATGATCAAATGCGTAATTAGAAAATTTCAATGATGAGAATTCAAGACCATTATCACAAACCATAAATAGTGGACAACCAAAACGATTAATAATTCTAGACTCAAGAAAATTGATTACCACATTTGAAGTGCATTGTTTGCAAGCCAAAGCCTCTGTCCATCTAGTAAAATAATCAGTTATGGTAAGAATATACCTGTGGCCTGCAGAGGATGGAGGATTAATTGGACCTATGAAGTCCATACCCCATTGTGCAAATGGTTTTACCTCTATGACTGGTTGAAGTGGGAGAGCTGCATGCCTTTCCTAACTTGCTATAGTCTGACATATGTGGCAAGTCTTCACATGTTGGTGTGCATCTTTGAATAAAGTGGGATAGTAATAGTCGGCCCTTAAGATCTGGTTCACAGTGGATGATGTAGAACCATGGCCTGTGCCATATTTTTCATGGAATTGAACCATCACTCTGGCAACTTCTTCTTTCCCGAGGCATCTTAAGTATACACCCTCATGATTTCGCTTATACAAGACAACTCCCTTCATCATGAAGCTCCCACTCTTCAGGCACAAAGCTCACCTCTGAACTGTATTAAGGTGATCAAGACACTGCTAATTTAGCAAATAGAAAATGATTTCGTCATACCAATCTCTTGGAGATACCTCTTGAAGGTAATAGTGTTGGGTCGTGAGATCGGGACTTGTCTCAGCCATTGTCTTTGTAAGTCCTTGTCCTCTCACTATTTTCATGGGATGGATTTCCATATCATATTCCTGCAACATAGTCACCCATTTGGCTCTTCATTCACCCAACTCATTCTGCATTAACAACAGCTTTACTGCAGGATCAGGTACTACGACAAAAACTTTATTCCTCAAAATATAGTGCCTGAACATTTTCACTGCCCTGACCAAAGCATAAGCCTGCTTTTCTACATTATGATATCTTAATTCTACATCTTTTAGGGGAGTACTCATGAAGGCTATAGGATTTTCATCGCCTTGGTCAGACTTTTGAGTTAACATTGCAACACAGGAGTGATCAGAAGCAAATGAATATATGTAAAAAGGCTTAGCATAATCTGGACTTACCAATATAGGAGCTTCAACAATAGCCTTCTTGATTTCTGTAAATGTTTCCTTAGCCTCTGCATTCCATTCTATTTTTGCTTCTTGCTTCAACAAAGCATTCAATGGCTTAACTATCTCTGCAAATCTAATAATAAATTTTCTAACAAAATTAATCTTACCAAAGAATGACTTCATCTCTTTCTTACTTGCAGGAGGTTGAATTTTCAAGATAGCCTGTATTCGCTCAGGGTCAATAGCAATGCCCTGTTCTGAGATAATATGTCCTAACAACTTTCCTTCTGTGACTCCAAAAATATACTTCCTTGGATTAAGTGAAATTCCAAACTCCCTACATCTTTGAAATACTTTGCATAAATCTAATATGTGATCACCCCATTTTTGGAAAAAACAGTCAAATCATCCATATAAATAATAATGCACTTACCAATTATGTCTTTAAAAGCAATGTCCATGGCTCTCTGGAATGTGGCTCCAACATTGATCAACCCAAATGGCATCCTTTTGTAAGCAAAAGTTCCCCATTTTGTAGTAAAGGCAGTTTTATGTCTATCCTCATATTGCACCATAACTTGATTGTATCTAGAATATCCATCCAAAAAGGACATCATTTGAGATCCGTTTACAATTTGAAGCACTTCATCCAATGAAGGAACTGGATAATTATCCTTTTCTGATGCTCTATTCAAATTCCTAAAATCCACACATAGTCTGATCTCTCCATTCTTTTTCCTTACTGGGACCAAGTTCGCAACCAAAGTAGAGTGTCCTATTGGAAATATGATGCGTGCTGAAAGCAATTTCTGCACCTCCTTTTGAATGATGGGTTCTAACTGAGCGTTGATTGGCCTCTGCCTCTGTCGAAATGGTTTGACATCTGACCTCAAAGGGATGGTATATGTGATGATTGAAGTATCATATGTTTTCAAATCTTCATAACTCCAAGCTATTACATCATGATATGTATGTAAAACATCAATAATCCATTTTCTTTCCTCTGGAGTACATACCTTGCCGATAAAAACATTCTTGGTGTTACCAGGTGTTCCCATATCATATGTCTCACATTGGCTGCTAATAGACTCTCTCTTAGCTCATTGTTCCTGATCTCTTATCTTATCTAAATCAAAAATTCTTTCAAGTTGTACCATCCCTCTTGGAATAGTATTAGTATTTAAATTGATGATTCCTCCAAAGTCTATTTCTGCTTCTTGAGGCTCTATCTCATCAATAACATCGGAAACAAACACATCACAACTTGTAATAAAGTCCAGAATATGCTTGTCATATTCAAATAATTGGAAATTAGTGACGTTGTCAGGCACTGAAGGTACTGGAGTGAGCTTGACTGTAAATTTCTTTAATCCTGAAAGTGACAGAGGCTGCAACTTGATTCTTATTTCGAGGGATCAACTGGATATTGAAAACCTCAAACTCCTTTATGAGATCCCATACTCTATGCCTATAATTAATCATTCTCCTTTCATGACATGAATATTGTTTTCTTAATTGTTTGATCACTAATTCAAAATCTCCAAAAACTTGTAATATCTTAAATTTCTTCCTTGATGCCATTAATAAGCCATGAATCAAAGCTTCGTACTCAGCAACATTATTGGTGCATTGGAATTGGAGTATGTGAGCAAAAAAATAATTCTTACCTTTAGGACTGATCAATTCAAATCCTACTCCAACACCCTGCTTAGATTTAGATCCATCAAATCTTAACATCCAGTAGCCATCAAGTTCCTTTATTTTTAATTTACCCTGCTCTTTGCCGAGAATGGGAGGTTCTTCAGGAAGCATTGGGCTCTTACCCTTATCATCATCTAATTCCTCCTACATATTGAGTCTAGTAGGTGGAACTGGATTAATGAATTTCTATATTTGTCGAACAACAGTCTGACATAGGTCACATTCTAACTCGGAATGAGGTGCATCATGGACCCTGCACCAATTTGGAAGTAATAGCTCTTCAAAATTCATACTTCCTTTTAGTTGTACTTGGTTTTCCATACATTTCTGGATAAATTCTTGAAAATTATCTAACAAATTTAGTTGTATGTCTTCTTGATTACCAGTTTCATCTTCCTGCTCAATCAATGTTTCAGGACCATTATCCTCTGATTTGGATTCATCTAAGTGGCTCTGCAACATGAAAATCTCTTCATCTTCTTTGACTGATGCAACCAACACATAATTCCCCATGCTAATCTTAGATACCAACACTTCATTAGAAATATTCTGATATTCAGTGATGACATACTTCATTCAAGGCTCTCTTTCAATTCGGATATGATTTGGAACTCCCTTCCATGGTAACCACATGTGGGAATGATCTGTGGACATATACCCATTCAAAGCCTTAGTGAAATCTCTCCCTAAAATTAAACCATAAGTATCAAGAATATCATCATCTTGTATATTGATCAATTGTTGCACCCTAGGATCTGATGCAAGTTGTGTAGGGATTGAAGCGGAATTCCGTGAAGACATCGAAAACCTGAACCTTTCATAATTTCACTCGTTTCACCAAAACGGATTGAACAACCACGACCATCAGGCCTACACCTCGACAATGATCTAACCTAGACCTCCAATGGATCAAACACGAATTTCAAACACTCCTCACAACAATTCGAGGAGGATTGGCTATGCCCTAGGTTAAGGACCCTAACGTTTCCGCCATGAAAGCACGGAGAACCAGATGTGACTTGCTCACACACAAAAATGGAGAGTTTAAGACCAATGCAAGCAAACACCCAAATGAAAAGAAGTACTAGACCAAGAATAAACTTCAATAATCAACCTAGTAGACTGGTACAACAATGGAAACCCCAAAATGCCCAGTCATGACACACATACCCAAGGAAATCACGGAGCCAAGAAGAACCAGAGAGCAAATGAAGTAAAGTAACCAAATCAACAGAGAAAAGTGCAAATCTACATACCATGAGAGCAAAAGGACTAGGACTGGTGACACCAACAAATAACTGTCAAACGCAAGCGGGATACAAGCTATGCATGTGAAATTCAAATGCATAGTCCAAATAGCTTCAAAATTCTCAATCCAGCAAAACACCAAAAGCTCCAAGACTCAACCTCAAATGATAAGAAAATGAATAAACTCAAATGATCAATTACTTCCCTAAAATCCAATATATCAAAGCCACAAAACATCCGCACAAACACCATTAATGCGATCGACAAGACAACCACGACCACAAAAAATCGAGGATTCGACAGGGCCACGAACTTCGGAAAAAGCCAGATGAGATGAATTTTCCCGGATCTGGGTAAAAAAGGCAGAACATTCGGACTTCGAAAGAAAACCGAGAGAATCCGAACCAAGTGGATTTTCCCGAAAATGGTAAAAAAGCCCGAAATGCATTCCAAACTTAAGATTTTCAATGAAACTCATAAATGTGCCACGTTAAATGGCAAGATTAACATCAAAGCATGGTCAAGATACCAAAAAAAGAGGGCCCTCACTTTCAATGGGGTGTGTGTGCAAAAACTACACAACAGGATGGAGTAGGGTATAGATTACCACTGGACAGGTGCCATAAGTGCAGTAATCCATGAGTAGATGTGCAATGTCTAATGAAATAAGACTTTCACCATGACTTCTTACCTGGTGTATGCATTGGAAAAATTCCACCCATACAAGGGGTTGAGCACTAGAGGTGTATTCGAATAGGATGCAATCTATGAGGTGTAGCCACAGCTGCACCTAGCAAGAGGTAGCTATAGAAGAGAAAATTATGCTCTTACAATGTATATTACCAGGTTGCTGCAGGGTGCAAAGCATGTGAGGATTTCAGACAAAGCCAAGGAATTGATAAGGAGGTATGGGGCATGGTTCATCCAATTCCCCACTTTCTCCTACATAAGGATTGATGGCTATCAAAGGGCTCCCTACAGACTCCCAAGGTACCCAACTGATCATATTATACTATTGGAGGTCACTAGGCAGATTTGTGACTTCGATGTGATTGTGAAGGGAGATAAACATAAAATAGGATTTGGGAATGATTTCCACTTGAAGATAGGAACAAATGAGGTATGTCCTTTAATCCAATCTGCTCATGCTTCTAAAGAGGAGATAAGTACTTTTGGTCTCTCTTTCCATTCTAAGAGAGCAAGGTTTGATATTACTGGTGAGGCATAAAAGAAGGCCAGCAGGGAGTACAACCACAAAGATAGCATTGAAGATTATTGGGCTAACCTTGGCATTGAATTTGATGTAAGGAAGAAGAAATTCTCTAGGTTGCCAGTGGACTTGGTAAGGTTATACAACATAAAGGCCATTCCTGACCAGGTGGAAGAAGATGGAAATATGATTTGGGGTCACATCTTTGAGGCTATGAAAGACAAACTAGTTGGAGAGATTGACTGGTTGGGAGAAGAAAAGACAGAGTTGGAGCAAATTATGACTCTGGTGATTAAGTATACTAAAATGTGGCTAAAGCACAAGATATTAGAGCTAGAAAGTGAAGGTGTCCAATGCACCTATGATTTGATAGGAGACTTGGAGTCTCATTCTGCCTCTGAGGAATCACATGAACCAGATCCTAAGGGTAAGGCCAAGGTGGACTCTCCCTTCAAGATTAAGGTCAGGGATGTCCAAACTAAAGAAGTAGCAGATGTGGGTAAGCAAAGAAATCCTATTGCCAAAAAGAGAAGGAATGTTGCAAGAAAAGAGGCTGAAAAGGATAAGGAGGAGAAGGAAGATGTTGCTGCTCCTTTGCTCAAAAGAAGAAGACTTGTGAGAGTGTCACAAAAGGAAAAAGAAACTTCCAAATTAGAAAAGGAGGTTGAGAAATCTGTGGTGGAGATAGAAAGTTCAGGGGAAAGAATGCAGGTATATATGAGGAGGTCAAGGCTACAACGAAAGAGGATGTTCCTGTGACTACTCCTATCATTGAATAGGAGAGCATTCCCCCTCCTTAAGATATTGGCAGTATGCGAGAAGAACCAAGGAAGGATGAAGATCCTAAGGACTTGGGCGAAGGAGAGTTCTAGGAGGGAGACCTTTATAGTGTCGAGGCAGAAGTTGATAAGGTAATCCAGTCTCCCTTGGTAACCTATGCGGATTCACCTACAAAAGAGCAATTGAATAAATCCCCTAAATAGGAGGAGATACTAGCTAGGATCCCTTCACTGGTACAGGTTGTGGAGGAGCAGTCTTTAAACAAAGAAGATCCAACTAAAGAGATCCCTAATGTGCCTAGTATTGAGAAGGATGCACGTAATGTCTAGTAGGAGCAGGATAAACAGGATAAGGTACCAACCAAGTCCATTGTTCCAGGTTGGCTGGATAGAGAGTTAAAAAGTAACTGGTAATAGTGGAAGACACTCGTCCCGATTGGGATGACCTAATGGCTAATGTTGGGAAAAGTAAAACCAAGAAGAAGGCTAGGGTCATATCCAGGATTGAGAGGGATGGATCGGGCAACAGGGTGGCTCATATTGCTACCCCTGTTTTAGAAAAGGATAGAGAAGATGTGACTACAAGGGACTATCATGTGCAGACTATTGATTTAGAGCATGCTTATATGGAGAAAGATATTGAGGAGTATGAAGGCTTTAGTGTTGTAATTGTGGGCAGATTGAAGAAAGAGGTACAAGCCAAGCATGAGTTGGAGAGGGAGAATGAGAAATTGAAGAAGTACTTGTAGGAATTTTTGAAGCCCTTGCAATCTATTGGATCTTCCTCCTCTGTTGTAGGTCTCTTTCCCTAGGAAACAATCTCCGAGCTTGAAAGAATGAAAGGCACTACACATGCTACAGTTGGTTGGTTGCAGGGAGTCCAAACCAAAGGAGATGGTGCCATCAAGGATATCTTGTCGACTGCAGGGGATGCGATGAGGTCAGTGGATTGGTTGAAAAATGTGCTAGCCCAAGATAAAGAGGACATTGATCTCCTATTGCAGAAAATAAGAACAATCATGGAGTTTACTGAGGATAAATTGGTGAAGAGTGGGATTCTTCCTTTTCCAAGGGTTTCTAAGCCTTGGGAATGGTTCGAGATCTTACAGATGAGGCAAAGGGCCTTGAAGAAGATTCATAAACAAGGGAGGCAGATTGAGGACACCTTGACTGACATTCATGATAGGTGCATCTCATTCTTTGAGATTATGACAAGGAGGAAGAAATTTGCTCCAAAGCATCTCAATTTGGAACAACTTAGGAAATGGTGGAGAGATGTCTATTCTCCAGTCAGTGAAGGTCCAGTCACTGAACATCAGATAGATGATGCTGCAACCTACATTGCAGTTATTGACAGGTATTTAACAGATAGGGCTGATTGGGATGGCACAGTAAGGAAGGCAAGAGATGACATTAACTCTTTTGAAAGAAGAGTTAGGGTTTTGCCTATGCCATCTATTGCTGAATTGGATAGAGTGTTGCTGGCAGTGAATGGTGAAGTGGATCGAGCTAAAGACAAGGATGGGAAGTAGTTATATAGGGCTACATCAAATTTTGTGCTTCCCATTATCCACATGTATTGGGCTGACCTTTTGAGACCCCAAGCCGACTTGGATGAAATTGGTGCAAATTGCACATTTCATATTGTATTTGAATATCTTTTGAGGCCGACCTCTTGTGTGGCATTTTTATTGTAAAAACTCTTATTTTGAGCCGACCTATCTTGGGGATTCTCTATAAATTGGGCACGTTGCCTCATTTGTGAGATAGATAGATAAGTGATACACAATAGACATAGAATAGAGATTTCATATTTGAGTGAGCTAGGGTTTATCTTCAAGCAAGTATTGTAATAGAAGGCTGGAATTGTTGCCATTTTTGGATGATCTAATATAAGAAAGGATATTTTGATTTGGTATCTCTCTTGTGTTGAGTTTCGTCTGGCATGGTTCTTGTTGTTCTATCTTTAAAACTGCTTAAGTTCATTGTTAGATAGTTTGGTGATGCTTAGGGTTTCATGTTTGGAATGTTTGCAGTGATCTCTAGTCCATACTTTTTGCAGTTAGTTGATTGTTAACTGCTTTGCAAAGTTAGCCTGGACTTAAAATTGTGCTTAGTTCAGTTATGAATGTTTGTTCATTTCAAATTGCAATAGGATTGTTTTGAATGAATGTTTATGATTTGAAAATCTTTAAATACCTGAGAAGATTGCACTATTCCTGTGAGATTGCAGATTTATCTAGATCAAACAAAAAGTAGTTTATGAGAGATCGGTCCATTCTGGGCGTCTTGTCCTTTGGCATTGTCAATCTTAGGGTTAGAATTATTCTTAGAATTATCTCTGAAACCTTTCATCTTTTGTTATTTTCTGTATTATCTAGGTTCAATTGAGAATTTCAAGTATCAATTCATTGTTTAGATCTAATAAATTCATAGTCCAGTATTTGCTTGTAGTAAGGTCCCTTTGTGATTACCAGTATTTTCACATTATCTTTGGGTTGTTTTGTTGCATTGTCAAGACCTAAAATTAGAGACCTTGGGGTAATATCTTTGTCCATAGAGATTTACCTTTCAAGAGAGATAGGATGTCATATTCTATCTGAGTTGTTGTTGTGCAGAAAACACCATCAACAGATTGACGCTAGAAGGAGGGCCTTGAATGAGCAAGCTAGAGCATTTTCTAAATGCCATCTCCCCTGAAAGGCTTAGAAGAAGAACTAGATCTACTCCAAGAGGAGCAATTTCAAGAATTACAAACCCCTACTAGGTCAAGAAGGGCTAGGAGAGGGGAAAAATCATCATCCGCTCACCCACTTCCATCATCTCCATTATCCTCATCTTCATCTGATTTCGAAGAAATTCCTATTCCACAACCAGAACCGGTCATAAATCAGCCATTACCACCCCCACCCCCACCAATGGCTTTCCTTGCCAACAACCCATCTCCATTGATCTTTAATAATTACAATATCATGCCCAAGAACCCTGAGCATTTTTTTCTCTAAGTTCCATACTCATGACCCCAATAGGACATTAGAATAGCATATTAGGATTTTCCAGACCTATCTGAGGGATAGAGGAATAAACCATGAAGATGTGGCATGCATACTTTTTGCTTATTCCCTTGGGGAAGAAGCCTTTTATTGGTATAATCACTTACCTACTGCTTCCATCCATAATTGGACTAAACTAGAGGCTGCATTTTTGCAGAAGTTTAAAATTCCCATTACTGCTAATGAGCTATACCTACAATTTACTGGGGTGAAAAGAGAGATTAATGAGCTAATAGGGTCATTCAATGATAGGTTCCATCGAGCATACACCAGACTCCAGACACCTTACGCTGGAAATGAAAACACTACCCTAGAGGTTTACCTTGAAGCCCTGGTTAGCCTTACATCCACCTTCCTTAAGCAAATGACTAATCCTCCAAATACTTTACTCACTGCATATGCCGAAGCTATGAAGGTCAACATGGATTTGAGGCAACACTTATCAGTACCTTTGCCATCCTTAGGATCTTCTGCTCACCCTAGACAAGGTCAAACCCTCAATCAAGCTTTGACCAGTCATGCTCCCCTAATGAATCCAATACCCTCATTGCCTTTGATCCCTCATCCAGGTCCTCCATTAAGTCAAGCTCAACCTATGACCTCTTATCCTCAACAAAGGGCTAATCAACCCCTTCATCAGCAACAAGCTAGTTTTCCTACATATTTGCAAAATTTAGAAGTTTTGAATCAGGCTATTGGTTTTGGAGGAATGCCTGGATACCCTCCTGGTAATATGAATTTGGCACCACCTAATGGTCTAGATAAGGAGCGACTGGATGAGTTATCTAAATAGGTGAAAAAACTGAATATGGAGGTAACTTATTTAAGAAATCAGAATAACCAACTTTAGGCTGCTCAGAAGAACATGCAATCTAACTATGGTTGGGAAAACAGGAACTTCGAAAGAGGGCAGTATTTTGACAGAAATCAAAATTATGACAGAGGGCAAGGCTCCAGTCAGAATTTCGATAGAAGATAAGGCTCTGGTCAAAATTTTGATATAAATCAACAAGGTGGACAAGGATTTGATAGAGGACAACCACCTAGGCAGAATAGATCATGAAATACTAGACCTAATAGTGGAGGGATTCCTACTCCATTGGATCATCCCTCTACTCATGAAAAGACTCCAAATGGTGTATACCTGGCAGAGGCAACTTTGTCTAGTTGGTGCAGACTCCATAAGACAAGTCAACATTCTGAGTTGGATTGCACCGAGTTTCAGACTGCTACTTCTATTTTTTAGTATGAAGTTGAGAACAATTCTAGTATTCAGGAAATTGTGCCCTCAAATCCCTATGATTCTCCAATACTGGTACTTAACCATGCCCCATTCCCAAAAGATGAGGAAAATGAACCAGAAGAAGAGTCTAGTGACCAAGAGGATGAGCCAAAGCAAGTGTTAAATGAAGATGAGATCTCCCAGTTGTTTAATGAAGAAAATGAGAATGATAATGGCCCTTTGGATGAGGACGAAGTTAGTGTTGAAGAAGTTCAGATGTTTCAACAACTAGCAAAGAAGTATGATTTGAGAAATAGACCTAACAGGAGTGCACAGGCTAGAGGTCCATTCACTACTTCTATCCCTCCTAACAATTTTACTACTCCACAGAATCCACAAGCTAGTAATAATCTACCTTATCCTCATGTACCAACACAGTAATTGTCAAAGGGGAACAATGTTGAAGTTTCGAAGGATAGGCAGGCTAGTTTCCACAAATAAACCCATGCTGATATGAATGTGGGGCAATTGGGCGAGTATGTAACTGAAGAATTCAAGAAAGTAAAGGTAAGTCTTTCTACTTTTGAATTATTAAGAGTTCCTACTATTAGGAATGCAGTTTTAGGGTCATTCAGTCCAAATATAGTACCACAGGGGGTGACTGCCAATGAGGCTATTACCAGGTCTTCTAATTCACAGGCACCTAGAGGCCAAGTTCCACCTATAGATAAAGGGAGAGATAAAGATAAGGGTCAAGTTGCACAAGTTGACACTCAGTTGAGTTTGTTTCAAGGCAAGATGGAAACCCCTCCTTTCCTAATTTCTATTCGTATCTTTGGAAAGAATCTACATAATTGCCTTCTAGACTCAGGAACATCTACAAATGTTATGCTTTTTGCTGTTTGCAAAGCATTGGGTATTACCCCTATAGCTTCCCAAAAGAAGGTCACTCAATTGGACAAAATAGAAGTCAGTGTAGTGGGAGAATTGAACATGATCCCCACACAGTTGGCATTAGATCCTAGGGTGCAACAAGTGATCAACATTCAGGTTGCTGACATTCCTGATACTTATGGGTTGATTTTAGGCCAGGACTTCACCAAGGAATTGAATGGATATACATCTACAGACCATTCACACATGTGGCTACCATGGAAAGGAGTTCCAAATCATATCAAAATTGAAAGAGAACCCCAAATGAAGTATGTAATCACTGAATACCAGAATCTTTCGAATGAGGTGTTGGTGTCCGAAGTTTGCATGGGAAATTATGTATTGGCTGAAGTAGCTTTAGAAAATGAAGAAGTCTTTATGCTATAGGACCCCTTAGAGTAATTTGTATCAGAGATCAGTGATTCCGAATTACTATCTGAACAAACAAATAAGACTGATGATTAAAAGGATGAGCGGCTTAGTTTGCTGGATAACTTTCAGGAATTCATCCAGAGATGTGTGGAAAATCAGATATAGCTAGGAGGGAGGATGAATTTTAAAGAACTATTGCTTCCATATTGGTGTAGAGTCCATGATGCTCATCATTCCAAGCTAGAATGTGACTTGTGTCAAACTACGGTGGAACAGATACAGAAATGCATTAATCCAATCCCAACTATTGGACTTGATGTACAGATTGAGTTAGATGATGATAAGGGTGAGAGCCCAATGCTTCTTGAGAGGCCCCCTATTTCCAGCAAAGTGAAGGATAAATTAAGGTTACCAAAACCCGACAGCTTTTGGACATTAAGATTTGATGGATCTAAATCTAAGCAGGGTGCTGGAGTAGGATTTGAGTTGATCAGTCCTAAAGGTAAGAATTATTTTGCTACTCACAAACTCCAATTCTAATGCACTAATAATGTTGCTGAATATGAAGCCTTGATCCATGGCTTGTTAATGGCATCAAGGAAGAAAGTTAAGATATTATAGGTCTTTGGAGACTCTGAATTAGTAGTCAAACAAGTAAGGAAACAAAATTTATGTCGTGATAGGAGAATGACCAATTATAAGCATAGAGTGTGGGATCTCATCGAGGAGTTTGGTGCTTTCAATATCTAGTTAATCCCTCAAAACAAGAATTAGGTTGCTGACTCTCTAACATAGGCTGCTAACACCTTGCAACCTTTATCACTTTTAGGATTGAATAAATTTACAGTTGAGCTCACTCCAGTACCTTCAATGCCTGACAACGTTACTAATTTCCAAGTATTTGAGGATGATAAGCATATTTTGGATTTTATTACAAATTGTGATGTGTTTGCTTTTCAAGTCATTGATGAGATGGAGACTCAAGAAGCAGAAATAGACTTGGGAGGAATTATTAATTTGAAGATCAACACCATTCCAAGAGGTATGGTGCAACTTGAACGAATCTTTGATTTGGATAAGAGATCAGGAACAACAAGTCAAAAGGGAATCTCTCAACAGTCAGTGTGAAACATATAATATGGGGACACCAGATGACATGAAGAATGTTTTTATTGGTAAGGTGTGCACCCTTGAGGAAAGAAAAGGAATTATTGATTCCTTGCACACATATTATGATGTGATAGCCTAGAGTTATGAAGATTTGAAAACATACGATACTTCAATCATTACACACACCATTCCTTTGAAGACAAATGCCAAATCATTTAGACAAAGACAAAGGCCAATCAATGCTATGTTAGAACCCATTATAAAGAAGGAAGTGCAAAAGTTACTATCAACGCGAATTATATTTCCATTAAGACATTCAACTTGGGTTGCAAATCTGGTTCCAGTAAGAAAAAAGAATGGAGAAATCAGAGTGTGTGTAGATTTTAGGAATCTGAATAGAGCATCAGAAAAGGATAACTATCCAGTTCCTTCATTGGATGAAGTACTTTAGATCGTTAATGGATCCCAGATGATGTATTTCTTGGATGGGTATTCTGGATACAACCAAGTTATGGTGCAATATGAGGATAGGCACAAGACTACCTTCACTACAAAATGGGGAAATTTTTCTTACAAAAGGATGCCATTTGGGTTGATCAATGTTGGAGCTACATTCCAGAGAGCTATGGATATTTTCTTTAAAGATATAATTGGTAAGTGCATCATTATTTATATGGATGACTTGACAATTTTTTCTAAAAAATGGGTGATCACATAGTAGATTTATGCAAAGTATTCCAAAGGTGCAGAGAGTTTGGGATTTCACTTAATCCAAGGAAGTGCATTTTTGGAGTCACAGAGGGAAAATTGTTAGGACATATCATATCAGAATAGGGTATTGCTATTGATCCTAAACGAATACAGGCTATCTTGAAGATACTACCTCCTGCAAGTAAGAAAGAGATGAAGTCATTCTTTGGTAAGATTAACTTTGTTAGAAAATTTATCACTAGATTTGCAAAGATAGTGAAGCCATTGAATGCTATGTTGAAACAAGAAGCAAAAGTAGAGTGGAATGCAGAAGCTAAGGAGGAATTTACAAAAATCAAGAAAGCTATTGCTGAAGCTCCAATATTGGTGAGTCCAGATTATGCTAAACCTTTTTACATATATTCATTCATTTTTTATCACTCCTTTGCTAGAATGCTAACCCAAAAGTCTAATCAAGGCGATGAGCATCCTATAGCCTTCATGAGTACTCCTTTAAAGGATGCAGAATTAAGGTATCATAATGTTGAAAAGCAGGCCTATGCTTTGGTCAGAGCAGTGAAAAAGTTCAGACACTATATTTTGAGGAATAAGATTTTTTCCATAGTGCCTGATCCTGCAGTAAAGTTGTTGCTAATGCAGAATGAGTTAGGTGAGCAAAGAGCCAAGTGGGTGACTATGTTGCAAGAATATGATATGGAGATTCAACCCATGAAATTAGTAAGAGGACAGGGACTGACAAAGACAATGGATGAGATAGGCCCTGATCTCACAACTCAACACTATTATCTTTAGGAGGTATCTCCAGGAGATTGGTATGATGAAATCATCTTTTATTTACTAAACTAGCAATGCCCTGATCACCATAATACAGTTCAGAGGCAAGCTTTGTGCTTGAAGAGTGGAATTTTTATGATGAAAGGAGCTATCCTGTATAAGAAAAATCATGAGGGTGTATACCTGAGATGTTTGGGGAATGAGGAAGCTACCAAAGTGATGATTGAATTTCATGAGAAATATGGCACAGGCCATGGTTCTGCATCATCCACTACAAACCAGATCTTGAGGGCAAGCTATTATTGGCCTACTTTGTTCAAGGATGCACACCAACATGTGAGGATTGTCACATATGTCAAACTACAACAAGCAAGGAAAAACATGCAGCTCTTCCACTTCAGCCAGTCATAGAGGTAAAACCATTCGCCCAATGGGGAATGAACTTCATAGGTCCAATTAATCCTCCATCTTCTGTGGGCCACAGGTATATTCTTACCATAACTAATTATTTTACTAGATGGAAAGAGGCTCTTGCTTGTAAACAATGTACTTCGGATGCGGTAATCAATTTTCTTGAGTCAGGAATCATTAATCGTTTTGGTTGTCCATTATCTTTAGTTTGTGAGAATGGCCCTGCATTTACATCACTAAAAATTTCTAATTGGGCATTTGATCATAGGATTATTATTAAATTTTCATCCAATTACCACCCCCAAGGTAATGGTCTAGCCGAGTCTTCCAATAAGAACCTATTAAAAGTTATCTATAAGTTGCTAGAACAAAATCCTAAGGATTGGCACACCCAGCTTCGATTTTCTCTCTGGGTAGACCGTACTAGACAAAAGGCATCCATAGGAACCTCTCCTTATCACCTAGTGTAAATTTGGAACCTGTGTTCCCTATCCAATTAAAGATTCCTACCCTGCAGTTTACTAATGAATACTACAATGAGGAAGATAAATGTGAAGACCGTTTGGCTGAGTTGTTACACCTTGAAGAGAAAAGAGATGAAGCCCTAGAAAACTTTGCTAAACATTAGGATGTAGTGAAGAGATGGTTTGATAAGAGAGCTAAGGTGAAAGCCTTTAGAATCTCTGACCTAGTTCTCTACTGGGATAAATCCCATGACCGTAAGGGAGAGCATGGTAAATTTGATAAACTCTGGTTTGGTCCTTACCAAATTTCAAAAATTTTGGGAGATAATTTTTTTCATCTGAAAACCCTCACTAGTGAGGATATCCCGTTACCTATCAATGGGTAGTATCTAAAGCACTATTTTCAACCTTAAGCTGTTTGCAGCTCATCCTGTACATAGTTAGTGTATGTTTTCTTTCTGCTTTGCTTTGCTTTGCTTGTTTGCTTTGGTTAGTGTAGGTTTGCTTTGGTTCATTTTGCTTTCTGTTTTGGTTTTTACTTTTTGGTTTCTTCCTTTCTTGGGGTTGTTGTATCTGTATAACGAGCTATTTGCCTGGGATTGTTCTGGAAATTTCTTTTATAAAATCTAATCAGCTTTTCAAAGTCAAGTGGTGGAATTCCTTTATCTGATGTCCCTTGTACTTAGAATTAGAGTCATTTGTTTGGATAAACTTTGGAACATATTTGGGTCTGACACCTTCACACTAAAGTAAAAAATTTAGGAGTTGCATAAGGTTCTTGTGTAATTTGGCCTGGTGAAAAATCTTATATTCTGCTTTAGTGCCACTGTGTTCCTCATCCCTGAGTGTGAGTTTTGTTACTTATGAGGTGAAAGAAAGGTTCTATTAAATGTTTGAAAGAGAAAATATGGAAAGGGAAATATTGAAAATCAAAGTAACCTTTACCTTATCAGGGGTATCCTAGTATCTCTACTGGGGCTATAGATGTCTGGCTGGTAGTAGAGCTATGCTTGGGAGGGTCACATCGATAACCTCGCTAGGGCTATGGATGCCTGACTGGCAGCGAGGCTCTATCCAGGTTGCTTTTGAAGTTAGAACTTTTATGTAGCCTGGTCAGATTTGCTCTGGTTCCCATTGCATCTAAGGAATAGGAAATAAATGCAAAATACACACACTTGGACCCTGGTATAGGAAAAATTCTTCTTACTTGTGGTTTCTGAAACTTTCTTCATAGGTGTCCTGATGAAAGGTTCTAAACTAGAGATTCTAGGTTCTTGATTCTAGTTTGTTCTTGAAATGCTCTAAAGCATTTCCCCAGTGGAGTTGCCATTTGTTGTGCAGTTTTTGCACACACACCCCACTGAAAGTTGGGACCCTCGTTTCTTTCGCTTTTTGGAATTTTGCTTGCTTTAGGGAATGTGCTTTGATGTTCATCCTGTCAGTCGGAATGGCCCATTTATGATTTATATTGTCAGCCTTAGGTTCTAGGTGCATTTTGGGTTTTTCAGTTTCCCTTTGACATTCAGAAATGGTTGTCTTTCTGCCCAAATCCGGGGAAATCTGTTGTCTCCGAATTTTGCCAAAGTTCGTTGCTTTGTCGTATTTCCGGATTTTGGTCTCGGTCGTCTTGTCGATCACATTAATGATGATTGCGCAACCTTTGGGGCAATGTTATATTGAATTTTGGGAAGTGATTTGCCATTTTAGTTTGATTATTTACTTATCATTTGAGTCTGGAGTGCTGGAACTTGAGGCGTGTTGCTAGATTGTGCATTTTAGACTGATTTCGAGTGCTGCATTCAGGTTTCTGGAGCATTGTTTGGATTTTGCTCGTGCTTGAAGGTTGTTTGCTGGAATCTCCGGTTTCCATTATTTATATTCTCATGGTATGTGGATATGCTCTCTTCCTCTGTTGGTTTTGATGCTTTACTACACGCTTTCATGTCGTTCATTACTTCATTCTTGCTTTAGTGTGTGTGCCATGTCTGGGCGTTTCGGGTTTCTGTCTCTTGCTAGTCCGTTTAGGCATTTATTTTGAATATTTGCTTTGGGCTGGTCTTTTATTGCTATTTTTGGGGCTTGCTTGCATTTACCATACACTTGCTATCCTTGTTTTCAAGCAAGTTGTGCCTGAGCTTTTTCGTGCTTCCATGGCAGAGGTTTTAGGGTTCTTAACCTAGGGCATAGCCAATCCCTTTCAAATTATTGAGAGGTGAGTTTTAAATTCATGGTTGATCCATTGGAGATGTAGGTTAAGTCATTTCTGAGCTGCAAGCTCTTGGTCCATGTCCATTTTGGTCTATTTGGGTGAGGATAAAGAAAACATAGGCGTTCGGGTTTTCGTTGCCTTTGCGAAATTTCGCTTCCTCCGAATTTTCCCAGTATTCGTGGTTGGGTCGTTCTACCGAATTTGCACTTTCTTGATAAATTTATCTTTCTTGCGCTGAAATCCGCTCCTTTGGGATTTTCTCGGATATTCTATGTTTCCTTCAGTTTCTCGGATTACTGAAATAGTTGTTGATTTTGGGGATTTCCGTCTCTGGCGGATTTTTCTGAAATTATGTGGGAATGAAGAATCTGATGATTACATGAGGAATTTGCTTATTGATAATGCATTTAGATGATCAAATGAACATATGCTAAGTAGTTTCAAGTTATTTCTTGATTATATTGATTGATTGAAATGATATTGTGGGGTTTGTATGTTTGTTTTGCTGGATTCCACCTAGTCTGGATTTCCCCAAAATTCCTCACCAGTCTGGATTTCGCAGAGGAGGCTAAATCCTGGACTTTGAAATAGTTGATGATTGAAAATTGTTGTTTATCTTGGATCTCATGGTGGTTGTTTTACTTGTTTGCAGGCCGGATCAGGACAAGATGTTGCTGGGCATGACAAGGGAAAGGCAATCGAGCCAAGTGCTGAAAGTTCAGCTATCTTTGATGCAGAAAAGGTGAAGATGGACATAAACAGTAAGATTCCTGAGAACATATTGACTTTCGTCTAGTCAGGAATCACTGATATCAATGTGGGTATGTGGGACTACGAGGAGTTCAAAGCTGAAATGGCGGCACATAACATCCCTTTGATGGCCCGAAGAACATTGGAATCCAGGTTAGCCCATGTGGCTGGTTCTCCCTCCATAGTAAAATGCTATGAGTTGGTGCTTGAGTGTGCCAGAAATTATGACAAGGGAACACAAAGGATAGTTGGCCCCCAAGGAAGGATTGTGGCAAGCTTTGATCCTGTGTCCATTGCTAGAACTTTTGATATACCTGATAGGTCACATGTAGTGGCCTTTGATATGGACACAACAAAGAAGTACTATGAGGAGAATGTGGTTAAGTCCTAGTAGGTGATCAATTATTGGTTGGAGAAGCCTAAGTCCCACTTCTCCAAGTTGCCAAAACAACTATTTAGACTTAACTTCAAGAGGGAATACTACAATGTCATCACTCTCCTCATCAGGTTGGTAGGGCTGAAAAGTGCAAGATTTTTTAAGAGCTGGATGTTTAATGTCATTGCTCGGATGGAGTAGGGTTTAGATTTCCATTGGACAAGTGCCATAAGTGCAGTAATCCATGAGTAGATGTGCAATGTCTTGCGGACCAAGACTTTCACCATGACTTCTTACCTGGTGTATGCATTAGCAAGATTCCACCCATATAATGGGTTGAGCACTAGAGGTGTATTCGAATAATATGCAATCTATGAGGTGTATCCACAACTGCACCTAGCAAGAGGTAGCTATAGAAGAGAAAATTATGCTCTTACAATGTATATTACCAGGTTGCTGCAGGGTGCAAAGCATGTGAGGATTTCAGACAAAGCCAAGGAATTGATAAGGAGGTATGGGGCATGGTTCATCCAATTCCCCACTTTCTCCTACATAAGGATTGATGGCTATCAAAGGGCTCCCTACAGACTCCCAAGGTACCCAACTGATCATATTATACTATTGGAGGTCACTAGGCAAATTTGTGACTTCGATGTGATTGTGAAGGGAGATAAACATAAAATAGGATTTGGGAATGATTTCCCCTTGAAGATACGAACAAATGAGGTATGTCCTTTAATCCAATCTGCTCATGCTTCTCAAGAGGAGATAAGTACTTTTGGTCTCTCTTTCTATTCTAAGAGAGAAAGGTTTGATATTACTAGTGAGGCATAAAAGAAGGCCAGTAGGGAGTACAACCACAAAGATAGCATTGAAGATTATTGAGCTAACCTTGGCATTGAATTTGATGTAAGGAAGAAGAAATTCTCTAGGTTGCCAGTGGACTTGGTAAGGTTATACAACATAAAGGCCATTCCTAACCACGTGGAAGAAGATGGAAATCTGATTGAGGGTCACATCTTTGAGGCTATGAAAGACAAACCAATTGGAGAGATTGACTGGTTGGAAGAAGAAAAGACAGAGTTGGAGCAAATTATGACTCTGGTGATTAAGTATACTAAAATGTGGCTAAAGCACAAGATATTAGAGCTAGAAAGTGAAGGTGTCCAATGCACCTATGATTTGATAGGAGACTTGGAGTCTCATTCTGCCTCTGAGGAATCACATGAACCAGATCCTAAGGGTAAGGCCAAGGTGGACTCTCCCTTCAAGATTAAGGTCAAGGATGTCCAAACTGAAGAAGTAGCAGATGTGGGTAAGCAAAGAAATCTTATTGCCAAAAAGAGAAGGAATGTTGCAAGCAAAGAGGCTGAAAAGGATAAGGAGGAGAAGGAAGATGTTGCTACTCCTTTGCTCAAAAGAAGAAGACTTGTGAGAGTGTCACAAAAGGAAAAAGAAACTTCCAAATTAGAAAAGGAGGTTGAGACACCTGTGGTGGAGATAGAAAGTTCAGGGGAAAGAACGTAGGTATATATGAGGAGGTCAAGGACTCCTTCCCCAAAGGATGCTACAACGAAGGAGGATGTTCCTGTGACTACTCCTATCATTGAACAGGAGAGCATTCCCCCTCCTTAAGATACTGGCAGTATGCAAGAAGAACCAAGGAAGGATGAAGATCCTAAGCACTTGGGCGAAGGAGAGTTCCAGGAGGGAGACCTTTACAGTGTCGAGGCAAAAGTTGATAAGGTAATCCAATCTCCCTTGGTAACCTATGCGGATTCACCTACAAAAGAGCAATTGAATAAATCCCCTAAACAGGAGGAGATACCAGCTAGGATCCCTTCACTGGTACAGGTTGTGGAGGAGAAGTCTTTAAACAAAGAAGATCCAACTAAAGAGATCCCTAATGTGCCTAGTATTGAGAAGGATGCACCTAATGTCCAACAGGAGTAGGATAAATGGGATAAGGTACCAACTGAGTCCACTGTTCCAGGTTGGCTGGATAGAGAGTTAAAAAGTAAAATGGTAATAGTGGAAGACACTCCTCCCAATTGGGATGACCTAATGGCTAATTTTGGGAAAAGTAAAACCAAGAAGAAGGCTAGGGTCGTATCTAGGATTGAGAGGGATGGATCAGGCAACAAGGTGGCTCATATTGCTACCCCTATTTCAGAAAAGGATAAAGAAGATGTGACTGCAAGGGACTATCATGTGTAGACTATTGATTTAGGGCATGCTTCTATGGAGCAAGATATTAAGGAGTATGAAGGCTCGAGTGTTGTAATTGTGGGTAGATTGAAGAAAGAGGTACAAGCTAGGCATGAGTTGGAGAGGGAGAATGAGAAAGTGAAGAAGTACTTGCAGCAATTGATGAAGCCCTTGCAGTCTATTGGCTCTTCCTCCTCTGCTGTAGGTTTCTTGCCCTAGGAAACAATCTTCGAGCTTGAAAGAATGAGAGGCATTACAAATGCCACAGTTGTTTGGTTGCAGGGAGTCCAGACCAAAGGAGATGGTGCCATCAAGGATATCTTGTCGATTGCAGGGGATGCCATGAGTTCAATGGATTGGCTGAAAAATGTGCTGGCCCAAGATAAAGAGGACATTGATCTCCTATTGCAAAAAACAAGAACAATCATGGAGTTTACTGAGGATAAACTGGTGAAGAGTGGGATTTGTCTTTTTCCAAGGGTTTCTATGCCTTGGGAATGGTTTGAGATCTTATAGATGAGGCAAAGGGCCTTGAAGAAGATTCACAAATAAGGGAGGCAGATTGAGGACACCTTGACTGACATTCATGATAGGTGCATCTCATTCTTTGAGATTATGACAGGGAGGAAGAAATTTGCTCCAAATCATCTCAATTTGGAACAACTTAGGAAATGGTGGAGAGATGTCTATTCTCCAGTTAGTGAAGGTCCAGTCATTGAACATCAATTAGATGATGTTGCAACCTACATTGTAGTTATTGATAGGTATTTAACAGATCGGGCTGATGGGGATGGCACAGTAAGGCAGGCAAGAGATGACATTAAGTCTCTTGAAAGAAGAGTTAGGGTTTTGCCTGTGCCACCTATTTCTAAATTGGACAAAGTGTTGCTGGCAGTGCATGGTGAAGTGGATTGAGCTAAAGACAAGGATGGGAAGTAGTTATATAGGGCTACATCAAATTTTGTGCTTCCCATTATCCACATGTATTGGGATGACCTTTTGAGACCCCAGGTCGACTTGGATGAAATTGGTGCAAATTGCACATTTTGATATTCTATTCGAATATATTTTGAGGCCAACCTCTTGTGTGGCATTTTTATTGTAAAAACTCTTATTTTGAGCCAAACTATCTTGGGGATTCTCTATAAATTTGGCATGTTGCCTCATTTGTGAGATAGATAGATAAGTGATACACAATAGACATAGAATAGAGTTTTCATAGTTGAGTGAGCTAGGGTTTATCGTCAAGCAAGTATTGTAATAGAAGGCTAGAATTGTTGCCATTTTTGGATGATCTAATATAAGAAAGGATATTGTGATTTGGTATCTCTCTTGTGTTGAGTTTCGTCTGGCATGGTTCTTGTTGTTCTATCTTTAAAATTGCTTAAGTTCATTGTTAGATAGTTTGGTGATGCTTAGGGTTTCATGTTTGGAATGTTTGCATCGATCTCTAGTCCATACTTTTTGCAGTTAGTTGATTGTTAGTTGCTTTGCAAAGTTAGCCTGGACTTAAAATTGTGCTTAGTTTAGTTATGAATGTTTGTTCATTTCAAATTGCAATAGGATTGTTTTGCATGAATGTTTATGATTTGAAAATATTTAAATACCTGAGAAGATTGCACTATTCCTATGAGATTGCAGATTTATCTGGATCAAACAGAAAGTAGTTTATGATATCGGTCCATTCTGGGCGTCTTGTCCTTTGGCATTGTCAATCTTAGGGTTAGAATTAGTCTTAGAATTATCTATGAAACCTTTCATCTTTTGTTATTTTCTTTATTATCTGGGTTCAATTGAGAATTTCAAGTATCAATTCATTGTTTAGATCTAATAAATTCATAGTCCAGTATTTGCTTGTAGTAAGGTCCCTTTGTGATTACCAACATTTTCACATTATCTCTGGGTTGTTTTGTTGCATTGTCAAGACCTGACATCAGAGACCTTGGGGTAATCTCTTTGTCCATAGAGATTTACCTTTCAAGAGAGATAGGATATCATATTCTATCTGAGTTGTTGTTGTGCAGAAAACACCATCAAAAATACCCTTTTGCTCCAATTATGCCCAAAAATACACTTTTCATATTAAATTCACATTTCATGCATTTCCCAAAATTTGGGAATTATAACCCCATATTCTTGAAAATTCTCAAATTTTCATGAAATAAAATAAATAGCTTGGATTTTGCTCAACTAAAATGTATTGGGAGGTTTTTACACTCCCCTAATTCTAATTCAACCTTTCAAAATGAAAGAAAATGAGAAAGGGATAAGAATTTAACAATTTAATTCAAATTATGACCAAATTTAAAAATAAGAATACCTTAAGCATTCCAAACAAAAACATATGAAAAATCTCACGCACACTCCCCTTCTTGTTCCTATCCCAACAAATATGATCTCGTCGAGTTCTGCCACTGAATGCACTCGCAATCAACAAATTAATTTTTCACCCAAAAGACAGTTTTGCTCTCTCAAATTTTCTTCTCAAAATAAAACATTGCATAATGAAAATAAAACCCCTTTTCCTATTTACCCTTTTTTTGAATTTTCAATTAAAGATAGATATGAATTTATTTTCTATTTCCTTATTCCCATTTTCCTCAAAACCCAAATAAACACATCAATCAATTTTTAAATAACCTATATCATTCAAATTAATGATTTAAACCCATATAAGCATATATTCATTTAAATTAACAAAATTCAGAATTCAAACAAGATATATAAATAAAACATAACTTGCAATTCCCAACCCACTGGATTTTCACAATATAATTAAGTAATAGCTTCTTTTATTTCCACTCTCATTCTATTTTCCCTTTTTCCTGAAAGATAGCTAATATTTTAATAATAAATGCTAGAGTAATAGGTTGTTTACTTGATTAATTTAATCATGTTGATTAATTAATTAAGTCACATTTTCTTTATTTCACTTAAGCTAAACATAGGAATCTGATGCAGTCATGGCGGGAGGGTTCTCAAAGAAAATAGTCCAACCATGCAGCGAGAACAATGCAGCGAAAATAACACATAACCATCCAGAAACTGGAGACAAATACAAATGATAAAATTCTTATTATCTCAAGATTTGATTACATGAATTCGACCATATCCAGGCATACAGATTCAGCTCATAGGCCTACTTACAACATGCTCCAAAATACAGTGCTCATACATGCGAGCGAAAATCCTACAGATCGAACCTTACAATCTTCTTAATCTTCTTGATCACGACTTCCTCCTATTGTAATGATTTAATACAAGCTTTATATCACATCCACAAGTCGAGAAGCATCTGCGTCAGCCAAAGATTATTACAATCTCCGATGAAGAAAAATGTAACATGTGCAAGAACAGGTCGGCCTCAAATCTGAAATTCTTCCACAGTAGATGTACATGATGAAGTGTGGACCTAAGTATAAGGTTGGGGAAACTCCATAGAAAAAATCTAAACACACCGTGAGGATCCGCGAGCAACGGGCGAGATCCGTGATTGATCCAACTAGTCGTTAGGGTTTGAAATTATTCCAGGGCCAGAACAAGAAACTGTCACTTAGTCCGAAAGCGATAACTTGCCAGAAAAAGATCCAATCGAGCTAAAAATTTGGAACGAGGCATTTGAACATGTCCACAATGAAATTGTAGGTATGCGAGATCAGGTGAGCAAACATGAAGAAACACTAGATCTACCAACTTGAACTTGGAAAAGGAACAAAAAATGAATGAAAATATTTTTGGTTGATGCAAGATTGCCAAGAACCAAGGATGCTCCTGCATCAAACACCCTAGGTGAGAAAAGATATTCCATGAGAGGAACTCATGAACATCTGACAGGGTTCGAGATATAGATCCCATGCTCATTTATGATCCAAATGTCTTCCTTGTATGTACCTTTCTTCTTCCTAACCTCTTTTCTTTCTTTTGTCTGATCCTTCAAATTCTTCTTCCCTTTACCTTTGTTTTCTTGCCTCATATCTGCATATGGTAGTAAGGGACATTTACTAGTACTCACTTTCTTTTGCTTATCTGTTATGTTTCTTCTGCAAGACTTCATCCCATTTGCAACCAAAGTCTTTTGTTGCACAACTCCATCCTTACATCCAACTGTTACCATCTTGCTTTCAGACTTAACCATGAAATCTCTTTTCAAATCCATGCCATCCTTCAACACAACCTCTGCATTTGCAATGCACTTTTTCATTAGACTCAAATTCCTCACTTCCTCCTTATTTTTCAAAGAATCCAAGGTAAAATTCCGCCCATCCTTCTCTATAATAATCAAATTTCTTCTACAATCATATATAGCTCCTCTGTCAAACTACCAAGGTCTACCCAACAGAACATGACAGACACTCATAGACAAAATATCACACAAAACTTCATCCTGAAGGGGCCAATGTTAAAATTCACCCAACACTGCTCTTTCACTTCCACTAGGTGATCATCTTGTAACCAACTTATCCTATAAGGACAAGGATGTGTAATCCTCTCCAAACCAAGTTTCTCTACCATCTCCTCAGATACCAAGTTATCAGTACTCCCACTATCCACAATAACCTTGCAGCACTTACCTCCTGATTTACACACAGTTCAGAAAAGACTCTTCCTCTGTGAAGTCCCAATCTCTTCCCTGCTTTGCCTCATCGAGACTTTCCTAAGCATCAGAGATTCTCCCTTCTCTGGTTCTATCTCATCTACCCGCTCTTCTTGTGCTATAAAATTATTTTTACCAATTCCTTTACTTTATCCCTTGGGACATTCAAAAGATCGATGCACAATCTCTCCACACTTGAAACATTTAACCATGAATTATCCATTGCGATTTCCTATCCTTTGTGCCCTTTGATTAGATTCTTTATTCCACTTAGATCTTGATTCTTCTTCACTTGTGTACTTCTCCCTGTTGCTTCTTATATGCTTCTCTTTCCCTCTAGGGTTATTCTGTTGTCTTTTCTTCACTTTATATTCTGCCTTAAGAGCATATTGGAAGGCATCCTCAACTGTGGGAATCCTCAACATACTCATCTCATCCTGAATGTTAAATCTAAGGACATTTATATATCTAGCCACTTTCTCCCTAGTCATCTCTCGGTGCCCAGATATGATTATCATCTTGTAAAATTCCTTAGTATACTCTTTCACACTCATGTCCTTTTGCTTCAAGTTCTACAATTTCTTGAACAACTCTAACTCATAGTCTCCCAAAATGAATTTAGCCTTCAGCCTTGCAACCATCAACCTCCATCGAGTGATCTTTATTTCACCATTTTCTACTCTGCCCTTCTACAACTCTTTCCACCATAAGGCAACATGCCCTTTCAATTTAGTTTGTGCCAACCTAACCCTCAAGGGGTCTCTAATATCCTCAAGCTCAAAATAGTCTTTCAAGTCTCCTATCCAGTCTATCAAGTCTTCTAGATTCAATGTACCAGAGAAGTTAGAAACCTCCACCCTATGAATTTTACTTGCTTGTGCTACTACTCTCAATAGTCTCTCTTCTCCCTCATCTATCTATTCTTTAGCTTCTTCAACCTCAAGCTCTTCTGCAACCTCTTCATATTCATCTTCCAGTTCAGGGTTTCTCCTCAGACCACCCAAGATATTCTAGATCTCATTCCTCATCTCATTTTTAAAGTCCTCCATCATCTGCTCCATTCTTCTAGGGTTCATCCTTCTCGGTGGCATCTCTTCCTTTTCTCAGGTGCAACTGCCTCAGCTTGGTGGTCTGACTGCAAGGTTTCAATTGCCTCTCTCTCAGGTATCTATCGAACACACTTACAGCCTACCTCAAGTCGGTGATCTATTCACCCAAGGACTGCCACAAGGATCACAACCCACTCAAGATTCACAACTAGCTCCAGGCTCACAACCTACTCCAGATTCGCAACCAACTCTAATACCATTTGATACAGTCATGGTGGGAGGGTTTTCAAAGAAAACAGTCCAACCATGCAGCGAAAACAACGTAGCGAAAATAACACATAACCATGCAGAAACTGGAGACAAATACATATGCTAACATTCTTATTATTCAAGATTTGATTACATGCATTCGGCCACATTCAGGCATACAGATTTGGCTCATAGGCCTACTTACAACATGCTCCAAAATATAGTGCTCATACATGCGAGCGAAAACCCTACAGATCGAACCTTACAATATTCTTAATCTTCTTGATCATGACTTCCTCATATTGTAATTATTTAATACAAGCTTTATATCACATCCACGGGTTGAGAAGCATCTGCATCGACCAAAGATTATTACAATCTCCAATGAAGAAAAATGTAACGTGTGGAAGAACATGTTGGCCTCAAATATGAAATTCTTCCACGGTATATGCGCATGATGAAGTGTGGACCTAAGTGTAAGATCGGGGAAACTCAATAGAACAAATCTAAACACACCATGAGGATCCGTGAGCAACGGGAGAGATCCGTGATCGATCCAACTAGTTGTTAGGGTTTGAAATTATTCTGGGGCCAGAACAAGAAACTGTCACTTAATCCGGAAGCGATAAATTTTCAGAAAAAGATTCAATCGAGCTAAAAATTTGGAACAAGGAATTTGAACATGTCCATAATGAAACTGTAGGTACGTGAGATTTGGTGAGCAAAAATGAAGAAACACCGAATCTACCAACTTGAACTTGGAAAAGGAACAAAAACTGAATGAAAATATTTTTGGTTGATGCAAGATTGCAAAGAACCAAGGATGCTCCTGAATCAGAATCTTTATTTTGCATTATTAAATTAGTCATGTTGTCTCATTCATTATGATCTTAACACTTGTCACATGCTAATTTAATCTTCATCCTAGGTTTTTCTTTAGGTTTTGATCTCCTTTCTTAAGGATTGATCTCTTTGTAATTCTTCAATTCTAGTTAATGCATTTTTGTTTCATGTTTGCAGAGCACCATTCTTGTGTCTCTTGATCTCCTTTGGTGATAGGTTATTTGCTTGCAAGTATTCATTGGGATCTATGAGGTTGGATTATCAACTTCTACATGGTATCAAAGCCCCAGATCTGTAAGCTTCTTGTTCCTTTTTTGTGAGATATTACTTTGAAGCAGTTTTTTAGTGCATCCAAGGTCAAATCAGACCTCTTTATTGAATCCAGAGCTATCAGAATAGTCAAGATTGACCTTTGTTTTGTCAATTTTGGCTTTCGTTTGTCAGATTTGTGAAGGTTTGAAGATTTTGTGTTTTTTTCTAGATCTAGGGAGTGCTTGATTTTTTGAGGAATTTTGAGCCCAAACAGACCTCACCATTGCGTCCACGGTGGCAAAAAACCTTAAGATCAATTGTGAAATCGTCGAAATCTGAGTAGTTGACCTTTGAGGCAATTTTTTTACTGGACATGAGCCATACAACCGCCTACACGTAGTTCAAGGTAAAAATTTTGTATATATATATATATATTTTATTTATTTTTTCTGCCAAAAAAAAAAATCAACAGTTTTTTTCATTTTAAAAAGCTTTGGATTTTTTTTTTGTTTTAAATAAAATTTGTTCAACAAAGAGGGAAAGGGGACGGTACCCAAGGTATCGCTGCCTTGCCATTATGGCAAGCGGTGGACCCTTGGGCCCCGCCCCCTGCAAGGGGGGTACCGCCCCTGCCACATTGGCAGGTGGTGGCCCCCACGACCCCCCCCAAAGATTTAAAAATAAATAAAAATTATTCATGTAAAGAAAATATTATTTTTAAAAATAAGTGAAATTGTGCAAATGTGACGACAAACATTTGGCCGTCAATTTTAAACCTGCATTTTTTGTTGCGACGGTTGTTTGGACGTCAAATTTAATGCAATGACTGTTTTTTTGCCCTTTGAGGGTAGTTTTCTTCCAAAGGCCATAACTTTTGCCCACGGTGTCAAAATTGGGCAAACGAGATATCGTTGAAAAGAGGACTCAGAGCACTTTCTAGTGGTATAGGTATTTTTGGAATTTTTTTCTCAAGTTCCCTTTATTTCCAGTCAAATTCAAATCTTATTTTCTAGAGTTGCCTTCAGTGTTTTCGGCATAACTTTTGCATACGATGTCGAAAATGGGAAAACAAGATATCATCGAAAAGCTAGTTCTGAGATCTTCATAGTAGTGTAGGTGGTTTCTATATTTTATTTTTGGTTTTTTCCAGAAATCTTTCTTTTCATCTGTAGTCCTTTTTGGACCTTATGGGCTCACATTGCATGTATTTTTCATCTGTAAACACACTGAAATAAAGTAGTTCAGCTTTGTATATGTAGTATTGGGATTCTTGCACATCTCTTTATGCCTTATTGTACTTGCACTATGATATAAAGTGCCATGGGGGTTGATGTTTGCCTTTGTTTTTCTTTAATACCTTTCTCATGCGTGTGTGCCTTGGCTTGCACATCCTTTATTTCCGCTTGTACTTTCATGTTTACACATTCAGATGTTCTTGGTTCTTTATCATGCACTGTATTCAGGAATTCATTTCAGTGTACCTATCATACCTCTCCCTTGTCAGCTATATGGGGGGGTTTCTACTGTTGGTGCTAATGCTTCCTTGGTTTCGCGTTGGAGTGAGCTATGTATACAATATTTATTCATATGTACTAGGCAGATATAGTGACTGGTTACCCATGCATTTCAATGAGATGGAGCACTTACCATATGGAATCTCTTGCATTCCTATTTATGGAGGCGACCTTCTATTTTCACTTGATCAACTCTTCAGACTATTGGTACTTGTGCCATCTGTATCTTCAAGTTCTTGATGTTTTGACTTGGTTTTCCATCATATTCAAGTAGTGTCATTGAGGGAACTCATGCAAATTATTGTCTTCTTGATCCTACTCATCATTTGTTTTAGAGAGGGTTTTTCTTTCATCATTTCAGCAATCATTCTACAACAATGTTTGCAGCTTCTTCATGCTTCAGTAGTGTTTTCCATGTTCATCCTTTGTTCCTATATTTTGTGATAATTTCTTCTTGATTGGAGGCTTCTTCATCCTTCATTCTTGTTTGGAGGCTTCTTAGTCCTTCACTTGTATTTCTCTCTTTTGCAAAGGATTTTTTCCCACGGGGTTTTCTCCTATTGTGAGAGATCTTTTACATTTGTACATGGGTACCTCATCAGGCTTAGTTGTTGAGACCCATCTTTGCTTTCATGCATATGTCCTTAGTTTTTTAGCTTCTCCCTAAGTTCATCTTAAGGGGGTTGTTAGATTAATAGGTTGTTTACTTGATTAATTTAATCATGTTGATTAATTAATTAAGTCACCTTTACTTTATTTCACTTAAGCTAGGAGTATTTATTTTGTATTATTAAATTAGTCATGTCATCTCCTTCATTATGATCTTTACACTTGTCACATGCTAATTTAATCTTCCTCCTAGGTTTTTCTTTAGGTTTTGATCTCCTTTCTTAAGGATTGATCTCTTTGTAATTATTCAATTCTGGTTAATGCTTTTTTGCTTCATGTTTGCAGAGCACCATTCTTGTGTCTCTTGATCTCCTTTGGTGACAGGTTATTTGCTTGTAGGTGTTCATTGGGATATGGTTGGTTGGATTATCAACTTCTAAAATAAATATAAGAATCATTTAAATTTCTAATATTTTATTTGTGGAAACATAGAATTTAAACCATTAATTAAATCACATTCACTGGTCATTCATGACACATAGGGATTGTGAAATAACTCCTAATCAAATTTGGGTTCACATAAGGTCAAATATGACACATATCATGCTTGATTCGAGTACGGTTGGGGAATGCATAGGGAGGCCCAATGTGACATCTTTGAATTAACCACTATTGGGGAATAACTCAAACTTGTGTAGCCAGGTAGAGAAATAACCTTGTACTTGTAACCATTCAAGCATGTCAAACGTACCTACTCAATATATATAGTTGAAGCATAGCATAATCACCCAACAAGGTCCAATAGTATAAAGAATAAATAAAAACCATGCATCTATCATATAAATCATTCCTCAAAAAATCAATAATCGGGTTCACATTTAATCACAATATATATAATGCACATCACTGAACTAAAGCAAATTGATATATCCAAGTATATAAATATACAAAATCTAACAACTGACATGTTGAGGAACCTCATCTTGAACATGTGGTGGTTTATACACACCATTCAAAGCCATAAAATAATCATCACAAAATTCACAAGTAAATAGTGAAGCTGAAACACAAATGCCACATTAACAAGATGCAAATGGGAGGGACACTACACCTCACATTGATCAATCCACTTACATTTCCCAATCTTCTTACATTATACTAGCATCCACCTCATATTCCTCACATGTGTCATAGATATCTCCCACTCTACATACATACCACACCACCCAACCACAATCATCCTCATACCTTGATTCATTCTCCTTTATTCCCTCTTTTAATCCACCTCCATATACTTTATATCCTCATTAACAATGTTCTATTCCTTCAGGTCCTTCAATCAACCCAACAAGACATGTACCTAATGCACCCCTGAATTTCGAATGGGAAGAAATGAAATTAACACTCAAGCGTTTACAAGAAGACACCAATAAGAAATAATTAAAATTTGAAGATTCAAGTGCCCATATCCTTTCAATCGTAACATATCCATGGTCCCCTTCCCACCAAATTTTGAAATTCCCAATTTTGACAAATATAAGGGAAAAGGATACACTCACGATCACATCAAATAATTTTTCATGGCATGTCAAGAAGTGGCTTATAGTGATAACTACCTGCATCACCTCTTTCCTTGTAGTTGGGTGGAAAAAGTTTGGAGTGGTTCAAGCACCTCCCTCATGGATCGGTTTCCACTTTTGCTAATCCATCAAAAAAATTGTAACACACTTTTCCTACAATGTCGAACATGAATTCACCATGTTAGACCTTTGCAATGCTAAACAACGTAATGGGAAAATTTTTGTTGCCTATCTACAAAGGTGGAAAGGACTTGCAAGCCATCTTCCTTGGCCTATGCCCAAAAAACAATTGGTCAACATATTTTTCCAAAACTTAAACCGAGAAATTTCCTTCCACTTACAAATTCATTGTGTGTACATTCAATGTAATAATTGAGAAGGGGTTTACTATTGAGAAGGCCCTTATAGCAAGAGTCCTCTTTAAGGTCTACAAAGAAAACAATGATAAGTCTAATGACAAATCATGCTTTTGGTCAAAGAACAAGAATATTGTAGTTGATGGATTCACTGATACTAAACATATCCAAGTGGCTAGTGAAACCAATGAAATCAAACTATAACTAAATATTATGACAATAGTCCCATCTTTGTCCCCTAAGGACAACTCAAACAAGGCACCCAAAGTAATCCAAAACGTAAATTCACCACTCTTGGGGAACCTTGTATATGTTGTGTTTTGAAAGATTGTTCAAGATAATCTCGTCGCATACCCCATGAACCAACCATTTTATGAGTATAAACCTAAACCTTCATGGTATAAAGAATGGATTTCATGATTACCATAGAGTCAAGGGTCATTCAAATAAGTGTATGGGGATCAAGAACTACATCCAAGATCTCGCTGGCCAAGTTGATATTAAGATAGGAGTAGAGTCCTCCTCACCAAATGATCAATTGGTAATATATCATGAATCATTTCCTAAGAATTCTCAAGGTCCTTCCACCTCATCCACTCCATCTAATCCATCCAATAACCAAGGGAATCAAACAAATCATGTAAGTTATAATATTGTTCCTTTCAATTATAATAATGTTATCAGATGTGTCATGCAAGTACCTTCACAAGTTATAATTGTTAAAATAAAGTCCAAAGATCTTGAGTGTGTAGTTGCCATTGGATGTGGTAGAGTCACCATTCTAGGGACATCCACTATATCCTCTCAAGCTACACAATATAGTCTCTTGGACCATCTTGGGAAGAGCCCCATATCAATATCTATCTTAGAAATTCTTAAGACATCCCCTATCCATAAAGAAATACTTGAGAAAGAATTACATGAATTACAAGTCCCCAAAAAAATTGACCCTACTCAATTCCAAGTGCTCATGGGTCATTTATCCTCTACTTATCAACTTTATTTTAGCCAAAATAGCATGCCACCCTTGGATCCATCTCATAACAAATCCCTCCACATAGAAGTTTTCATATCCAAGCATAAGGTCAAGTGATTCTTGCTAGATAATGGTTATGCATTGAACTTATGTACACTCAAATTCATCAAACAAGTGGGATACTTGACGTCAGATTTAAAGCCTCGGGTAATCACCATCAAGGCCTATGATAATGCAAAAAGAGATTCAAAAGGCACTATTTTCTTACCCATTCAAGTGGGCTAGACATTACAATACACAACATACCATGCCATTGATCTTGACCTTTCCTATAATATCCTCCTCGATCAACCATGGTTACATGTCATGCAAGCCATGTCATTAACCTATCATCAATGCCTCAAATTCCTTAATAATAGCATATAAGTCACTGTATATGCGGATCCACAACCATTTGAGTATTGTTTCTCATTGGAGGCCATAAATAATCGCTACCACCATTGCCCAAGCACCCATATTACACCTCCCAATGCAATATCATCACCATCAACATATTACATTGATCCCAACCCAATTTCATCTTTGTAAACACCATGAAACACATCCAACTCCATTGAATCCAAGGTTAGGATCACTGATAAAGCATGTGGAGAATACACATTGAATGAATTTTTCCATGTGGGCTTGATGCCCCTCTCTCCACATTCGCATGGTCAACTCAATCAACAAAAATCTTTGAATGTGCCTAGTATCAAAGCATATGGATCTACAGTCTTCCAATCACCTGACACTCTTGATGAGGAATATATTGAAGGAGACATAAATCAGTAGCTCTACCAAGAAGATATGGATATCGATGATACTCACCTCGAGTATTTTTAAAGGATATTTCCTATTCCATTTCATATAATTTAGAATATGCATTACAAAGGGAAAGGATTGGGTATTAATGAACAAGGCATTCTTGAACCTATATCTCCTCTAGCTAATGAAGATAATAAAGGGCATGAATAATCTTCCTCACAAGTTACTCCTACAATATCATTAAACTCCTATTATGATGTTGAGGTAAATTCCAATGGCATGAACAACATCGATAATAGTGTCATCATAGCCTCCTTTGATGATTTGGATATTTTCCTCTTTTCACTGGTCATGTTATCCTCAACATAAATTTCCCGCTATGCTACCCTACCCTCATCGATTGGGATCAACAAGGCTCACCATCACTTGATGTATTTGAGAGAAATGAAGCACTCTTGGAATTCATGAACCTATGTGATGCGATTCTTGCGAGTATGCCTAAATCAAGATTTGTCTACAAGTTAAATGAAGAGAACTATTTTTGGGAAGAGGAATCCCTTAGTCACAAAAGTAAAAATCAAAAGACAAATAAAGGGTCCCCTAGTGAAAACCTCCCAAAGATACTTTAAAACCTAGAAAAAAATAAAATAAAGGAGGTATCTTTTGGTGAAAACCTCAGTGAGGCATCAAAAGATGAGGAAATTCATCTTCCCCTCATAGGCATGTAGAGAATGGAAAAATCCATTATCCTAATTGAAGAAACAAAAGACATCAATTTGGGCACCACATTAGAACCAAAGTTCTCATATATAGCCACTAGCTTGTCTAGTGAAGAATGACAAATCTTTTTAGATATCCAACACAAAGCATCTAAGAATTGTGCGTATTCATATAGATATGCTTGGTTTGGACCCATCTCTAGTGGTCCATAATCTTGTGGTGTATCCTAATACAAAACCTATTGAGAAAAACCTCCACAAGATGCATCCATAAATAGAACTTTTGATTAAGGCAGAGCTAGAAAAGCTATTGGAAGTAGGATTCATTCAACCAATTGACTATCTTGAATGGATGTCCAATATTGTTCCAATATCTAAGCCAATTGGGGGCTTCCATTTATGTAATAACTTCAAAGTTATTAATAAATCATGTCCCAAAGATGACTTTCCATTGCTCAACATTAATATCATTATCAAACTTACAACTTGTCATGCTATGTTGTCCCTCATGGATAGGTTGTCCGATTATAATTAGATACACATAGTAGATGAATATTAACATAAAACAATATTCACTACTCCATGGGGTACCTTTTTCTACCAAGTGATGCTCTTTGGCCTTAAAAACATGGGGGTTACTTACCAAATAACAACAATGACTAGTTTCCATGACCTCATTCATATCATCCTCGAGGATTATGTAGATTACCTTCTTGTTAAGTATCAGACTAGAAAGGATCATCCAAATGTCCTTGAACACATCTTTGACCATCTTGATCATTATCAATTGAGGCTCAATCTAAAAAAGTGTATCTTTGACATCACTTCTGGAAAGCTATTAGGATCTATTGTTTCTTATAGAGGAATTGAAGTCGATCCTACTAAAGTTAAGGAAATTATTGATATGCCCCCATCGAAGACATTAAAATAGTTGAGGAGCCTCCAAGGGAAATTATAATCTATCAAAAGATTCATTGCTCAACTAGCTGACAAGTGCCAACCATTCACTCATTTACTCCACATAGATACTACCTTCCAATGGGATACAACTTTTCAACAAGGTTTTGATAAAATCAAGGAATATTTGGCATCACAACCAGTCCTCAAATTATCAATCCAAGTAAAATCCCTATTGCTTTGCATTTCAACTAAATCAGTTGCACTGGGGCACTCCTAGCTTAACACTATGAGAATGGAAAAGAGAGAGCAGTGTATTAGATTAATCACACCTTGGTAGGGTATGAGCTCAACTATACCCCACTGGAGAAAGCATAGTCGGTTGTTGTTTTTAGTTCCCAAAAACTTATACACTATATGCTAAGCCATCAAATTAAACTCATTTGCAAGATCAATCCTCTTAAATATCTCCTAGAACAACTCTCATAGGTCATATGGCTAAATGGTTTTATGCTAGTAAGTGATTTCGATATTGAGTGTTGAATGCAAAGCAATCAAGGGACAAGAAATAACAGATCAACTTGTTGAGGCTCCACTCACTAATTCCCATCCACTAATAACAAACTTTATAGGTGAGTCTATTTTTATAGTCCACGAGGATCCCACATATAAGATATATTTGGATGGGTTGCACACATAACACGGTTTAGGAGTAGGTATCCTCTTCATCACCCCAAGGTGATTTCATTATTAAGGATTGTAGGTTGGAATTCCGATGTACAAAGAATATCATAGAATATGAAGCCTTAATTATAGGATTAAAGAGTCATTTAATGGAACATCATCCACCTACAGGTCTATGGAGACTCTCAACTTGTCATTAAATAAGTCAACAAGTACCAAAATAAATATGACAAGCATATCCTATACAAAAGGATGGTCGATAGATTCAAAGAATACTTCACTTGAATATAGTTTGCATAGGTATCATGCCTTAAAAATAAATTAGTTGATACAATGGCCACTATTGGATCCTTGGTTGACATTCCTACTCATAGTCACAAGTGTGAATTTCTAGTTAAACAAATTTTAGTGCTAGCTTATGACATTCTAGATACATATATGGTGTGTGAGATTGTTGGTCTTGCATTGCCATGGTACCATTATATTTATACACACCTCTTTGATCAAACCCTTTCACCAAACTTAACCTGCAACCAATGCAAATCCTTTGTCCAACAATCCTCTTGTTAGACTATCTTCGAAGATACCTTATATTATAGAGGCTATGATGATTCATTATAATATTGTTTAAATGTAGTGGAATTATACCCCACCTAATAAGAAGTTCATAATTGTATTTGTGGAGCCCACACTAGTGGAATGGTTCCTGCCAAAAATCTTCTACGAATTGGATACTATTGGCCAACTATGGATCACGACGCTTGTCAATATGTTAAGAAATGTTTGGCCTATCAACAACATGTATTCATGTCCCATCTCAAGCATTGAAAAATATTACATCATCATGGAATTTATATTAATGGGGCCTCAACTTGGTTGGTAAGATAAGTCCACCTTCATCTAATGGCCATAAATTCATCATTATCACCATTAAGTAGTTTACGAAGTGGGTGGAAGCCATCCCCCTTACCCTTATCACTAGCATCTAAATTTCTAAGTTCATCATTTACCATATCATTTGTCGATATGGTCTACCATCCACTATCATTCCCAACAATGGTAGACCATTTAAAAATTAGGATGTTCATAACATTTGAGAATAATTTCACATTCAACATCAATGGTCTACTCCATATTATCCCCAAGGCAATGGTCAAGTGGAGACAACTAATAAAACCTTGCTCAAAATCCTAAAGAAAGTTGTCAATGACACTAGCCATGATTGGAACCTCCATTTAAATATTTCCTTATGGGCTTACCTCAATTCTATTCACACACCCACAAGTTTCACTCCATATTGATTAGTCTATGGCATCTAATTTTTCTTACCAATTAAAGGCAAGCTCCCATCATTGCAGATACCTCTCAAGAATATAATCAATGATGAGTAATATAGGGTGTCATAGTTACAAAAAATAGAGCTCCTAGATGAGAGATGACTCAATTATTTTAATCACCTCTAATCATATCATAATAGGATGCATACAAGATATAACAAAAAGATCAAATCACGAGAGTTCTAGATTGGTGATCTTGTCTTAAAAAAGAATCCAAAAAATATTGTAGAAAGCGAAAAGAAGGGAAGTCCAAACCTAATTGATCAGGTCCTTATGTTATCACAACAAAATATGGATTAGGATCATATCAATTGGCCACTCCAAAAGGTGAACCATTAGATGAGCCGCTCAACATTATCCACCTCAAGCAATACCATGTCTAAATCCACCTTATATCCCACTTTTCAAAAATAATAAAAAAGAAAAAAGAAAAAAGAAAAAATCAATAGTTAGGAAAAATAATCCATCCTATTGTGAAAACCACCTTGCATAGTGCCTTGGACAAGTACCATGGTGAAAACCTTGAAAACGGGTGTTGCATGTAGAAAGGAAATTCCATTATCCCGCTAAGTCCTCTCCTAGTCCTATCCTAATAAATCCCCTATCCTATCTTGCATACCACTTATCCACTCATCCCAATTTACCTAATTGATATTTTTATGATTTTGATACTATCATATTCTTGAGCTTCATACACTAGTTTACAAGCATATCCTACATGATTCTAGAACATACTTGTAATCGTTGTGTTCTGCCAAGATTGTTGGGAAAACTCATCTCATGCAAATATTATGCATCATGTATATATCATGTGTCCTATACATAAGGTAAGCCTTGTGTCACTGTTTAGGTTTGTCCCTTGTGCATACTTATTTCTAAGTCATTTCCTTGTGTTTGTTTCTTGATTAAGATTATGTCCTTATCAAGTTGGTACTTCAACAAACTCTATTAGCCCCTATGGGTTTTAGGTATCTTGATCGCCCCTTGTCATGATAATCCTAGGTCTTACCTATCCATCCTTGGTCTTGATAAGATATATCATTCCTTAAATCAGACCACATCTATCCCATCCACCATCCTTATGGAAAAAGGAAAAAGGTATTTGAGATGCTTGTTATTTATTTGGTGCTTTTTGAATCTTTGTTTATCTCTCATTTTGAGCTCCCTATTTTACCTACTCAAGGTCACCATGATCAATCATATCATGGCACAATTTGAAAAATGAAACTAGGGGCATGGTCTTGGATTTTGTTTATTGTGTCTTCTTGGATGTCTCGTGTTGTTCCCACCAAGGTCCTTGTTGAGAAATTATGTCTCAACTTCCAGCTTGAAGTCTCTACTTTTCTTGACTTGGCAAAAATTAGGTGTTTCAGCTATTTACCATCGTACCGCGCCTAGACTCATCTCTGCCTTAACCTCTTTACCGTGACAATCAGTTCTCACCCTAGTGGTACTGCGGTGGAAGGGTGGCAGTTACCTCATTACCACTCATGGTCTTGTCCCTGACCGTGGTGACTGCGGTTGCCATCGCTTGGCTAGTTTGGTTGGTCACTGCCATACCGCGGGCGGTTAAGTCCTTGACCGCGGTGGTGGTGGTGAGATCGCCTGCGGTCGCCTTGGCTGTTATCGCCTTACCGTTGGTAGTGGGTCCACTCACCACGGTGATTGTAGTGAGACCACCAGCGGTTTGGCTGATGGTCATCGCCCTACTGTGGGGTGGTTTGTCGACCCCCATGGTAGTGGGGTTTGACCGCCAGTGGTCACTATGGTTGGTTACCTCATTGCCATGGTTAGTGACAACCCGGATGACGGTATTGCGAGACGGTTAGCGAATGAGCTCGGTGAAGTCTATGGGTGAGCTCGGTCGAGCTTACCGCATTACCATGGGTTGACTTGGTTGGTGCTCTGGTAGCACGGACAAGTCTTGGACGGGCTCAGTTGGCCAAACCGCCATACAGCGGATGGGTTAGTTCGATTCGGCGGTAGAGCGGGAAAGCTTGAGGGAGCTCGGTCGGGCTCAACGCATTACCGTGGGTGGGTCAACTTAGCTTGGCGGTGGAGTGGTATGAACGGAGGGAACTCGGATGGGCTCAGACTAGTGATTGACCGAGTTGGACTCAGTGGTAGGAGCGATAAGCAAATGTAAATCAGACACGTGGCAGGTTGACTATTTCTGATTGGCCAATGCCATTTGTAGCAACAACAGTTATTGTAGGCCATTTTTTTTGGCTGGCAAGCAGGACCTAATTTGGGTGGTGGCATTAATGCCTGGGTGGCTCGATGCAGGAAGATCGACATGGGAAAATCATTGGTGCGATTGGATCAGAATTGATGTACCTTGTGATCGGCGGTTGATTGAGTAGAATTAAATGCATCATATCACTTATGTGAGTTGAGTATGTGATTGCATCAATGAGAGGTTGTTTGAACTGTATGTTTTTTTTGAGAAAACATTGTAATAGTGAGATAGTTCTGGAAGTGCTACTGTTAGCTAATCAGAGAAGACTATATTTTGTATGTAACTATTTTTGTTACTGTAATAAAATTTTCTTGACTTTGTGTGGTGAGTTTTTTACCTGAAAAGGTTTTCCCACATATATCTTGTGTCAACTGTGATTGCTTATTTTTGATTGTCTTTTCTATGCTTATTGTATTTATCTCAAATAGTTTTGAAATCTATTAGGAACCACTTTATGCTCTTCTCCTCTGTTGTGTTAGTGTTAAGGGAATGTATTCCGCATTATTGGGTCTTTAGATCTTGCCTATTTTTCCCTTCAAGTGGTATCAGAGCCTGGCCCATTGTCTTATCCTTGAGAGAAAGCTTAGTTTTTTGTGCTAATACTGTTTTAGTGGGAGTATTGCATTGTTAAAACTTTTTTCAGTTTGAGATGGCAAGTACATCAGGTAGAGTAGACATTGAAAAATTTAATGGCAGCAACTTTGAGTTGTGGAAACTCAAAATGGAAGTCTTGCTGGTGGATAAAGACCTCTGGATTGCAGTGTCTGGAACGAAGCCACAAAGCACGACCCAAGAGGCTTGGGACCTTGCTGATAGAAAGGAAAGAGGTCTGATAAGACCGAGTCTGGCCGATTTTGTTCTCCTGAATGTTCATGAGGAGCAGTCTGCAGCTTCATTGTGGAAGAAGCTTGGTGATATTTATTAGGGAAAGTCTCTGGTAAATAAGTTATTCCTAAGGAAGAAGTTGTACTCCTTGAAAATGGATGAAGGTGCATCTGTTTCAGACCATATGAACTCATTTAACATGAGTGTTACTCAACTGGCGTCTGTAGGTGTAAAGACTAAGGAGGAAGATTGTTGCATGCTCTTGTTGTGTTCATTACCTGACAGTTGGAATCATCTGGTGATGGCTATTGGAAGCACAACCACTACATTCAAGATGGATGATGTGGTTGCTTCACTCTTGTCTGAAGAAATGCGAAGGAAGTCTTTTGAGATGGCCAAAGAGGCTCCTGCTATTCGAGGTAGACCAAAGGAGAAAGGCAAGAAGAAAGACAACAAGTCAAAATCCAAATCTGCAGGGAGATCAAAGTCTCTTGGTAAAAAGTTCAAGGTGAGATGCTGGAACTGTGGGCAACCTGGTCATATCAGAAAGGACTACAAGGAGAAGAAGAAGAAGAATGCTTCTGACAATGAATCTTCTCAAAGTGATGCAGACGCCTTCATTGCAGCAGCCTTGACAACTCAGGCATCAGATGATGTCTGGTTAGTTGACTCAGGTGTGTCCTTGCACATGACATCCAATAGAGAATGGTTCTCTAAATACGATGCTAGTGTAGAAGTTTCTTTTTCAAGTAAGGGTTGTAAAATGGCTAGAGGTGAAATGGTGCTGGCTAAGGGTGTTCATACTGGCACTTTGTACAAGCTGGATGCACGTCCTATTCTTTGTAACAGTGCCTCTATAAAATCATGCAATGTTGCACCTGTAGAGAAAGATGAAGACACTTGTCTGGCTACAAATGCTATTGAGGTCAAACTCCTAGCTTAGAAGACTATGCTATAGCATCATAGACTTGGTCACATAGGTGAGAAAGGTTTAAAATCCTTGAAGAATAAAAATCTTGTAGAAGGGCTTGATGATTGTAACCTTGAGTTCGATTTTTGCGAACATTGTATCTATGGAAAACAACACCGTGTTTATTTTTATTCTAGTCCTCATAAATCTTCTAGTATACTGGATTATGTTCATTTAGATGTGTTTGGTCCAGTTAATTTTCCTTCATTATCAAATTCTAGATACTATGTTTCTTTTATTGATGACTGTTCGAGAAGGGCATTTGTATACTTTCTTAAAAGTAAATCAGAAGTGTTCAGTTGGTTTAAAGAATTTAAATCTTTGGTAGAGAATCAGACTGGAAGAAAAATTAAATGTTTAAGGATAGACAATGGTTGTGAATTTTGTTCTACATATTTTGAAAGTTATTGCACTGATCATGGAATTAAAAGGCATAAAACAACGCCTTACACTCCACAACAGAATGGAGTTGCTAAAAGGCTGAACAAGATGTTGATGGAAAAGGCAAGGAGTATGTTGAGTGGTGCTTGTCTGGAGTAGAATTTCTAGGCTGAGGTTGTGGCTACAACATGTTATCTAATAAATAGATCTCCTTGCTCTGCTCTTGTTGATAAAACGCCTTTGGAAGCATGGTCTGGTAGGAAGCCCTCTCTGAGGCATGTCTGTGTGTTTGGCTGTGAGGCATATGTTTATGTGCCAAATGAAAAGAGATCTAAATTGGATAACAAGGATGTCAAATGTATTCTCATCGGCTATGGAGTTGGTGTGAACAGATACAAGCTTTAGAACCCTATTACTGAGAAGGTTTTGTATAACAGAAGCGTGATATTTCGTGAGCTGAAACCTTCAGTAAGTGATCAACAACTTGAGACAGATCAGAGTGACAAGCATAAGGATGTAGTTGAGATTCCCCAAACTCCACAAAGGGAAGAGGTGCATGGTGTACCTAAGACTGAGGAGAGCTCAAACAACTCTAGAAGTTCTGATGATGAAGAACAACCTCAGCCTGTAAGAAGATCTACACGAGAAAAAAGGTAACCTGAAAGGTATGGTTTTTCAATGTTAAATTCAAACTGTGCTTGTGCTTTATTAACCAACACTAATGAACCTAGGACTATGAAACAAGCAATCAACATGGCTGATTCAAATTCTTGGCTGTAAGCCATGAATGAGGAGATGTATTCTTTGAAAAAGAAAGAAACCTGGAATTTGGTACCACTACCTAAAGGGGGAAAGCCTGTTGGCTGTAAGTGGATATTCAAAAAGAAAAAAATCCTTGATGGTAGTGTTGAGAAGTATAAGGCAAGGTTGGTTGCAAAGGGATTTTCTCAAATTGAGGGAATTGATTATGGAGAGATTTTTTCCCCTGTAGCAAAGTTGACATCAATTAGATTTCTGTTATCATTGGCAACTATATAAGATTTTGAAATTGAACAGATGGATGTGAAGACAACGTTTCTCCATGGTGAGCTGGAAGAAGAAATCTACACATGCCAGCCTGAGCATTTTGTTGAAAGAGGTAAAAAAAATTTGGTTTGTAAGTTAAATAAATCTCTCTATGGTTTAAAGCAATCTCCTAGAATGTGGTACCATAAATTTGACACGTTTGTGTTGTCAATTGGATTTGTAAGATCAAAATCTGATCATTGCATTTATTATAAATCTGAGAATGATTGTGTGCTTGTTATTACCCTATATGTGGATGATATGTTATTCATTGGAAATAAAAATACTATGATTTCTTATCTTAAATCTTAGTTGTCTGCAAAGTTCAAAATGAAAGATCTTGGTGCATCTAGGTACATTCTTGGAATGGAGATAACTAGGGACAAAACAAGCAGAAAGCTTTGGGTTAGTAGAGTAAGTATGTGAAAACAGTTTTGGAGAGGTTTAGCATGAATGATTGCAAGCAACTTGTTGTTCCAATCATGCATGGAACTAAGCTATCTGTTGAAGACTATCCAAAGTCTGCTATTGAGATGGAGGACATGACCAGTGTGCCTTATGCAAGTGCTATTAGCAGTTTGATGTATGCTATGGTCTGCACAAGACCAGACATTTCCCAAGCAGTGGGAGTTCTAAGCCAATTTATGGCAATCCAGGAAGATCACATTGGGATGCTGTGAAGAGAGTATTTAGGTATTTGAAGGGGACTTTAGACTACACTCTGTGTTACCATGGTAGTTTGGTTGCATCACAAAGGACTCTCAGCATTCATGGGTATGTTGATTCAGATTGGGCAGGGGACATTGATAGCAGGTGATCCACCAGTAGATACACTTTCATGCTTAATGGTGGAGCAATCAGTTGGATGAGCAAGCAATAGGATATAGTTGCTTTATCCATGACAGAGGCAGAGTACATGGCTACAACTCATGCCTATAAGGAGGCTGTTTGGCTAAGGCATTTATGTTCAGACATTGGATTTAATGTAGGGCAGATCTCTATTTTTTGTGACAGTCAGAGTGCCATTTGTTTGGCAAAGAATCCGACCTTTCATGCCAGGACCAAGCACATTGCTGTGCAATATCACTTCATGAGGGATATGGTTGAAGATGGCAAGATCAGTCTGGAAAAGGTGGACACCGTGAAGAATGTTGCAAATGCTTTAACAAAGCTAGTTAGCATAGACAATTTTATTTGGTGTGCAAAATTGATGGGCCTTGGGGCCTATGACAGTCAATAATTTTTCAAATCATGGGGGAGCTGGAAGTGTTCACCAAGTGGGAGCTTGTTGAGAAAATATGTCTCAACTTCCAGCTTGAAGTCTCTTCTTTTCTTGACTTGGCAAAAATCAGGTGTTTTAGCTGTTTACCACTATACCGCGCCTAGCCTCATCTCTGCCTTAATCGCTTTACCCCGATAGTCAGTTCTTACCCTGGTGGTACCATGGTGGAAAGGTGGTGATTACCTCGTTACCGCTTGCAGTCTTGTCCCTGACCGCGGTGACTGCGGTTACCATCGCTCGACCGATTTGGTTGGTCACCGCCATACCGCGGGCGGTTAAGTCCTTGACCGTGGTGGTGGCAATGAGACCGCCTGTGGTCGCCTTGGCTGCTACCGCTAGCGGTGGGTCCACTCACCGCGGTGATCACGGTGAGACCGCTAGTGGTTTGGCTGACGATCACTGCCCTAGTGCGGGGTGGTCTGTCAACCCCCACGATAGCGCGGTTTGACCGTCAGTGGTCACTATGGTCAGTTACCTCATTGCCGCGGTTAGTGACAACCCAGACGATGGTAGCATGGGACGGTTAGTGAACAAGCTTGGTGAAGTCTATGGGTGAGCCCAGTCGAGCTCACCACATTACCACGGGCCGACTGGGCTAGTGCTCTTGTAGCGCGGGCAGGTCTTGGACGGGCTCGGTTGGCCAAACCGCCATACCGCAGATGGGTGAGTTCAACTCGGCGGTAGAGCGGGGAAGCTTGAGGGAGCTCGGTCGGGCTCACTACGTTACCACAGGTGGGTCGACTCAGCTCGGCGGTGAAGCAGTATGAACAAAGGGAGCTTAGATGGGCTCAGACCAGTGATTGAATGAGTTGGACTCGGTGGCAAGAGTGATAGGAGAATGCAAATCAGACACGTGGTAGGTTGACTATTTCTAGTTGGCCAATGCCATTTGTAGCAACAACAGTTATTGCAAGCCATTCTTTTTGGCTGGCAAGCAGGACCTGATTTGGGTGGTGGTATTAATGCTTGGGTGGCTCAATGCAGGAAGATCGACATGGATAGATCATTGGTGCGATTGGATCAGAATTGATGTACCTTGTGATTGGTGGTTGATTGAGTAGAATTAAATGCATCGTATGACTTATGTGAGTTGAGTACGTGATTGCATAAATGAGAGGTTTTGTGAACTTCATGTTTTTTTTGAGAAAACATTGTAATAGTGAGATAGTTCTGGAAGTGCTGCTATGAGCTGATCAGAGAAGACTATATATTGTATGTAACTATTTTTGTTACTGTAATATAATTGTCTTGACTTTGTGTGGTGGGTTTTTTACCTGAAAAGGTTTTCCCATGTACATCTTGTGTCAACTGTGATTGCTTATTTCTGACTGTCTTTTCTATGCTTATTGTATTTATCTCAAATAGTTTTGAAAGTTGTTAGGAACCAGTTTATGCTCTTCTCCTCTGTTGTGTTAGTGTTAAGGGAATGTATTCCACACTATTGGGTCTTTAGATCTTTCCTGTTTTTCCCTTCACTTTGTGACCTTGTGTCATGCTAGGGAATTCCTCCTATTTGGATTTTTCCAGCATTATGTCATTCAAAGTCCTTCATGACTTTGTGAGATATTGGACTAACCTTCTTGTTTTTGAGTTAGTCTTATGCACATGATACAAAGTTACCTTGGTTCCTCATACCTTGGTGCATAGTATCTAATGCTATATAAAATTAAGTGTTTACTACATTGTAGTTCAATTATTGCATTCCAAATCCCCCAATCTCATCTCGCCCTCTACATATTTATCTTAATCATTGTTTTATCCCTTCTTAATCATGGATTTCATGTATAATTGATTCCAATATTTTATCTCCTACCTCCCTTCTTCTACACATTATGTTCTTATGTCTGATGTACTATGGTGCGAACCAACATTCACATCCTTCCATTTCTCATCATCATTGCATTATCACTATATTCATTTTAGGTGTTTAGATTTGTTAGTCTAAGCATCTTTCAATTTCTCATCATAATTTCATTACCATTAGAATTATTTTAGGTGTTTATATTTGTTAGTCTAATCATTTTTCCATTTCTCATCATCATAACATTACCATTAGATTTATTTAGGTGTTTAGATTTGTTATTCTAAAAACCTTTCCATTTCTCATTTTCATGGAATTACCATTTAATTTATCTTAGCATCATATAGGTTAGTTTAATAATATTCATAATTGCATTATCATTAGAAACATTTTAGGTGTTTAGATTTGCTATTCTAAGCATCTTTTCACTTATCATAAATCATTCATTACTCATTAGGTACATTCTAGGTTCATTCTAAGAGTACTTTATCTATGTGCATAATAAACAACATGCATATCCATATTTTTATCCATCATTCATATACATAATGATCATAAACATCCATGTATACACATCCTGTAACATCATTACCATCTAGATATCATAAACATAAAAACCCATACACAATCATTGTCATAAAAATACATCATAAACCTCAAAACATAAATATATTATAAGCCTAAAAAATGTACATGCATATCGACTAATCATCACATAAGTATATAATAATTTACATCGTACAAAGTCCATATTACATCAAATAGACATCAAGGTTTCATCATAATACATTGGATCCATAGAGCATAATTAAAAATATTCCGTAGGGAATATAAGAACTTTGTCTCCATCCTAAGCTAGCTATGGCAAACCCCATATCTTGCTAATGGAATTGGTTATGGTGGTAATGGTCCTTGTGGTGGCCCCATCATGGCCACTAATCTCCTTAATCTCGCTGATTTGGTTGATCCAGACACCCCGGACCTCAAATGCTCTGCATAACTTAGATCTCTCTGATCTGCTAGTACGACCTACTAATATAAGGATCACTAATATCTAGACTCTTGTAAGGCTCATGATACCTATGCAAAATCCTATGTCATCCCCTAAGGTCCTAAAATGTCTCTCAAACAAGTGATCTCATCCTTGCCCTTGTACAATCATCCCCTCAATTCATCCCACTCAGCCTCTACCTGCTCTAGTCACCTGTAAATGGCATCCCACTCACTCAAAGTTTGTGCTAGTCTCATCTCCAAAGACTCCTTCCCATAATTTCCCTCCTCTACCTATGCCTCTACCCAAGGAGATCATTGTGCCTCTACCCATGTTGATCCACGTATCTCCACCTGTGGTGAACCTTATTTCCCTACCTATGGTGAATCATGTCCCTCCTCCTCCCCACTCGATGATGTCAAGCTCGAGTCATTGTCATTTCTCTCCCTACTACTCTCCATAGTCTATCCCCTCTAGTATCCTCCTTATTAGTATCTCCTCTTATATCCTCCTCTCCTCTCTCCTCCCCCACATCTCCCTCTCTATTTGATATCTCCATCTCTACATACTTTGACCACTCCTCTATCTCTTCTCTTGACACCCCTACTTTGTTGCCTCCACCTCACAGAATCTACCTCCTCACCATGCCTCCCACTCAACCTTGCACTCATATCATCACCTTTCTCAAAGCCTCCCTAAGTTGCTCTTGCACACCCCTTTTCCCTAGTGGCATCAATTGCCATAGTATCTACACGTAACTATTTAGTGCATCATCTCTACTAACATGTGGTCCCCACTCTGTCACCTCCTATGTCTACCTCACAAAATAATGGGGACCCTCTAGCACTCCTTATTGTAGGTCAAACTATCATATTACTCTATCAAGATGACATCTCTCAATAGTATACTAGTATCACCCAATTAGGTAATGCAATGAGATGGTATATTACAAGTAATTTTTGTCATCCTCTCATGTCTTCCCCTCCTGATATGGTATCCACACAATGTCTCCCTTTTCTAGATAATCAAAAACTCTTTTTCAATGATCCATGTCCCCCACTTATATGTACTACACCACCCTCCCCATACAAACACATAGGGCTCCCAATAGTCGACTGCTACTCTATTCCCAACTAGTTGAAATATGACAATGTGCTCCCATGCCCATACTTACAATAACATGATGTGTCCCAAACTTTTCCCATATGTGAAGGTCACTAAGTGTAGGTCTCTATATAGGTGGGATAGCATGCATGTCCCCATGCAAATCGTTGGATCCTCTCCACCATCTCCGCCACATAATCTACCAAACCAATGTGGAATCTTTATCCACTCTTGTTCGGCAATAGAATACCATTGACAAAAGATGCCATCTCTAATGGAAATGTTGAAACCATTGCAATACAACCATCCCACTGCAACTATCCAAATGCAACACCATCTCCCTCCTTGACAAATCACTCCTCCCAAATAATACCTATTATAGAGGAGGATATTTGACACCCTCAAGATGACGATGTCTCAAGGGGAAAATGGTCCTCAGCTACCTTAGGGATCAAAGCTCAAGCGATAGGATAAAATGGTGAGAGTTCCAAAAATAGAAAGAGTAGGTCACTGAGGTCTTTTGGATAGTCTGACAAGATCTCAGCCAAGGGCGACAATATGGTGTGAGGACATCCCCATGGCGCGGGCATCTCATATGAACCAAAAATTGAGAATGTTAGAGAAAACAACAAGATGACTACTATTTCGATTACTAGGAACTCTTGAAATACAAGAAAATAACAAGAAATAATAGAACTAAAATAAAGCAAACTAAATGAATTATAGACAAAATGGAATGTAGATGATAAAATAAAGGAAGAGAAAGAAAGCATTCACAACAAACCAAGTAATGAAGCCTCCAAAAATAAAATGTCTTCAATACTTGCACACATAAGACTGAGAGAAAATGTTGGGGTTGTTTAGGGGCTTGCCTCAATCAAAACCCTATTTCGATGTTTCCACCACCATGGATAACTAGATAGACAAATAGATAAAAATATAAATATATAAGAAGATAAATGCATAGACAAGGGATGCGATAAATTCCAAGATGCTCAAAGACATAAGACAAGTAGATATTCCCTGCAAGGCTTGAGGAAGCCAAAGAGAAGGAGAGAAGAAGAAAGAGAGTTGTGAGAGCCAAGAGAGTTTTAAAGAGTGTTGTGAGAGCTTGAGACTGTTGTAGCAAGGTGAGAGTTTTTCAAGCTTGAGAGAAAGAGAGATTTGGAGAGAGAGAGAGACATGTAGACACTGAAAAATGTCTTGAACCTACAAGCAACATTTTATTACTAATTCGCCTTCTTCTTAGCATAATTAAATAATTTAAATTATTCTCTAATGTCATAATTCCTCTATTAATTAAATAATCCCCAATTATTTAATTAATTCACTTTACCTTATTCTGCCTTTGATTAATTTGAATAAATATCAAATTTATTTAAATCATGTCTCTAACTTATCCTTTTCTATTTATAATTAAATAAATCTTATTTATTTCTATTCCCCTCTATAATTAAATAATTACTTTTAATTATTTAATTATTCATTAGCCTTTTCTTGTCATAATTAAATAAATTTTATTTATTTAATTATTTATCACATCCTTATCTCCATAGTTAAATAATTATTTTAATTATTTGTCATTTATCTCCTCCCTTTATTAAATATTTATTTTTTAATTATTTAATATTTAGCATTCCACCTCTTCTTCTATAATTAAATAATATTTTTATTATTTAATTATTCATCTCACCCTTCCCTAAATTAAATAATGTTTCTTATTATTTAATTTATCCTTTTCATAGCTAAGCCCTAAATCTCAACCACTTTCTTGAGTTTTGGTCCATTCATCCCTATCCTTGTCACAATTAACCTTGGCCATTGATCATCATACATCATCATTCAATCCCAGTCCTTCATTTGAATTGGGATTTCTATAAAAGCAAGTCATTGTCTTCATTTCAAGGTTGAACCACAATCTTTGAAGTTTTTCTATCAAGAGATTAAGCTATCAATCATCAACATCAAGCTCATTGAGTATATTGCATACTACATTTCTAAGAGAAAATAAAGAAAAATGGAGAAGAGCAATGGAGGTGATTCAATTATGGCATAGAGATTTGAGGTTTATTGCATTATTATTGTGATTTCTATGTTCATTTGTACTTCATTGTTGGATTAGGGTCTTTATTGCTTGGATTAGATATTTTTGTGGTTATTATTATTGATTCATGCATATTACCCAAATTAAAAACCCTATCTACAAGACCAAGAAAGAATTTCCAAGAGAGAAGAGATTTCAAGAGATACCAAATGAAGTAAAAAGATAGATTTTAAAGAGAGAAGAGGGAAAAAGAGGTTCTCGAGCCATTTCCATCGACCAAAGTAGCTAAAAAGTGGTAAAGTGCTTAGAAATGATTGTTTGAATGTTAAAATATCATGGGATGCTAGCATGGCACACAAAAATCTATGCAATACGCTAGTGTCCAGACAAATCATGCTAAAAAATGATGAGAAATGAGGAAAACACAAGGTTAATTTCACAAAATTGACGCACAAAGGTAGTTGTTGACAATGGGTTTTGAGAATCTTGAGGGGAAAAAGGTTGATGCAAGGGATAAGATGAGCCTACACAAATAATAAGGGGGTGGACACTAAAGTGGATACAAAAGTGTAGGTGAAATTGCAAGGGTATACAATTTTAGACACTACATTTTGCCCCCACTTTAGCGAGCTTATGAATCTACATGAATATGCACACCAAAGTAAAGCTACTAAAGATAAATAACAACATGATTCCAAAATGATATTGTAAAGGAATCATGTAGCTCTTCAAACCAAGGAAGCATGCCCCTAGTATGAAGACATAAAGATTTGCACAAGACAACAAAGAGGAAATAAAAAGCTACCAAATCACGGGGTTAGAACATATACATGGATAACACATACACAAAGGTACATAACAAACAAAATAAAAAGATTTGGGCCAAAAAAGTAAAAGAGACATCAATGTGGGAGGTTGCCTCAATACTATGCATCATTCTCAAAATAATAAGAAATAATACATAGAAGAATTCTTAAATTGAGAGAAGAATGCAAGGATTGATTGCTTCAAGAGAGGAATGCATCCACAAGATGGGGTGATTTAGGAACATCCCAGGTGAACGAACTATCCACTCACCCAAAAAAAATCTAGTTTTGTTTTCTTCCATTTTGGTTTGATTTTAGTTCCATGTTGCATTTTGGAGTTGGTGGTCCATATTCAGAGTTCAAATCAAATCCAATTTAGGTGGTGAATTTTGGAGGTTTTGTTAAGAGAGGATTCCAATAAAAAGAGAACTTTAATAAACTAAATGAAGGTAGCTAAATACAAGAATAGGAAACTTCATATTACCAGATAGAAGTTTAGTAGAAATGGGACACTAAGAGGCAAAGGCATCATGTAATAAAAATAGATTTTATTACCTGGGAAGAAGCTAAGAAGTTCGAGCTTAGAAGGAAGAGGATTTAATGAAAAGTGCAAATTGAAATGAAAGGAGGGAAGGGCTGCATAAAGGAAAAATTATAAGGAAACAAACAAAGTGGCAAAAAAATGAAAGGATGTGCTACATTAGATGCAATAGAGGGCTAAAAATGAAAGAGAAACCCATGAATGGTCATGCCATATGATATGGATATATAAAAATTGAAATGCAATAAAAGGTTTTGAAGAAGAGTGAAGGTTGCAGGTGGGTAGAGACTGTGGTTGATAGGAATACATGTGTATGCAATAAGAAAAGGAGACAAGAGGATACATAGGGGAGAAATTTGTTGTTAAGAGGAATAAGTATAATGTTCATTGCTCATAGAGGAGGACAATAACCATAGGTTACACCACACATGAATTTAAGTGTTGGAAGAATGAAACCATAACAATAGCCATGCCAAACAAGGTAGCATCTGAAATTTAAAATGAAATGAAAAGTTCCTAAAAGGAGAATGCAAGTTGTGCCTTATAAAATAGGAGGACTTAATGTTGGAAATTTAGTGATAATTCATGAACAAAGGTCGCCGTGCATGAGGAAAAGGAGATTGTGATGAAAGAGATCGTGACCACCAAAGAGGAATTTAGTAAAGACAAGTTGGAGGTCTATGTAAATATGTAATCTGATTATGAAATTGTGAATTTGAATAAGCTATAGTTGTTATTTGAAATATTTGAGAGACAGTGTTATTTATATTGATTGTAAAATTATGATTAAGAATGTTTTCCTGGACATGAGCACATATATAGTTATTGTGAAAATTTGGATTGAATTTAATTGAAAAATGTAATTGTCATATTAATGAAACGATTGGTTGTGTAGTGTAAAATTAAATGGAACTTGTGATCTATGAAATTGTGCAAGGTGTGTGTGTGTGTGAACAACAAGAGTGTAATTTTCATTTGCGTCATAGGGAAGCAACCAATGTCAGAGAGAAAAAGAGAGAAATAAGTTGAAGAGCATATACTCAAGATTAAGAGGACACAAGTATTCAATCTCGTATACACAATTATAAAGTTGAGCCAAGACATGAAGAGGACATAGGTCTTCTATCTAGCATAACTAACTATAAATTCAACACAAACATGTTATCTGTAGACAAACATGTTGGGTGAAAAAGAAAAAACAGACACAATAAATTTGATTAGATAAAAAGACATCATTGATAAGTATGGCTAGCAAGTTGTGTTATGCTAGAGACCATATTTCAAGCGAATAAAGACAATGTTGATAAGTATGTCTACAAAGTTTTGTTATGCTAGACACTATATGACAAGCACATAGGCCTATGACTACTGTAAAATATATGTTGTAAGATAGTCACATAAAATATAAGTCTAGTCAGGTTTCCCTCAAGCTAGAAGATGAGATCATAAGACATCCAAATTTTTAAGATATATTTCTAAAAAATAAGAATAAGATGATATGATGGTCCCCCCTTAAAACATTAGCATATTTACTATGTTGATGGTTTAGGAAAAGAAAAGAGGAAGAAATAAGAGAGGGGGGTCGTCAAGAAGGATACACACCTCTAGGACAAGTTACCCCTTCCCCCAGTGTACAGGCGAGGATAACCATGCTACATACTATTGTGTTGCTACCATAGAGAAAGTATGGTTGCACATGATATTGTACCACCATGAATGACATTAAGCAATAAAAGCTTCGAATGCTACATAGTGGATAGCGACACAATAGAAGGGGGTTGTGAGAATCTCATGAGGAGATGCTTATTAGATAGAATGAATAGGATTGAGGTAAACCTCAATATCACTTTTCATGTGAAGAAGAGATAGGTGTATCAATGAATGAAGGATTGATGGCACCAAAATCAAGAAGTTGTATTTTGTCCTTCAAGGCTCGACATTTACTGGTGGAATGGCCAAGCACTTGATGATATGCACAAAAAGAATGTTTTATTTTTATCTTTCATATGAACTTTTTATATGTAGGAGGAAGATTAATTAAGTAGGCTTTGAGAAGCCTTCACAAAATATGCTCTTGCTTAAAAAAAGGATGAGTAGGAAGCAAACCTTTCTCTTGTGAAAAGAAGTTTGACTGCTCACAAGAAGAAAAAATAAGGATAACAGACAATGGAGGAGGGGATGAAGACAAACGAGAAGGCTTGTAACTTAAACCCCTTGCAAAAGAGCAAGGTGTCAGTTCCAAAGGGACCTTAACTCCTTATTCCATGCACCCAAGACCATTTCCTTTTTACCTATGCTTAGAAAAAATATTAAATCCTAAACCATAATGTGATTGCAACTCCTCAAAATGGGGAGGATCAACATTAAGGATATTATTGTAAGAGAGGGGGACCAACCATTGCAAGGCCCCAGGTCACAAAATGCAAAGAGAGGTATGGCTGCCCTAAATTACCTTAGTTTAAAGGAATGTTAGGATAGACAAGATGAGAATGATGAGGACTATATGTCCTTCGATCACTCTAAAAACTCAAGAGTTGAAAAGAGACTAGGTGATTTGATCTTTAGAGTCAACTCTATGTCTCAGATAGCTCTTTTTCTGAGGACAGAAGCGCGATGTGCTGGCATCTCACAGGTACGTTGGCATCCATATGACCAAAAAACTAGCAAGACAAGGTTTAACCTCTAAAATAAGGACTAGCAGCCCAGTTTAAGAGCTTCGAGAAGGACAAATCAAGATTAAGAAGTATGAAATATAGAGACAAACATGATAAAGGAAATAGATTACCACAAGGGTGATGAAGACAATCTCACACAACAATCTTCTCACCAACTTGCTCCAAGATCTCTCCACCCGCACACAACAAAGAGGGAAAATGTCGGGGGGATGTTTAGGGGTTTTCTTGAGTTAGACCCCCGTTTTGGTGTTCCCACCTCCATGGACAACCAGGTTTGCAACGATAGGAATAATATGATAAAGAAGAGAAAACAAGCTACATAAACAAAAGACACTACAAAACAGTATGTGCTTACTCAACCAAAACGATAGAGAAGATAAGAGGAGCTTACCACCACCGTCCAAATCGCTCAAGGCTAGTAGAGGAGAAAGATGAGAGGAACTCAAGCTTCTGCTACAATGGTGTTTTTCTTGCACTTACACTATCGAAGTGATGGAGTGGTAGATTGTTTCTTATGAAGTGTGAAGTGCTACTACAAAGCTTGAAGTGAATGCTTGAAAGTATGGAGAGATTGTGTAAACTTGTGAAGAAGATCAACCAACTTGAAAATGGATGAAAAGATGAAGAATATGAAGGAAGAATGAAGAAAACAACCATATTCGGGTTGACCAGCCGAAGAGGGGCGTTACACTTCGACTCCCAATAGGAAGTCTAATGTCTTTGCAGACTCCAGCCACAAGAATCTACTAGGGACGTAAGCACGCTGCACGGATAAATGGGCGCCAAGTGTGATGTGAACAATGAGCTTAAGTGGAATTAAGTCTCTGCCTTAGGTTTTCTAAAGTGTAAGGGGGTAAAGGGGAATTTGCATTAGGGGTGCAAATTCAAGCCTATACATTTTCCCCCCACTTTAGTGAGCATGAGTACTAATAAGTGCTTCAGTAAAGTAGAGTAGTAATAAGTAACAAGGTAAGAGATGTATACCTTAATCGACAAGGAAGCAGAGCACGGTCTGGAAAACTTAGAAGTGCAAGAAAGGAATTCATAGCTCCGCAGAACTATAAAGTTGAAGAACGAAAGCACCTTACAAGCTCACGGTCCTACATGGGAGGTATCCTTCAAGAAATCTCACATGAAGGCGATCAAGCAAAGGGGACTCCACAGAGTCAGAGAGGGTGACATGTTTACCCATAGATAGAACACATTAGGAAGTGGTTGTGTAGGCCAGTGAATGGACAATCACACAGAGCATCGCTAAGTTGTAAGACTTTCAAAGGGGTCCCTCGGGAACCCTTCAAAAGGAAGAGGGGTCGACTCAAGGGATGTGATGTTTTAAAAGTAAAGTCTAGTCGGGCTGCCCCCAAGCTAGATGTAAGGATGTGAAGTAAGTCTAGTTAGGCTGGCCCCAAGCTAGACATGAAGAAGTGAAACCAGTCTAGTCGAGCTGCCCTCAAGCTAGACGCCATAAAACTTGTTGAAATTTTTTGAAGGGGTTCCTTGGGAAATGAACGTGAAAAGGAGGGGTCCACTCAAGGGACACACTGTTCAAAAGTTAATATCTTCTGTCTCAAATCAATTCATCATCAAGGAATCCTTCTGAAAGATGTTCACTTCATCAAGGAATTTGAAAGGAAGGATATGCCCCACATGAGGGGAAGATCAAAGGTGTTCCCGTTTTGAAGAAAGGTGTCCAAATCCTTTCTTTATGAACCCATGATGAAGGAAACATGTTCTATTAGGGTTTCAAGTCGAGAATATAATTCTAGTAAAGAAATTTATGAAGGGTCTTCGAGAAAAAAATCGTTTGAAAATGAATGCATTTTCTAAAGACCATATAATGTAGAAGTCGTGTTGTCAGACATGAAAGGGAAAAATCAAGCAAAGAAGAGAGAAAGATCAAGAGAAATTAAAATAAAAGAGAAAACATACATAAAGGACACAGGGGGATCCAGTTTCACAAGGTTAGATATGCCTTTATTTATAAATAGTAGGTAACCATAGTGCGAGGTGAAAGATCATCAATCCCCAACCAGATTAGGAAGAATGCACAGAAGACAAAGTAAAAATAAAAAACCGGGTCAACATGGAAGGAAGCCTAAATGCTTCCAATGCTTTGCATCATCCCCAATTTATCAAAATTCAATCACAAACATGGAAGAATGATGATACATATAGAGGAAGGTTTACAACAAAAACACCACACCTATATCCAAGCACCAACAGGGGTGAAGAGGGTCATCCAGGCACATATAGCACGATCATAGGGAAACACATCACAAAACACACACACACATCTAATCTAAAGATCAAGAAGAGGGTATCCCCCTAACACTGTTCAACCAAGAGGTCGAAAACTTCCCACTCTAGATCATCGTAGGGGGAAGGATGATGAGCCTGTAATGGTGTAATGTTAAGGGGAGGAGCTTTTGATCCTCCTGCAATAAGGGCCAAGGCAGAGGGACCTATGAGGTCTTCGTTGCTCAACTCTTGTGGATCTAAGATCAATGATTTCATGAAGATCACTAACAAGGTCAGAACTTCATCCACCGAGTTAAACATACACTTAATGGGAGCGCCATGTTTCACCTCGGTGGATGTAGGAGTTTGCACTTGAGGTTCATCGAGAAACTCGGGGGCGGTGACATACTTAGGGGGGGCTAGAACTAGTTCCATCACTAGGACATAACAATTTAGTGCGAGGCCACCTTTTGGGGAAGGTGGGCTCCTCTTATGTCCTCCATTGTTGGAGGGACCACGCTCTACCTTCTTCTTCGTTGGAGGAGGTGAACTTCCCACAAATGAAGCGAGGAGGGTAGAGGGAGTGTAGGAAAGAATCTTAGTGGATACAACTAAAGTATTAACCATATCCATAGGCTTTGGGAAAGGTGAGACATCCAGAATGGAAGTCAATAGAGGTGGCTCCACAGAAGGAGTGATAAACACCTGCACCTTTCCAAGCGCATGTGTGCTTGTAGCGAAATCCAAAAGAGATTCAAAGCTAGTTTGGATAGGAATGGAAGGAAGGAGAGAGGAAGACATGGCCATAGGAGTGGTCATCTCTTCTTCCTTATTTTCTTGGGAGGCTTGCTCAGTCAGAAGAGGCTTTTGTCAGAACTTACGCTCGTGTGCAAGGCGGTTTCTATGACTCTTCGAACTAGAATCCGAAGCTTGTGAAGGGACGTAAGGCTCCTGCTCAGCCATGGGAGTGTCCTCCATAGTTGTTTCCAATGGAGGGATAGAATCCTGGATGGGAGCAGGAGGAGCAGGTTTGAAAACAACCAGAGGAATCGACTCCAACACCTTAGCGGTGGGCCTCTTCCTTCTTGGGGGAATAGGAAGAGGTCGCAAGGAAAATTCTCTTCACGAGCCTTTCTTTCTACCATATAGATAGTATGAGGGTCTAGGAGACCCCTTAAGGAGATATGATATCCTGATCTTGGGTTTTTTCCAAGGAGGCATCATCGGACTCAACGGGTAGAGACCAGGCTTGTTCATCCAATACTCCTCCCAAGAAAGGGGAGTAGACAAGTCAATATGAGAGGGAGCGAGTTTCTCCTTTTCTTTTCGGGAGGAGGAGGTAGCTAGAGGCTCTGTTGTAGGGAGGGTCAACTTCGGCTGTCCCTTGCCTCCAATCTTATACTTCACATAGTTCTTATAAAGTAGATCCATTCTTTGTGGGAGTGGACCGACTGGAGCAGGCCAAAAGTGATCCAATGACCATCCCCCATGAGATACCATAGGATGGTATCTAGTATCATGCACTAGATGCACAATACCTTCATGGGGAATCTTGAGACACTTATAAATTATAGAGGTGATCCCATTCATGGAAGCTAGCCAAGGTATACCTAGCTTCACTCTGAATAAGTTTGACTCGGGAATCACATTAAAGATCGTGTCTACATTCCTAGGTCCAACCAGGAAGAATGACGTTATTGATCCATAGGGTTTAAGAGAAAGACCATCATGTGTACGAATGATGGATTTTGTTTTTCATACTCCTTCCTTTGTAGGGAGTTCAATAATAGAGTCTCCTCCATGATGAAATTCACTCTACTCGTGGGGTTGACTAAGACTCTTGTCACAATGTTGCCATTGAGGCGAGCGGGAATGTAAAGCAGAGAAGGTTTGTCAGTTGCTGGTACATCTTGTGAAGTGAATGTTACATCCGACGAACCGATCACAAGACAAGGAGAGGGAGTAATAGTAACCATGTTGACATATGCCTCGAGGTAAGAAACATAATTAGAGGGATTAACAATCATGTTAGCAGAATGTGATGGAAATGGGTCCGTGTATATCTGTAATTCACTATTAGCTTTCACCAATGATTTTTTCGCATTTTGTTTGTTCCCATCAAGATGAATAGTACCATCCTTGATGCGATCCTATATCTCATGACACAGGTGCATGCAGCGTTTGGTATCATGGTTGTTAACTCAATGGTATTGATAATAGGTATTTTCTTCATACTAGTTAGGATATGGTCCCCTAACTAGTTTAGGGGTTGGAAATTTAACGATCTTATCCTTCAACAACTTCTGTAAGATGGAGGAATAAGATTTTGATAAATTCGTAAACTTCTGGTCACATCTGAGGCCATTGTTATCCATGGGGGCTACTATATTCACAACAAATTTACCTTTTCTAGAGATTGATATGATAGACCTCCCTTCAGGATGAGAGTGGGAGGAAGAACCCCCAAATTGAACCACCATCTGTTGGTACTCCCGTAAAGCCGCACACAAATGTGCAAAAGAAGGGTATTTCATAAGGGTAAACTTCTCTTGCCAAGATCTTTGTAAGCTCCCTATGAACACCTTCTACACATTGAAGTCAGGGAATGGGTATGATATTTGTGAAAAGAGAGCCTAATATCGCGCTATAAAGTCTATAATCTTCTCATTATCCCCTTGTTTACATCAAACAAGGTTGGAGAAGGTCATCTTTGGTCTGATGTTAGCTTGGAATTGTCATAGGAACTGGTTCACAAGCTAATCGAATGTAAATATGGAATTTTCAAGCAAGGAATAGTACCATTCGAGTGCTATATCCTTGAGGGATCGAGGGAACAATTTTTCCATCAACATGTTGTGATGGAAGAAATTTGTGCATAGGGCGTTAAAGGCAGACACCTATGTTTGTGGATCTTCTTTACCATCGTATTTCTTGAATTTAGGAATCTCCATTCCTTGAGGGAAGGGAGTGTTAAGAATTGCAACCAAAAATAGGCTGTGTTGGAAGAAGGGCTAGAAAATAGGCTGGGCCGAGGCTTGGGAAAGGTTCGCCAGCTAATTTTGCATCTTCCCCATATTCTAAAGAAGGGAATTCAGAATAGGGTCATTAGAAGGAATAGGACCATTGGAACCACCACCAGAGCCACTACCTAGACCACTGCCAGAGCCACCACTGATGCCACCGCCACTAGTGTAACCTCTGTTGGAGCCACCACCACTTCCAAAGCCACTACCATGACCTCTGTCGGGACCACTTCCGCCAGTACCACCTCCGCTACCAAAGTTTCCGGCACCAAAGCCTCCACTAATTATCCCACTGAATCTTCCTCCACTGGAGGCGGCAGAAGGAGTGAAGTGAAAACCTAGAGGTTTTTTGTTTACTTTGATAGTTTCAAAGTTTTTGGAAGCCATGGGCACACGAATTGAGGGAACCATGTTGGCCATGTATACAGACGTAGGAGGCATTGATACTTCCAACTATCTCTTGTGTTCTTCAGAGGGGCCACCTTGTACCATGTGGCTATGGTTCGAAGGAGCACATGCTTTGACCAGACCAGTGAGACTAGCTAGGAGTTGTATGCATGTCCGATTTTTTCCCACCATGTATCTTATCTCACTGATAACTTTAGCAGCCCTAACTAGCTTCGGGTTTCTTTCTAGGTGATTTTCCAATGCACCCAGCCCTTTACTAAGACTAACGATGTATTCAGAAGGAATATGGTTGGTTTCATGCTCATCCACGAATGATGAGGTTGGTGATGCAACAGGGGTAGGGATGCGATCAGTTTCGTCAAGGAATCTAGACTCACCCTGACAGATGATCTTGTGAAGATAGGCCAACCGTAGAACCATAGAAATTATTGACAGTGAAACTAGAAGAGACCTTTGTCTTCTCTATCAGAAGGTGTCACAAAATTTTTCTTACAATATGCCCGGAGGTTGTGGATTGGGTTGTGAAGCTCATAAACTTTCACAACACATATGAGTACAATGACCAAAAGGTATAAGAAAAAAAGCTCAGAACACCGACAAACAAGTAGACGTTGGTTCATGTCGGGTTCACCAAAAATGTAAGAGAGGGGGACCAACCATTGCAAGGCCCCAGGTCACAAAAGGCCAAGAGTGGTATGGCTGCCCTAACTTACCTCAGTTTAAAGGAAGGTTAGGATAGACGAGATGAGAATGATGAGGACTATATGTCCTTTGATAACTCTACAAACCCGAGATTTGAAAAGAGACTAGGCGAGTCAATATTTAGAGTCAACTCTATGTCCCAAATAGCTCTTTGTCTGAGGATAGAAACATGGTTTTGGGATGAGAGTGCAACGCGCTGGTGTCTCACAAGTGCGTTGGCATCCGTAGGACCAGAAAACTAGCAAGACAAGGTTTAACCTCTAAAATAAGGACTGGCAACCCAGTTTAAGAGTTTCAAGGACATAACAAGATTAATTATGGAATATAGAGACAAATGTGATAAAGGAAATAGATTACCGCAAGGGTGATGAAGACGATCTCACACAACAATCTTCTCACTAGCTTGCTCCAAGATCTCTCCACCTGCACACAACAAAGAGGGAAAATGTTGGGGGGCTATTTAGGGGTCTGCCTCAGTCAAACCCCCGTTTTGGTGTTCCCACCTCCACAGACAATCGGGTTTTCAATGATAGGAATAATATGATAAAGAAGAGAAAACAAGCTACATAAACAAAAGACACTACAAAATAGTACGTTCTTACTCAACCAAAATGATAGAGAAGATAAGAGGAGCTTACCACCTTCATCCAAAGCACTCAAGGCTAGTGGAGGAGAAAGATGAGAGGAACTCAATCCTTTTTTGCAATGGTGTTTGTCCTGCGCTCACACTATCGAAGTGATGGAGTGGTAGATTGTTGCTTATGAAGTGTGAAGTTCTGCTACAAAGCTTGAAGTGAATGCTTGAAAGTATGGAGAGATTGTGTAAACTTGTGAAGAAGATCAACCAACTTGAAAATGGATGAAAAGATGAAGAATATGAAGGAATAATGAAGAAAACGACCATATTTGGGTCGACCAACTGAAGAGGGGCATTACACTTCGACTCCCAATAGGAAGTGTAATGTTTATGCAGACTCCAGCCATAGGAATCTACTAGGGATGTAAGTGCACCGTGCAGACGTTTGCATGTCGTGTGGGTGTCCCCAACAAAAATGCCTCCATTGACACTCAAAATGGGTGCCAAGTGTGATGTGAACAACGGGCTTAAGTGGAATTAAGTCTCTGCCTTAGGTTTTCTAAAGTGTAAGGGGGTAAAGGGGAATTTGTGTTAGGGGTGCAAATTCACACCGATATAATTATAAATTGGGGTTCACATTATCGCATGATACAAAAGAATAATCATCTTTGATAGAAGGTGTGAATGATATTTTCAGGATGTAGAAGTGGATTGAATCTACTTTGTACTCCCTGACATAAAATTCAATGAAGTTGAAGGATCCCTAATCATCACCAAGACATGCATTCAATTAAGGAGAAGTAGGAGTAGACTTAGGATTTCTTGCTTTGGGAGGATCTTCTTCAAGGATATTTGTCTCAAGAGTATCCTTTGTAATAGGTACTACTGGAGGAAATACCAATGTATTGGAAGATAATGAAGGAATACTATTTTTAAGAGTAGGTGTAACCAAATTTTGACTAGAAGCTGCCATCTCACATAAGTGTACAACATTAGGGTCAACCTTAATTGTGATCACCTCATTATTAGCAAAATTTTTTATAGAACAATGTAGAGTAGAAGCAACTACTCCCAAAGTATGAATCCATGGCCTTCCTAAGAGGATATTATACGGTAATGGTCCTGGCATAACATATACCAGGGTGGGTACAGTAATGGTTCCCAACCTTAAAGGAAATATTATCTTGCCTAAGGCTTATTGATCGACATTATTGAATCTATGAATATATAAGGAAGAAGCAACAAGAGATCCTGAATCAACTTTAATTTTAGGCAACATATCAATGCCACATACATTGAGCATTGAACCAGTGTCACTGAGAGCACGTCTAGTGTCGATATTATTAATGTAAACTATTATCATCAAAGGATCTACTTGCTTTTTCACTTTCAATGGTGGGAGTTCATGCAGATGGAATGCAATATTTGGTGAGTCCACACGAATATGATCTATCAATGTATTAACATCTATCAGCCTAGCGAAAAAAGGTAAGAGAATCATTTACAAGGCTTCTTGAAGCATACCCTAGTAAACTGGAGCAATTTGAAGAAAATCCCAAAGTGAGATATTGGTAGGAGTAACATGAAGTTGCTTGACAAGATCATACTCACCTCGATTGTTAGTTGTAGGTCTAGGTGCTTGAGGAAGATTTGGTTGAGAAGGTGGTAAAGAAGTAGGTTGATTCCTTCTAGTATTATAAGTATGGTCTACCACTTTATAAGATGGAGCCTTAGATTGCATGAATTTTGTGTAAAGATCTGGTGTATCACTTTCAACAAGAACCCAATGAATAGAAAAAATCCTTTTAGGAGAAGGACTAGCTAGAGTCACATAAATGACTAATTGCTTAGGCCTTTGAGGAGTGGCAGAGACTATGATTACATTATGAATTCATCATGACTTATAGAAGAATTATTTGAAGAAATATTCTCAACATATCCTTGAAGGATCTGATATGAGAGGAGATTCATCATTCACTAATACATCATCTCTAGAAGAGAGTGCATAAGAATGAAGAGAAGATAGAGTAACATTAAGAAAAGTATCAATGGTTTCATATTCTTGCAATAAAATATCCTCTAAAACAAGAGGAATTTCATGAGATGGATCAAAGATACAAAGTGACATAGGCAAAGCCAAGTCACCATCACATGCATGGAATGGAACCTCATTAACACTTTTAATAAAACCAGAAATTGAACTAATAAAAGAAGATAGTAAATGCATTTTGAAAGTAATAAGATAAATGTAAGAAATAATGCATAAACAAGATGGCCGAAGGGTGGTGTATTATTTCTACTTTGATGACATAGAATGGGGTTTGGTGCAGTGCCCCGAAAAATTATTTATAGTCCTTTTTTTTAGTGTTCACATAAGGTTCACCAAAATGTAGACGAGGAGATTTGACATCCTCAAGATGACAAGGTATCAAGTGGAAAATGGTCCTCAAATACCTTAGAGATCAAAGCTCAGGTGATAGGATAAAATGATCAAAGTTCAAGTGATCAGGTCACAGAGGTATTTTGAAAAGTTTGACAAGCTCTCGCCCAAGGATGACAATGCAACATGTAGACGTCCTCGCAACATGTTGGAGTCTCGTACAGATTGAAAACTGAGAATGTCACACAAAAAATAAGATGACTAATACTATTTTGATTACTACAAACTCTTGAAATACAAGAAAACAACAAGAAATGATAAAATAAAGGAAAAAATAAAGCACTCACAAAAAACCAAGCAATGAAGCCTCCAACAATGAAATGTCTTCAATACCTGAACACATAAGACCGAGAGAAAATGTTGGAGCTATTTAGGGGCTTGCCTTAGTCAATCCCTTGTTTCGATGTTTCCACCTCTATGGACAACCAGATAGACAAATAGATAGAAATATAAATAGATAAGAAGATAAATGCATAGACAAGGGATGTGATAAATCTCAAGATGCTCAAATACATAAGACAAGTATATATTACTTGCAAGGCTTAAGGAAGCCAAAGAGAAGGAGAGAATAAGAAAGAGAGTTGTGAGAGCCAAGAGAGTTGTAAAGAGTGTTGTGAGAGATTGAGATTGTTGTAGCAAGTTGTAGAGAGATGTGCAAGCTTGAGAGAAAGAGAGATTTGGAGAGAGAGAGAGAAAGAGAGACCGAGAAATAAATTCCAAGAGAGAAGGGAGTTCAAGAGATACCAAATAAAGTGAAAAGATACATTTTAAAGAGAGAAGAGGGAAAAGAGGTTCCCAAGCCGTTTCCATTGACCAAGATAGGTGACAGGAAGAAAAATGCTTAGAAACAACCGTTTGAACGTTAAAATGTTGTGGGACGCAAGAGTAGAACACAGAGCATGGCACACAGATGTTCGTGTGATGTGTTAGTGTCTAGAAAAATTATGCTAAAAACAATGAGAAACAAGGAAAACATATGGTTAATCACAAAATTGACACACAAAGGTAGCTACTAACAAGGGGTTTTGAATATCTTGAGGGGAAAAAGGCTGATGCAAGGGCTAATACGATCCTACACAAATAATAAGGGGTTGGACACTAAAGTGGATAAAAAAGTGTAGGTGAAATTATAGGGGTATTCAATTTTTGACTCTATGTTTGCAATTCCAACTTTGTTATCATTGTCAATGTATACGTTAGTCAGGTCCTAATCAACACTCATAGGATCCTCCATGCATCCTCTAGCATCACTATCATCTTCCCTATCAGAAGATGGAAGGTACTCATCTTTGAGTGTCATCACTTCGCTAGTGCCATCAACATCACCTATGTGCACGAATGGGTGCCATTTGTGCCACATACTTCAATCTCATCACTTATAGTGTCACTCTCTCGACATCCATTAGTCACTCTATAAGTCTTAACACCCTTGGTCATCACTCCTAGGTCTCCAAAATATCGAAGACCTCCTGCACACCATGTCATGCACTTAATTAGTTTCACCTAAAAACTAAGCTACCTACTCTACTTCTTTTTTATCTAATCAACTATCACGTAACCTAGCACATCCCCAAACCCCTCACCTATCTTCACCCCTCCCCTCACCAAATTTTACTTATACTAAACAACTCAATCCCCTACGAGGTTTCCCCATCTACCCACAAGGCCACCCCATTTTATGAGGTTGCCCTAATCCCCTACAAGGTCGCTTTTTTTCTCATGAGGTTTCCCTGTATACCCATGAGGACACCCCAATCCCCTACGAGGCCACCTTGTTTCTCATGAGGCTGCCCCATCTACCCACTTGGTCACCCTAATCCCCTATGAGGCTACCCTATTTATCACAAGGTCACACCATCTACCCACAAGGTTGCCCCATTTTACAAGGCTATCCCAACCCCCTATGATGTCACATCGTTTCTTGTCGAGTTGTATCTTATTCCTAATTAACTTGATGCTAATGGTTATGCACATGGCTCAGTGGACTTGAGGATCCCTAGACTAAGCAGTTCATCATTCACAAGATGGATTCCATTAAATCATCAACTAGAGGATCATAAGATTCAAATAGTGTTGGAAAAATATATGCATTCATGAATTCTGGACATCCTACATCGATTGAGTATAGGAAAATAAATATATGTAAATAAAGTAAAAGCTTTAAATTAGAATAAATTGTAACTTCTCAAAATAGAGTAAATAAATGCAAATAATTACCTTTTTCTATGGGTACCCAATGCTTAAGACTGTAACTGGTTAACCATTATACTATAGTATGTCCTAACTTAGTTAACCTTTAGAGTACGAGACAAAATATCAATCTATAGATTCTAATTCAGAAATTTTAATGCATTTATTCATAATCACATAAACTAGAAACTATCAATTAAACTCACAATACATAATCTAATCTAGCAATCTAAATTGAAGTGGTTCAATAGTACCTCAAGTGGTCCTTGCTTGAGTTGTTTCTTCCACAAGGTCTCATTAATCACTTACTCAAAAAAACATGTTATCAAATTACTTCCTCTTTATTGCATTCCAAACACATAATTTTTACACAAGATCTAATAGGAAATCTTAATAAATCTTATTCAATAATACACATATGATCTTCTTCTTCTCTACTAGATTTCCTCCTCGATAGGGTACCCAACTATATAGGGTCTTCGAGGGAGTCCAACTATCTATGAATTGAAAACACATGTCAACTCTTCCTCAAGAATAGGAAGACGGCTAAGTTAAAATAAATAAATTAATAACTACTAAAATAGGAGTATGAAAATAAAACAAGGATTCTATGCCCAACAATTTTAACCGTTTATAATAAAAAACATGCTCAATAGAACAACTCTATTATAATTCACAATCCCATTGAGAATAGAATTATTCTCCTAGTTGTCTTATTGAAAGATAAAATTAGTTCTTGCTGATTCATGATTTGATAATTAAATGATTCTCTATCTTCTTCTGAAAGTGGTTGTGCTATAGTAGGTTAACTTCTTTGCAATGAACTGTAATCCTTATACTACGGGTTGGAAATCCTGTTGTTACGAGTTGACATGTATCTTGCTGCAAATGCTAGTATTATTTCCTAAGGCATTCTCATTATTAACAACAATAATTTAAACATAAAATCCTACTAAACTTCATGGAAATTCATAAATCATACATACACATATTAACATAACACGTTTCCATTCCAAATGCTTAAAACTACTTAAAGTTATATGAAAGGTCTTGATAATGTCTAAGAGTTTAGCAAAAAGTAATGATAAAAAGTATGAAATATAAATAAGAAACTAGCCAATTCTATAGCCCATCATTTCCCCCAACTTAAGCTCTTGCTCGTCCTCAAGAAATATCAAGGTCAAAAGTTATATTACAGTGCAATCTCTCTATAATCCACAACTCTAGTCGCTCCTATTCTCTACTTCAAGTATAAACCTTGTTGGTTTGATATCTTTGCCCACCTTTTTTCCTCTATTGCATCTTCCTCTCTCTTTCTTCCTATCCAATGTGGTATAGGGAATAGGAGGAGAGGAGGATGAAAGGTGAGAGGAAGCCATGAAATTCCATTTTTCAAGGCACTTGTAATGTACCTGTATGATCTTCTAACTGCTATCACATAATTGAAAATGAAATGAAGTTCCTTATTTTTGAGCTTTGGGGTGGGCTCCCTCTATCTATTCTGGGAAAATTTGAGTGCCTACTTGATTTTCACTATTGCTAGTTCCTTGAATCTTTTGTAGTCTCTTTCTCTACATTTCATTATTTTTACTACCACTCCCTCCTTTTCTATGAGGTCTATCCACTGGTCCACCATTGCATTTGAATATATTGATTCTTACCTCAACTGAAGAGGGGATTATTTTTCCATTTCCTAGTATTCCTGAATCAATTTTCCCCTAAGATGTTCATTTCTGATATAGGAAGATAAGGCGTTGATTTGAACATCCCCCAAAAATATAAGTGGATTCCAATTAGTTTCATAAGGGAGAATCAAGTTGTGTAAATAAAATTCACACAATTGATCCTACATTTTTGGTGTTGATTGTTGGAATGCCTCTTAAAAAAATGTTGGTGAATTTACAACTACAGGGAGATGACTAATTATTTGGCTAAATTGTAAACAAATAAAATTTTCTTGAAGAAATATAGTGTACACCTTGGTTGGAGGTTTGCACCTCATTAAATGGATTTTTTTATCTATCAATTCATCTATATTTACTTTCAATTTCTTGATATTTGTTTCTTGATTTTCAATCATGCTAGCATGAGTTGACAATAATTTTGCTTCCGCCTTTTCCCAATCTCTTTTTTTATGAGACAATTCCCTTGTTTTGTTTCATTATTCTATGTCAAGTGTTACCATAGTGGGAACAATGGGTGTCCTTTGTCATCATATTTATAGCCACTCCTAAGTTAATTAAGGAATTTTTGACTAGAGTGCCATTAATTTGGACATCTACCACAAGGCTCCTAGGATCTGCATATTTAGAGACAACTATATTTCCTAACATGATATCAACAAGTTATCCTAAAACGTGCATAGTTTGAGGGTCCTTCTATTTTTTGCCTAGCTTCTTAAGGCATAACTCTCTCACTATCTTTGTATATATTGACACTTCCTTAATTTCTTGTATCAGGTTATTTTTATGCAAACATATCTTAATTGTCCTAACAAGTTAGATTCAACTTTAGAATGATGATTTTGTATAGTTAGTTGTTCAAGGAATGTTGGTTTTGGAATGATGTTTGTTGCTTTAACCTAATTTTTTTTAGGTTCCTTGTGTTGTTTGTCCATATTTTCTGGTAGGACTTCCTCATCATTCAATTCTATGATGTGAGGAGATGAAGGCCCAACTAGTATTTTCCTTGAACGAAGGTAGACATCACTCACCTCAACCCCATAAATAGGGTATTGGATGGTGTCATTAGTATAAGGATGTTGAACATGTTTATTATTGGGGTTAGGTTCAAGTTGTGCTAGCAACTGAGGTGCTCTTGGTTGCGATAGTGTAGCCATGGCTATATTTGGAATTATGTCATTTTTTTGTGGTTGTAAGGGCTATTGTGGCTATGGGTAGTTTGTGTTTTGGTTTTTCCATTGTTGACCTCTATGCCAATATGATGGCCATTGGTTTTGATTGGGTGGGCACTAAGGATTGTAGTTTGGACCTTGGTAATATTGTGGTGGACACACTCCTTGTTTTTGTTGAGTCCAATTAGAGGCTTTGGTAATTGTCCATGGTGGATTTTGTACATTAGTCCAAGGCTAAGGGTTCCAATTTGAGAAGTTTGAATTACTACCTAGAAATGATACATTGTAAGTTAAGGGATCTTGAGTCATACCTTGTATTGGTTTCCATGACTTGCACTAAGCAATGTAAAAAATTGGTCTTCTTCATCCTCCGAGGCATGAAACTCTAGATTCCCTTGCTTGTCTTTAGAGATGCTAGCCAATCTTTTGCATTTAAAATTGATCGTCTTCTGGAGATAGTGTGGACATAATTCTATTAGCATTTCATTTTCTTCTTCCTACTTCTTCTCGATATGGAGGGTATCCAGTTGGGTAGCCAAGTGGCTAATGATGTCCTCCTTCATATTGGATAAGAGATTTCTAAGCTCTACCCTTGAAACTCTAGTGGATGTCTTGTTGAAAGAAGAGGTCCTATCACCCCTATTCTTCTTGATGAATGATCTGGAGTAGTTTCTACACACCTTGAAAATCTCATCAAAAGTTAGTTGAGATATGTCTCCTGCTCCTATGAGATTTAAAGCGTCCATACAATCTTCATGGAATCCCCTTAAAATACCAATTTTAAGGATTTAGTAGAGAGTTTGTTTTGATGTGATTTCTTGAGACAAAATTGAAACCTCTCAACATAATCTTCCAATGACTCATATTCTCTTTGTGGCATCCTAAAGATTTCATCCCTCTTTTTTTTTGTGCCTCTATAGTAATCCTGGTATTTCTCCAAGAATTTTATCTTTATTGTCTCCCATTTGGGAATGACAATCCTTCCCAACCCCATGAACCAACACAGAACCACATCCTTTAGTGTGGTTGGAAACAATTTGAGTTGATGAGCATCTGTGGTATAGTCATAGCTTTGGCATGACACATCAAAGTAAAAAAGAAAGGTGTCTAGATCCTCTATAACTAGTCCATAGAAAATGGGAAATGCTCAAGGATGTATGTTATTTAGAGCAACAAACCTTTCTTGATTGGTTATCAAGAATTCAAATGTCACATGCTCTCCTACATTATCCATGACTTCTTTAGCCATGATATCAAAATGTATTCTAGAAGTCTCCTCTATAATTGGTGTAGCTACCAATGTAAGGGATAATTCTTATTTGTTGATTCCCTCAATTTTTTCACTTTGTCCACTAGTGTCTTAAAATGCTTCATGTACTAAGGGGAGAAATCTTCCTGAAGCACCTCTTTGCCTCCACATGCAATGGTTTTGACTCTTATAATCTACAGTTCCTACACATTGTTAGTAAATAGTTTTTCTATTGATTACTGAATACCTATTTATCCTAATGTTGAAAAAATATTTTCTATCTTATGAAAGCTTGGAAATAATTTAAAATACACAAAAAAGAATCCAGAACTTAGCACCATCCCCAACAACAACGCAAAAAATGTTGAGCTATCTCTAATGCATAATTAACTTGGTGCTAATGGTTATGCATATGGCTTAGTGGACCTGATGATCCCTAGACTAAGTAGTTCATCATTCACAAGAGGGCTTCCATTAAACCATCAACTAAGGGATCATAAGATTCAAATAGTGCTAGAAAAATATATGCATTCATGGATTCTAGACATCCTATATTGACTGAGTATAGGCGAAGAAACACGTGTAAATAAAATAAAAGATTAAAATCAAAATAAACTGCTACTTCTCAAAACAGAGTAAAGGAATACAAATAACTACCTTTTTCTATGGGTACCTAATGCTTAAGACTGTAACCAGTTAACCGTTATATTGTAGTATGTCCTAATTTAGTTAGCCTTTGGAGTATGAGACAAAATATCAATCTACAAATTCTAATTCAGAAATTGTAATGCATTTATTCATAACCACATAAACTAGAAACTATCAATTAAACTCACAATGCATAATATAATCTAGCAATATAAATTGAAATGGTTCAGCAATACCTCAAGTGTCCCTTTCTTAAGTTGCTTCTTCCATAAGGTCTTGTTAATCACTTACTCAATAAAACATGTTATCAAAGTACTTCCTCTTTATTGCATTTCAAATACATAATTGTTACACAAGATCTATCAGGAAAACTTAAGAAATATTATTCAATAATACACATATGATCTTCTTCTTCTCTACTATATTTCCTTCTCGATAGGGTATCCAACTATATAGGGTCCTCGAGGGAATCCAACTATCTATGAACTGAAAACAAAACTAAAAAAACATGTCAACTCTTCCTCAAGAATATGAATAATACTAAGTTCAAAACAAAAAGTAATAACTACTGAAACAAGAGTATGGAAATTAAAAAAGGATTGTATTCCCAACAAGTTTAACCATTTATAACAAAAACCACGCTTAGTAGAACAACTTTTTTATAATTCATAGTCCCATTGAGAATAGACATCTTCTCTCGATTGTCTTATTGAAAGATAAAAGTAGTGCTTAGTGATTTATAACCTTATCATTAAATGATTACCTATCATCTTCTGAAAGTGGTCATGCTATAGTAGGTTGACTCCTTTACAACAAACTATAATCCTTATGCTATGGGTTGGAAGGCCCATTGTTGCGGGTTGACAACTATCTTGCTACAAATGTTAGTCTTATTTCCTAAGGCATTCTCATTATTATCAACCATAATTTAAACATAAAATCCTACTAAAATTCATGAACATTCATAAATCGTACATACACATATTAACATAACATGTTTCCATTCCAAATTCTAAAAATACTTAAAGTTAAATGAAAGGTCTTGATAATGTCTCAAAGTTTAGAAAAAAGTAATGATAAAAGGTATGAAATGGTATTAGGAAGCTAGTCAATTCTATATCCCATCATTTCTCACGAGGATTCCCTACCTTCCCACGAGGCTTCCATGACACGATTTTCACTCTTGGGCGACCTTGTTCCCACCTTGTTTCTTGACCCCAAAAACCAAAAAAAAGGTGCAAGGCTTAAGTTTGAAGTGACTTACATGTGCACCTACCTCATTTGGCCATATGTATGCCCTCACCTGCTTCACACGATGCTTTAAAAATGGAACATTTGTCATCTCGTCTCTCCTAACCTTTCACATTCCTCTCAAATTTAGTATGAAAATGGTAAAAATAAATAGTTTTCATCCTCCATGGCCTATTTATTTACCCCTAATCACTCATTTTCTTACATATTCTTCATCCTAAATCCGTTTATCTATATTTCTTCTTCCCTCGACACTGTTTTTCATCCTTTTGTGACTTTTCCTATCATTTTCTTCTTTTGAGAGGCTATCCAAGACCCCTTTTCTAATCTTTCAAGGGGACATCACCTATACCTACCATTTTCTTCTATCATCTCTACACTAGGACATATTTTTAAGAAATCCTTTGAGTCACCTATATTTTATTATTTCTTTGAAATAACATTATTTAATGCCATTTAAATGAGGGGAAAAATGTAGACACCTAAAATTAACCATTATATTTGGCCAATTTATCCCTAATTCGTCTATCCTCAACCTTATATATTGATTAAATAAAACCATATTTATTTAATTAATATTTCTCATTTATTCTTATTTTTCTTTCAATCCTTATTGCCTTTATTAATTAAATAATATTTTTATTTAATTTTTCTTCTATTTTCCTAAGTCCTAGCCCAAGGTAAATAATTAATTTTAATTATTTATTTATCTACCTTACCTTACCCCTTCCCTCTCATAAATTAAATAAATAAATTTTATTTATTTAATTTTCCCCTCACATATCACATCCTCCAATGCTCTTACTTTCCCTCTAATATTAATCCTAATCACCAACCTAATCCCCTCCCTAAAGATTTGCACATTCCTAATCTATGCTCAGGAAAGGAGTTAACTCCTTTCCATTTATTGCTCACCCTCTTTGTATCCTAGCCTTAAAGGATTTACCCTTTTGGGAAAGAACCCCACATGGGTCCTTGTCCCAAAAGTACATGAAAGAAATTTTTAATTCCTTTATTCCTCTCACCCCTCCCCCTTTGGAGTATGAGGACAAACCTTGCCTTTATGGCAAGATCCTCTCCATACTCCAAGGTACCCTCACAAGTACCATTATCCTCTCAAGCCACCATATTGTGCCACTTGGCACAATATCATTTTTTGAGAGAGCACACTCAATCTGAGCCCTTAATATTTCTATTCAATCCTCATGATTGATCTCCCCTCATAAATAAATAAATAAATTCAACCTCAACCCAAACAATTTTACCACACTTTGGAATTCAATATTATATTGTAGGATTTGTGAGAACATAAAAATCATCAAAGGACACAACCATTTATGCAACTAGGTAATCTAACATGGAATTATTGGTTTAATTTTGTGTCGTTTTGGTTTCCTAACACCTTAACTGAGTGTGTGTTTGGTTGTGTTGATCAATTTAGGTGTTTGAATTGACCATTTTTATCATGATTTCATTGCACATAGAGCTTATGTTGGTTTTGGGTATGTTGAAGATGATCCTTAAGATATTTATCTCTTGAATTTGTTTAATCATATTTGATACTCTAGGCACCCTATCTTTTGTGACTACAAGATCCACAAAGGTTGGAGTGTTATATCCATACAAAGCCATAAAAGGCAACATACCTATGGACATATGGTGTAAGGTGTTATAGCAACGTTCTCCCAAATGTAACCACTTGAACCAATTTTTTTACTACCTAGAAACATAATTTCTTAGGTACCCCTCAATCTAGTTGTTGATAATCTTAGCTTGCCCATTCATTTGGGGGTGGTAACTTGTGTTAGGGGTAAGTTATGTTCCTTCTAGATTAAATCATTCTTTTCAAAAATAAATCAAAAACTTAATGTCCCTATCACTAATAATGTTTTTGGAAAGATCATATAATTTGACTACCTCATTGAAAAATAAATCATCAATCTATGAATCCTTGAAATTAGAAGATATGACATGAAAATGTGCATAGTTAGTAAGTCTATATACTACAACAAAAATGTAGTCTTTACCATATACTTTAGGTGGCCAAATGTCAAAGTCTAGTGAATTAATGTCCCACTTATACTAATGAATGGTTAAGGTTTTAAGTAGACCTATGGGATGAACTTGATCAGTTTTATTCTGTTGGAAAGATAAACATTCCTTAATGTGCTTGAGAACATCATTTTCATTCCTTTCCAAGATAATTTCTCTCTAATCCACTTGTATGTTTTGAAGTATAATGGATGCCTAGCCAATAGATTTTCATGTATGGCTCTTAAAATATTTTCCTTCATATTTGATTATGTGACAAAATATATCCTCTCTTTATGTAGAACTAGATCTCCCACCACTTTGAACCTATCATCTTGTATCCTTCCATTTATTATACTTGTAGAAGAATCATTATTGGAATATTCAAATATGATGAAAGTGAACCAATTAGTAGATATATTAGAAATGGGACATAAAGTAGGAATTCGAGATAATGCATTAGTAACTACATTATGCTTCCCCTTCACATATTTAATATCAAAATCATATACATGTAACTTTTTTACCAAATTCTATTATCTATCATTCAAGTATTTTTTATTAAGTGATTAAGACTATTATTATCTATCTTGACCACAAAATTACCACACACCAAATATTTTTTGAACATCACTAAGGCATCGATGATTGTCAGCATCTCATTATCATAAATATAAAACTTATTTTATACTTCTATTAGTTTGCTACTTTTGAAAGTTATGGAATGCTATTGTTACATCCAAATAGCTCCAACACCTTACCCATAGGCATTAAATTATAATAGAAAAGGAAGTGATTTTTTTTGTAATGATAAACACTAGAAATGAAAACATTATCTTTTTTAGTTTATTAAAATTATTCTCTATTAAATATGTCCACTTAAATGCTCCCTTCATAGTTAGATCTGAGTGGTATTTCCAGTGGGAGAATTATTTTACAAACCTTTATTAGTAGCTACATAGTCCTACTCGAATGGATTGGATATTTTTTGATCCACTTGGACTCCCTATTCACTTATGACATGTCCCAAATACAAATTTTTGTAAGCATGAAATTGAAATAAGGGAAATAAAGTAAAAAAAATAAACATAATACTCCAACTTTGGGAAAACCTTAGATTTGGCTTGTTGTAGTGACTTGCTCATCAAGGAATATGGATACAACTCAATAACATAACACTATGGATTTTGATAATAACTTTTGACAAAATAAACTTTCCTAAATATTTGATTGTTGAAAGTGATGAGAGGATGTAGGTATTTATATATTTTCTAAAAAATAAAAATGAAGGATGAGGATAAGATTGAAGGCAAGGAGTTAATTGAATTAATTGTGGAGTCAACTCGAGAAAGTGGAGAAGAAATCTCAAATAATAATGGGAAATGACCATTTCAAGCTCGTAGGAGGACAATAATGAAATTTTTAATCTATTAAACGGGTAAATGAGAATATAATTTATCTAAATAGAAGACAAAATTAATTGATGAGGTGAGATATGGAAATTTGATTAATTTATTAAAAATGGATAATTCACTCTCATAAATTAAATATTAATATTTAATTAATGGATAAATGGATAATGGAAAATAGTTATAATTAATCAATAAATGGTAAATGTGATGTGATAAATTATTATTTAATAGTAAATTAATATGATAACTGACTAATAGATGTTATGACAATAATTAATGAATTATAAATTAATGGTTTATATTTAAAGGAATAATTTAGTGTATATTTTTCCCCTCCTTGAGACCATATTTGAAGTGATATTGTTTCAAAGAAAAGAAAAGTGGCTAAGAAGAAGAAATATAAGAGATGAAGAAAATGATGATATGACCCAATCAGGTAGGAAATGATAATTTAAAAATGTGAGATGATTGATGATGCCCCCACATGAGGTTATCTATTCAAAAATTTCATGAGTTAGCTCTCGAAAGAAGAGATGTGAAAAAATGTTATATTGAAGATGGAAAATGATGTAAAAGATACACAAGAAACATGATTATAGATGACATGATGATGATGATGTGCTATCCTTACTTTGAAAATATCAACCTTTATTTAGTATAGTAATGGATTTTATGCACTAGGGTATATATTACTAAGGTGATAATGTATCTGATGCATGGACTAACTCAAGAAAATAACAAAAAAGAGGATGCCCTAACACTCATAAGGAATCTAATACTCTTGGTGGATTTGTGATGAGATAACCAACAAACATAAGGAGTTCCCTACACATGACAAGGTGTGTGACCTTGGTGGGTTTGAGAACAACCATAAAAAATGACACAAAAAAACAATAGACCTTGTTGTAATGTATACCATTCAAAGTGTACCATGATAGAAAATGATTATGGTGACCTTGATTAGGCATAATATGAGGCAATATATAAGTAAAAAATATTAAAATATTGAAAGATAAACCAAAGAAAAAGACAAGCAACTATCAATTGACACACAATAGTGTTACCTCATGTCAAGGTATGGAAAATATGAAGGATAAATTTGGATCATGTCTAGTTTAAGGAAGGAAACATACCATTTAAGATAAATTATGAATGATCTAGGGAAATTTTATGATAGGAAGGAATGTGATTACTGTATGTTATCAAGGTTGGTGTAGATGTTTAAGGTTTTAGATTAAAAGTGCATGTTTAGAGTATGTTGTTGTGAAGGTTTGAAAGCTCATATTGATGTTTTATTTTTGTGTTTTCATTTATTTTTGAAGTTGTGGGAAATGCATGAAACTTGTTTATTGTGGAAGGCATCATAGTCACTAAGTGAGACAAAAGGCATAAACCAAGATTTATTCCAATATAAGATATAGTCACCTGGCCCTAGCATACAACAAGGCACAAAATAAAATGAATGAAAGCATGAAATAATGACATGGAAATAGGATGAGGAAATACACGAGGACCTACAAGATGGTAAAATTTGGTTTATTACACATTTCGCTTGTGACTAATTTTTCATCATGGTACTTGTCCAAGGCGACATCAAATGTGATTTTCAATAAAGGATTATTTTTATTTTTTATCTTTAAAAAAATATTTTTTTAATGTCAATTATGACACTTATTTGCCCATTCTTCGTCATGGTGACCACCCCAAGACACCATAGAAATGGTTTTTGTAGACACTTTAAAATCAACTTCCTATTACATAATTAAAAATTAATATTTAATTAATTATTTTATACAATTCACCTTCTTTCCATATTCCCACAATTAATTAAATAATTTTATTATTTAACTAATTATTATTTTATCCCCATTTTTTTTTATTAAGAGGGGTAAACACTTTTGACCCAAAGCTATGAACCGGCGAGGTCACAAACAAGGGACCTCATCCCCAATATAAATTCTCAACAATTACACCCCAATGGGGTTTGAATGTTGATGGAAAGAATAATAACACGCCAACTTAACCATCACACCATGCCACTATTGGATATTTTATCCCCATAATTAATTAGATTTTATTTAATTAATTATTTTCCTTTTTCTTCTAAAATTTGATTAATTTAATCAACTCAACCTTAGCCCCACTCATTAATTCTTCTCAACCCAATTAATTAATTAATTAATCACCACTAATCATCATTACCATTTTCTCCAATTAGAAATTCCTCCAAATCCTTAAAATTTCCATCATGTGACAAGCACGTCCCTAACCCTCTTCAATGCTTACACATGTGTGAGTATACACAAGTCGGCATCACTTTCCACCTCATCCTTTGACCACTCATCTCATTGGCTTCTCACACATGTGTGAGATCTTCCCACACATGTGTAGCCACCCTACACTTTCCTCTCCCATCCATGTGTTAATCTCATTTATTTATCCCCTCTTACACTTTCCATTTCTCTTCCAGTTGTCAAACTCATGTTCTTCTCAAGGTATGCTCACACATGTGTGAACACACCTATATCTCTTTCCCATGCCATATGTAACTTTATCAATCCTTCACCTTATGATTCTTGTCACAAGGCTAAGGCTCCTTCTCCTTCAATCATAGTCCTTCATCTCATAATCCATCTCAAACCTCTATTTTGGCAACCAAAAGTCTATACATCAGATCCTTGTTCTTTATTAACAATCCAACTTATTGAGATAAAATTATGTTGGTAAAATTCACTACTAAAACCCATCCAACACTTTATAATTATGTTGGTTCACGTAAGAGCTATCCCCATCCTATCCAAGTTGCATCAAACAAGCACTTGAAGAGCACATCAAGTGGAGAAGGGTGCCTCCACAAGCTCAATACAAATGATAAGGTAGTAAAAGGCTTAAGGTAATAGTTTATTTGATTTATCTTAATTGTTTTTTTTATTCTACCAGTTTATTATCTTCAATTTTTACCAAAGGGAAATTTTCTCTTTATTTATTTTTTGGTATATTTTTCAATTGGGATATTATTGAGATTAAGCATGGAAGTGCTTGAGGTGTATAATGTTGATTGGCTCATTAATTTCTTGACTCTCAGGGGTAGCTAGATGATATTTTCTTGAATCATACTTGGAAATGATGACATGTGGTCCTAACCAATTAGGCTTAAATTTACCCATTTTATCATTATCTTGAAGATTTTTTTGATTTTCCATAAGGATCACCAACCTGAAGCTCTCAAACTCTAATCTACTTGTTGTAACTAGTTTTTGAAAGTTGTTAAACCTTTATTGTGTTGTGTTTTCTTTATCCCTTTTTTCTATTGATTTGACTTTCTTAACCCTCTATTTTGTAGGAAAATTAACCCTTTCTTGTAGGTTTTGCTATTCCATTTACTTCAATGCTTCTACCCCACATGTACATGCTTACGTATTTTGGTGCTTCCATTTACTTTTGATTATGCAACATTATTTTGTTTTTCTCATTTTTATTCTTTTTATTTTTTCTTTTCTATCAAAACCAACCATTCTAACTACTATGTTTTTTCTTTTTTGTTTGTTTTCAAATAATTTTTAATATTTTCTCTATATTTGTGCAAATCAATGCTTTTTCCTATGGGTCAACACTTTTGCACAAGTATAATTTCATTAACACTTTCTATCTATTTTTTGATGCTTGCATAGTTTAATGAACCACAAGAGGTTGCCACACTCTCACTACATTATTGGTCAACTAACAAGGCCAACCAATATGGTTGAACCCTCCACTCTTAAGGCTCTACTACACCTAGGCGGGTGCACCTATATGAATGACACAGATTTTGAATTATGTTTCCTATTTGACCTAACTATCCACAAATGGCAATTTGATAGTGGAAAGATATGATCCTAATTTGGTATAAATTGTATATGCAATATCAAGGTGTGAATTAATATGTTCAATTAAGAGATGTCAAATGAAATGAATAAAACTAATGTAATGAAAATAAGGGAGACCAGTGGCCTTATTGGGTAAAACAGAGTCAAATGGAAGCCTTTGATGAGTGGTTTCTATCTAGCAAGTTCTCTAATTGTTTGGCATACAATTATGAGTTTATAACTAGTATAAACATGCAAGGATGTAATTGATAAACCCTACTTGAGGCAGAATATCAAATCTAATTATCTGATTCTTCTTACTCATCCAAATAACATTCCCAGATTACTATAATTCATTGAAAGGAATTTAATTCTTCATTAAAGAACCCAATAAATCAAATCACACAGAAACAAAAAATGTGCATTGATAGATTGAACGTATACTTGATACTTCAATTTAAAAAATCAAGAAACATCAGATTGGAAACAATCAAATAATCACAGGAATCCAACAAACAATTGATACCAGAATGAAGCCACTAAATCAACAATCTTTCATTATCTTCCTCAAAAATTCATACATGCAACATAGTCTTCTTGAATGCCATCATTCTGAAAATATTGTGCTTACAATAGTCTATCCTATTCTAATTCTACTTATCTTCTACCCCCTTTTCTACCGTAAAAAATAGACATTTATACATTTAGTTGGTGGAACGACGTGTCCTTTCAAAATGTTCAAAGCATAAAATGCTAACAAGATTAGCAATAACTAAGTTCTGTTGAGCCACAAATGAACTCCAGACATGTGCTATGTGTAATCTTGGCACTTATGTGTATTTGCATCTCCTAACATATTGCGGATCACGATCTCCATCATCATCATCATTCGTTCGTTCTGCTCACATGCTTCATCCAACGTTATATCTTTCACAGTGGCTGTCTTCAATATCTCTAGGAGTATTGATTCACACTTGATCTTCCATGTAGTCATTTCTTTTAATTTTCCTTCATCATCACAAAACTTAGTCAATCTATCTTCGGCAGCTTCTATCAATCCTTGCGCATCCTCTTGTAATTCCTCAAAGAATTCCCTGTGCTTATCCATGATACGATTAGCATTTTCAATTCCTGTAGCATTAGGAGTATCTTTTTTCATCTCGTCAATTCTCTTTTGGATTATATCATCCACTCTTCTATGTTCTTTTATTGCATCCACGTATTGTGAATGTTTTCCCCAAATTTTATTTAACCAAATGTTTAAAACGACCTGCCTCCTTTTGATTATTGCAGTAAGTGTGTCCATTTTCCCTTGAGAGTATGCACTTGACCCTTCCCAATGGTCCTTCACTTGTGAACTTTCACCTTGGGTGAGCATCTTTATTGGCCCCGTTACAGCACCTACCAAGTCCTTTAAGTGCTCATTTTCTCTTAGCATTCTCTCATTATTGGTTTTGTACATTTCTCTCTCTCTGATCAATGCTTGTATCTGGGATTTATTCAATTTTGCTATATTGATCCCAATTTCTATAGTTGCAACCGGATTAGCTTCACCAACCTTCAAAGTCATAACATGTCCAAATGCCTTCTTAGTATAAATGACAACTGACTTCTTGTGAGGGGGATATAAATCCCAAATCATCAATGTCTCTTCATCAGGATTGTATCTTGATCCTGTATACACTTCTGTCACCCTCTCTATGTTGAGCTTGTGTGTAGCATTGTTGTCCTTCAGGAAACTGTCAAAAACCAATGTGGAATTGAGATCTAGCCCTAGGAAAATCATGACACTAGCCTTTTCTAACATCTCTCTCCCTTTCTCAGGGGTCATGTTTGTCATCTCTTTATCCACCTCATCCCTTAAGTTTTTTAACAACTGTTCCTCATTTCCTGGTGTAACATTGTCAACCAGTCCTCTTATTTCCTTTCCTTTTTGTTTGCCTAAAAACACTTTGAACTCATAGGTTTTCACAAACTCATTATCTGCTATAAAAGATCTATATTCTTCATGTCTTGTATCCACATCCATAGTTTCCTCAATATTTATCTCTCTGGCAGAATAGGTGTAATCTTGAGTCCTTGCCCATGATACCTTCCCGGATGGGCCTTGTGGTCTATCAGCCTCTAATACTTCTTTACTGGATAACAAATCCGCATCTATCAATTCTTGGTCATGCTTCTCAATCACCATTTCTGCTTCTTCTGCTTCCAAGTTTCTGATTATGCCATCAGATTGATAGGGCACATGCTGATACCCTCCAAAGTTTATCCTCTATCTGGCAGAATGCATATATCCCTCTGGATGAAAGTTTTTCCTTGATGGCACTTTTCTCATGTTATGATGCAATAACTTATCTAGAATTAAATTGTAGCCCTCCTTCGCTAACACAGTAAAATCACAAAAACACAGTGTACTTGGCATAAAATCTTGCTTCCCATAAGAACTTATGTTCATGACACTGGAGAAATCCATTTTCCTAACAATCTCCAAGTATGCAATTCTATCTGGAACTGTCCTAGGCAAAATAAATGGAGTATCTTCAAAACCATAAACCCTAATCATAGTGGCATTTTCTAAACAATACCAATCCCCCTAGTTGTGGCTGATTGGTCCATTATAATCCTTAGACTTGAGAAACCTCTTTATTTCATCAGACAAGGAATGGTCACAAGGATGACTATAAAACTTATGCAAAGGCTTCACAAAGTACTCTTCAAAATGAAAGAAATTAGAATTAGCAAACCTGCTGTCCCAAATAGCAGTCCACAACTGAATAGGAAATGGCTTGCCTTCCTTATCAAATTGCGAAATCCTCAACTCCTAGGGCCACATTCCTAATTCCTGTCCAAAATATAGCACCATGTGCATCAAGAATGAATAACTCTTGAGGTGTGGGACAAAGGCTCCATTCTTTATTGCTATCAACCCTGCATCCAACTCTTTAAACACATGTGAGGCATAATCAAAAGACCTAGAATTATGATATTGAACATCCACAACAATCACCATGGGTACAACTGTCATATTCTCTAGGAATTCCATCCCCAATACCTGTCCCACTGAAAAATAAGTGTACTTTAGGTAGGGTTCGAAGAGATCCACATGAAATGGTGGCTCCTCACTGACTTCCATCGGAGTTGGTTTGCCATGACACCTAATTCTATGCAGGGGTAACCTCCAGCCCTTATAAATGGTGTCCATTCTTCTGAATTCACTCTCAATCTCATCACTTATAATCTTTTCACTGCATATTCCTTATAATTTGAAAACCTCACTTATTGCATTCTCAGATACATGTATCAATGGATTCCCTTATAAACCACATATAGCTTTATTTTTTGGATTATAATGACCAACCAATAATTTCACCAATACGACATCAATAAAAACATTAGGGCACACCAGTTTTCCCAAATTAAGCCCCCACGGGTTGCATACTGGCTCGAAGTGATTTCTTCTATGGTAGTGGAAACTGAACAATTCGTATCCTCTGATTGGGGTCCAAACATCTCCTATGAACTTGCATTTGTCATCCAATTTATCTACTTCCACCTTAACCTGTCCAGAACGCCTAGCTTTAGGTCCTGAACCAGGTAGCTGGTCTATGAGATCTTGGTTTAATTTTCTCTCGGTGCCCTCTAGTTGTATTTCTCTTTTTTGGTTTTTCCCCTTTGGTTGACTAACCTCCCTAGGTTTCCTTCTTTTTATCTTTTCCGAATGAGTGCCTTCCATTTTCAAAATTCACAAATTTTGAAAGCATGAGAAACTTACTGTATTTCACCTGCAAATCCAAGTTAGACGAAGGCCTCAATTTTTCTGCTCGTTCCCTTGCTCTCCTTCGTTGCCAATTCTATGAAACAATGATTTCAATTGAGCTCACCCTGATTTAAAAAATATTTTATGCTTCATGGAACCATTAATGTCTTCACTGAGACATGAATGCATCAAGTTTTTCAAAATTCTCGTTGTCACATCAGGGATCATATCGGCAAGACATTTCAAATCTCTGGCCGGTCCATCTGTTCAACGTTCATCCATCCACTAAGAAATCTTGTAGTTCCCCTGATGTCACAAGTCTCCCTGATAGTTTTTTCTTTTTTCTTTTTATATCACCATGACCTTCACCGAAGCAAACTATCACCTAGACTTAACAAATCAGGCCAATGATTCTTCACTTCACTCCGAAGGCTCTTTGTCTCACCGAAGTATTCACTTTGTCAACTTAAGTCGTCGAGACCAAGAAATTTTCCTGCTGACAGAATAATATTCACTGTGATGTCTCTTAGATCTCCCCGTTGAAACTTATCTTACCGATACACTTTTTCTTTGGCGAGACTACACTCATTATCTCTTTGACAACTTTTATCTCCGTATGCTTAGTTCTATCGATATAACATGAGGAGTCGGTAAGACTCCCCGAACTCTCCCTGACATCATTGTCTTACCGAATGAGTATTCTTTTTACTTTATCAGCAAGACCATCGAATGCTTCGGGTAGTCATTTGAAATCTCACCCCAATGACCATAGTCTGGCCGATACACTTTATTATACTCCAATCGGTGAAAAGCAATTAAGCTCGATATGACCTCAAATTGTCACACCGATACCTTTTGTCTTGCCGATAGGAAATGTAAACCCGCATTCTCTTGGGATATATCCTCATCGGTATGACACTTTTGATGTCTTGCCGATATATTAAAGGAATGTATACTATTATTGGTGAGACCTGCATCAACTTATGCCGATATTTTCAAATGTTAAAGATTTAATGTCAGATGAATTTTATTGGGCTATATGACAAAATTTAACCCGGACTTCGGTGAAAAAATGCTATGTGAGGAAATTTTATGTCTGTAATATGAAATTCTTGGGAAACTAATAAGCATGAAGGGTTAATGAGGTTATCAAAATTTCATAGTTCCAACAGTGGCTCCGTCTGGGGATGAATGATTATGAGATCATTGCAAGGATCCAGATTTCTGGGTGAGTAGACGAAATATTATGGATGCAAGCAAGTGGAGATGAATATGATCCTAAACTACTTTACATGGAGAAAAGATCAAATAAGGATTTCCAGGATTGTCCATGTACTAGCAATTTCCTGTATCCTTTACTTCCTATATTATTGTGCATGGAAAGTTTATGAGAAGTTTTCTCAAGAGTTGTCCATGCACTGGCAACCCTTGATCCTCTGTAATTTTCAAGAGAAAAAACTCTTTAGAAATTGCCCATGTACAGGAAACTCCTGTTCTTCACCACTCATATTTTGCAAATTATATGAATCCTCTCCTTGCTTGCCAATAATAACAAAAGTTCCTAACCACAAGGCCTCAAATTTTCCATGTTTTCCTTTCTCCTGGAACCTAGCATTCCACATCAATACCAGATCATGCTTTTCAAATTTTCTATCCTTTGCCTTTTTATCAAACAAATAATTCATTTGTGCTTACAATTTCATGTTCTGGTTTTGAGCTATTCTTCTCATTTCATCAAGTTCTGCAAGTTGCTCCATTCTCTCCTCCATTGGTTCTGGAACATCTATATCTTCTTGAAGGATAAATTTGTAAAGGCATCCTAGCTTGTGTTCCATACACTAATTCATATGGGGATTTTCCAATTTCCTTTTTTATAGTAATCTTATCTACCCATACAACCAATCTTAACTTTGAATCCCAAGATTTTTTATTTTTACCGAGCATTCTCTTTATGATTTTCAAAAGACTCTTGTTGTTGGATTCTACCTGACCATTGGCTTGTGGATGATATGGGGCAGAATAAGAAACATTAATGCCATATGTTCTACAAAAATATTTGAACTCATCAGATCTGAAACACATCCCATTATCTGTAATCACTCTCAATGGTGTACCGAATCTAGTAATAATGTTATCCATTAAAAATTTGATTACAACTTTACTTGTTGCTTGCTTGGTTGGGATTGCCTCCACCCATTTGGTGAAGTAATCAGTGGCCACTAGTATCCACCTATGTCCTCCACTTGATTTCTCTTTTATCTCCCCAATGAAATCAATCCTCCACTGATGAAAAGGGGCTTCAACCTGCATAGGTCTAAGTGGTAAAGCTCCCTGATATTTCATTTTGCCTGAAAACTTTTGACATGCTTCACATTTCCTTACATATGAAAATGAAGCATAAATATTTTTTGGCCAGTAATAACCTAACCTAAGGATTTTATGTGTAGTTGTCTTTGCAGAATAATGGCCTCCACAAACCCCTTCATGCATTTCTTTCAGAACATGATCAGCTTGTGACTCATCTAAACATAACAGCAGTATTCCATCTCTGTTTTTCCAAAATAAATCACGCTCTATGAACACATATGTAGAGGCATGTAGTTTCAAGGTTATTTTTTGGTTATCATTAAATCCTTCAGGGCACTTTGTGTTTTTGAGGTAATACATGATGTCTGTATACCAGGGTGTATGCTCAATGCTTGCAATTTCATTTCCTTCTTCTTCTACACTGCAAATTTGATTTGCCTCAATGTTTGCTTCTGCCATTAACTTGGCCAATCCTTGGCCTCTTATCAATTTAGTAATCTGTATTTCCATATCAAATTCCTGAATTTTATTAATCCACTTGCACCTCTTCCCTGTTACTTTCGACTATGTCAAAATGTCTTTGACTGCTGCATGAGGGACATAAACAATCACTTTGGCTCCAACAAGATACGGTCTAAAGGCTTTTGTGGCCTTTACCAGTGCAAAGGCTTGTTTTTCCATTATGTCATACTTCAACTCCAATCCTTGCAAATATTTACTAAAGAAGGACACAGGTTGCTCATGACCATCCTCATTTTTCTGTAACATAACAACAACTATTGTATGCAAGGAAGTGAATGAAAATATTTGAAAAGGTTTTGTGAAATTAGGAGATTTGAGGACATGGGCTTCCTTAATGGCTCTTTTAATGGATACAAAGGCTTCTAACGCTTTTGGAGTCCATTCAATTTTTTGTCCTTTCCTTAGCATATTTGATATGGGCTTGACAATTTCAGCAAAGTTGGACACAAACCTCCTAACAAAGTTAATTTACCCAAAAAATGATTGGATGTTTTTTACAGTTTTAGGGATAGGGACCTTATCTATAGCCTCAACTCTCTCAGGATCTATCCTAACTCCCTCTTTTGACACAATGTGTCCTAAGATTTTTCCCTCTGTAATAGCAAAATGACATTTCTTAGGGTTGAAACTAATGCCATATTCTAAAGCTTTAATGAATATTTTTTCAAGATGTTCTACATGATATTCAACTCTTTTTGAGTATGCAGTAAGGTCATCTTGATACACCACCATTATAGCATTAATCAAATCTACAAATGCTAAGTCCATAGCTCTTTGGAAGGTCGCTCCCGCATTTGTGAGACTAAAAGGCATTCTCACATATACATATGTTCCCCATGGAGTTGTGAAGGCTAATTTGTAATGCTCAAATTCCCTGACTTTAACCTGATTATAACCAGAAAAGCCATCCATCATAGACAACAGCTCACACCCGGTTACCTTATGCAGTATGACTTCCATGTTAGGTAGAGGGTAGTTATCTTTCAGGGATGCTACATTTAGATTTCTAAAATCCACACACAGTCTGATATATCCTTTTTTCTTTCTAACAGGAGCGAGGTTTGACACCCATGTTGAATGCCTGATAGGTTTAATGATTCCTCCATCTCTAAGTTTGGCCAATTCCTCCTACATTTTCGGTTCCAATGTGGGATTAATAGGCCTTTGTTTCTGTCTAAATGGCTTTGCATCTGCTTTCAATGGAATTTCATGTTGAAATAAATCCTCCCTATATGCCTTGAGATCCTCATAAGACCATGCAAACACATGTTTATATTTTCTTAACAATGAAATCAACATTCTTCGGATAGTTGGGCTTATTTTCTTCCCAATATACACTTTCCTTGGTGCTAGTTCAGTCCCTAAGTTTATTTCTTAAATATCTTCCCTTTTGACTGGTGTCTGTTTCATAAGGGATCAATCACTTCCATCGTATACTCTTTCCAACGCCACTAAACCCTTGGGAAGTTTATTAGTCTTAAGTTGTAAGACCTTCTTTCCAAATATTGTCTGTTCTCCATCTATTTCTTCCACAAAGGCATTGAAATCGATTTCCTGAGCCTCATACTAGTCTATACAGTGAAGGAATTTTAAAAGATCAGTGTCATCATTAAAAACTTGCCAATTGTATACACTGTCAGGCATAGCAGGTCTTGCTTTGAACTCAACTTGGGATATTCCTACTAGCCTGATGTCATCTTGTTTTAGTGCTACATTTGCTAGGAAGTCTTCCATTATATTTTTTGATCTATCCACCTAATCAATGGAGAAAGCATCAAATCATTCGATTGTATTCCATATTGCATTCTTGTACTATTTCATCCTTTTATTTTTTGCTACATATTTTGATATGATCGGAGACACAACCAGCTCCAAGTCTCCAAAAACTGTTAAGAGTTTAATATTGTGTTTAACAACTAAATTCAATCCGATCAACAAAGCTTCATATTTTGCCACATTTTTTGTACATTCAAATACTAACAAAAATGAATATTTGAAAGTTGAACCATCAGGCAATATAAAAACTATCCCAGCTCCATTACCTTCTTAGCTGTAGGCCCCATAAAAGTACATTTTCCATACCCCTTGCTGATTTTCAAAAATATTTTTATCAATTGGATCTTTATTTACCAACTCAGGTTGAGATAGTTCTACTCTAAAACTCCCCAAATCAAAATCACAGAAGCAATTAATTTGTTCTTGAGGAAAACATTCAACAATTTGATTCATTCTAGGTTCCCTATATAATTTGACCTCTTCTCCATTCACTGGTATGGTGGCATATGATAAGTCAAATTGTACATTGCCTCGTACTGCTGCAGTCCATTGTCTTGACATAAGCATTCCAAATTGGGGAGGTGTGTCAATTACGGTTATGTCAATAGTGTAAGCAGCTTGTGGGTAAGTTGCTAATCTTACTTCCACATTCTTCATTATTCCCACAATCGGAACAAGCTTGCTATCCATGGCATGCATTTACCTCCTTCCACATCTATCCACATACTGAGCTACTTCATTACCCCTACTGACATGATATTCATGGAGGCACCTGAGTCTATTATGCAATTTCTTACTAGTTTTCCGCTTATGAGTAAAGTCGTGAAGAATGGGTCAATCTGTGGTGTGTTCATTAGGCAGGCCTCTAGAATTTTTACCTCCTTCCTTTTATTATTCATTTTAGAAACTTCTTTGTTTTTAGGGTTCATATTTTGATTCCCATTGGACATTAATTGTATGGCACCTTCCTTATATTCTTTGATCTTCATCATTTCAATTAATGGAACATACATCTTCAATTGAGATAAGGCTTGTATGAAATCAAAGGATGTACCTTTAGTTCTGATTACCCTTTTAGGTTCTATCAATTCTCCTTTGTTCTCTTCCTTTTCCCTTTTGGATGTTTGATTTGGATTTTGCCTCTCAATGGGAATTTCTTTTCTTTCCTCCTTAGGAGATCCCTTCTGTTGTTTATCATCAGTCCCTTTTGATGTCTCATTTGATACTTTTTTATTTTTTACAAATATTCCCCTTGGGACACCCTCATCTCTATTCACTATTCTGTTTCTCAAACAATATTTGTTTCTAGCTTCCTCCATTGCTGCAATTGTCAATATTTTAATCTCTTCTTCACTCGGTCTCCTTATACTGCATCTATTAGTCTAACTTGATGCAACAGGGGGATTTTTCTCATTATCACTTTCTTCATGATCAGAAAAAACATGCTGCTCTGCTATGTGAATATTGTATTTTTGGTGATCAACATTATACTCATATCCTTCCTCCTCTGAAGATGCATATTCCCGCTCCAAAGAGTTAAGTGTGTGGGAAGTTAGATAGACATTTTGGTCTTCACCACCATCATTTTCCAGTGTGTCTTCTTCTGGTATTGACTGAACTACAACACAATGCTCTGGGGAATGTGGTGTGTAACAGACTGAACACCAGGGAATTTTGTCTACCATATATGCTCCCTTCCTTTTTAATGGATCCAATGTTTCTTTATTTCTTGGTCTATCATTTACCGGCTTCCCATCCTTCTAGTTTGTATTATAAGGCATGTCATGCAGTCTTGGTATTTCATTCCTATATGTGTTCTCTTGTTTGTTTGGGGGATCATATTGGGGAACCCTAGGGTTTTCCCTTTTAGAAAACATCCCTGCAACTTTCCTATTATTTTCAATAGTTAATGCTGTCTTTTGGGCCTCAGCCAGATTCCTAGGACCTCTGTTTCTCAATTCATATCCTATCTTGGGATCAAAGGCTTTCAAATAGATACTCAACGCAACAGGATCAACCAACTTGGATCCCTAAGGTATTTTATTATGTAATTTAACAAACCTTTGGTCAAAATCAAAGGCTGACTCGTTCTGATGCTTCTGGATAGTCACTAACTCATGCAAAGCAAAATATGATGCACACTGATTCCCATACTGCTGAATAAACTATTCATGAAATACATGAATGGAATAAATGGATGCAGTTGGTAGACTGTTAAACCAGTCCCTGGCATCCTCAATTAGTGACATCATAAATAGTCTCATATGTACATCCTCATACTGCATATCTAAGTTTTGAATGACCGCTTTAAACTTTCTAAGATGTTCCTTGACTGTAACTGCATTACTTCCTGTGAACTTATTGACTAGGTTCCTCTAATTGTTGTCCAGAGGGTAAGGGTGTATCTGAAATCTAGCAAGATTAAATTGTCTAATCATGGTTGTGTATTGTGGAGGGGGATTCTAGAAATGCTGATGTTGGTATAGTGGGTTAGTATTTGCCATATATTGTGGACCTTGTGGGGATACATACTGTTGATGAGGAGGTGGCTAAATATCTCGGTGTTGTGGTGGAGCGTTTGTGTTTCTATATTGATTCCTTGGCTGATTTCGGTGGGCTTGTGGGGAGTTTGATGGCTTCATATTGTTGTTCTTATGAGGGGGCATATATTTGGGTGAATTAGCCATTGATGTTTTAACCTGAGCCTTCTGTAACTTCAATTTTTCAAATTCCTTCATGGCTTGAAGCCTTTGTTCATATTCTTGCCTCATACATTCCCATTGTGCATCTGTCTCATCTTGGGTCATGAGTTCATGGTTTTCTTCAGATGCTACCTCATATTCAAGTCCTTTCTCAAAAAGTATAGATCTCTGATCACATTCAAATTCTCTCTTCTCAGCTTCAAATTCAGCCATGAATTCTTCATCTTTATCATGGCTTATTCGATGGAAAGGATTTCTCTTCTCTTCAGGAGTATGGAGCTCTTTAGATGGGATATCTTCATTTGTTAATGCCTCGTATGAGTTGTGTGTTTCCATCGGTGGTTTTGATATTCTATTTTTTGTGGCTAGATCTAGGTCATTGAATACCATCTTGCCTTGATCATTTTTATAAGTTTGTTTACCCTTGTCATTAGGACCATCTCCCTCTTTCTACAAAGATCTCCTTCCTTGCATGTTGTGAGAAACTATGATGGTCCGAACTCTAGGTCGATTCCTTTCTAATTTGTATCTTATTGTATCAGTCTCAATGCTTTTGTTCATTCAGAGTTGCCACCCACTTTTTCTAAAAGTGAAAATATTTTGTTATTGTTTTACCTAGTGGAGTCGATTTTCAAAATTTTAATTGTGGTTTTATTTTAATAACTCTATATGGAAAGGCTGTCTACCACCAAACTTCTCTCTAGTTTTTCCCCAGTAGAGTTGCCAATTTGTTGGGTCTCAAAAACGCTGGTTTGAATGAACCACGAGAGGTTGCCACACTCTCACTACGTTATTGGTCAACTAACAAGGCCAACCAATATGGTTGAACCCTCCACTCTTAAGGATTTTCTAAACCTAGGCGGGTGCACCTATATGAATGACATAGATTTTGAATTATGTTTCCTACTTGACCTAACTATCCACAAATGGCAATTTGATAGTGGAAAGATATGACCCTAATTTTGTATAAATTGTATATGCAATATCAAGGTGTGAATTAATATGTCCAATTAAGAGATGTCAAATGAAATAAATAAAACTAATGTAATGAAAATAAGGGAGACTAGTGCCTTATTGGGTAAAACAAAGTCAAATGGAAGCCTTTGATGAGTGGTTTCTATCTAGAAAGTTCTCTAATTGTTTGGCATACAATTATGAGTTTATAACTAGTATAAACATGCAAGGATGTAATTGATAAACCCTACTTGAGGCAGAATATCAAATCTAATTATCTGATTCTTCTTACTCATCCAAATAACATTCCCAGATTACTGTAATTGATCGAAAGGAATTTAATTCTTCATTAAAGAACCCAATAAATCAAATCACAGAAACAACAAATGTGCATTGATAGATTGAACATATACTTGATACTTCAATTTAAATAGTCAAGAAACATCAGATTGGAAACAATCAAATAATCACAGGAATCTAATAAACAATTGGTACCAGAATGAAGCCACTAAATCAACAATCTTTCATTATCTTCCTAAAAAATTCATACATGCAACATAGTCTTCTTGAATGCCATCATTCTGAAAATATTGTGCTTACAACAGTCTATCCTATTCTAATTCTACTTATCTTCTACCCCCTTTTCTATTGTAAACAATGAACATTTATACATTTAGTTGGTGGAAGGACATGTCCTTTCAAAAAGTTCAAAGCATAAAATGCTAACAAGATTAGCATTAACTAAGTTCTGTTGAGCCACAAATGAACTCCAAACATGTGCTCTATGTAATCTTGGTGCTTATGTTTATTTGCATCTCCTAACACATCACAGATCATGATCTCCATCATCATCATTCATTCATTCTGCTCACATGCTTCATGCAACGTTATATCTTTCGTAGTGGTTGTCTTCAATATCTCTTGGAGTATTGATTCACACTCGCTCTTCCATGTAGTCATTTCTTCCAATTTTCCTTCATCATCACAGAACTTAGTCAATCTATCTTCGGTGGCTTCTATCAATCCCTGCACATCCCCTTGTAATTCCTCAAAGAATTCCTTGTGCTTATCGATGATACAATTAGCATTTTCAATTCCTACAACATTAGGAGTATCTTTTTTCATCTCCTCAATTCTCTCTTGGATTCTATCATCCACTCTTCTATGTTCTTTTATTCCATCCATGTATTGTGAATTTTTTCCCCAAAGTTTATTTAACCAAGTGTTTAAAATGACCTACCTCCTTTTGATTATTGCAGTAATTGTGTCCATTTTCCCTTGAGAGTATGCACTTGACCCTTCCCAATGGTCCTTCACCTGTGAACTTTCACCTTGGGTGAGCATCTTTGTTGGCCATGTTACAACACCTACCAAGTCCTTTAAGCGCTCATTTTCTCTCAACATTCTCTCATTATTGGTTTTGTACATTTCTCTCTATCTGATCAATGCTTGTAGCTGGGCTTTATTCAATTTTGCTATATTGATCCCAATTTTTGCAGTTGCAACTGGATCAAATTCTTCAGCCTTCAAAGTCATAACATGTCCAAATGCCTTCTCAGTATCAATGGCAAATGACTTCTTGTGAGGGGGATATAAATCCCAAATCATCAATGTCTCTTCATCAGGATTGTATCTTGATCCTGTATACACTTCTGTCAACCTCTCTATGCTGAGCTTGTGTGTATCATTGTTGTCCTTCAGGAAACTGTCAAAAACCAATGCAGAATTGAGATCTAGCCCTGGGAAAATAATGACACCAACGTTTTCTAACATCTCTCTCCCTTTCTTAGGGGTCATGTTTGTCATCTCTTTATCCACCTCATCCCTCAAGTTTTTTAACAACTGCTCCTCATTTCCTGGTGTGACATTGTCAACCAGTCCTATTATTTCCTTTCCTTTTTGTTTGCCTAAAAATGTTTTGAACTTGTAGGTTTTCACAAATTCATCATCTGCTATAAAAGATCTATATTCTTCATGTCTTGTATCCACATCCATAGTTTCCTCAATATTTATCTCTCTGGCATAATAGGTGTAATCTTGAGTCCTTGCCTGTGATACCTTCCCGGATGGGCCTTGTGGCCTATCAGCCACTAATACTTCTTTATTGGATAACAACTCCACATCTATCAATTCTTGGTCATGCTTCTCAATCACCATTTCTGCTTCTTCTGCTTCCAAGTTTCTGATTATGCCATCAGATTGATAGGGCACATGCTGATACCCTCCAAAGTTTATCCTCTATCTGGCAGAATGGATATATCCCTCTGGATGAAATTTTTTCCTTGATGGCGCTTTTCTCATGTTATAATGCAATAACTTATCTAGAATTAAATTATAGCCCTCCTTCACTAACACAGTAAAATCACCAAAACACAGTGTACTTGGTATAAAATCTTGCTTTCCATAAGAAATTATGTTCATGACACTGGAGAAATCCATTTGCCTAACAATCTCCAAGTATGCAATTCTATCTGGAACTGTCCTAGGCAAAATAAATGGAGTATCTTCAAAACCATAAACCCTAATCATCATGGCATTTTCTAAACAATACCAATCCCCCTAGTTGTGGTTGATTGGTCCATTATAATCCTTAGGCCTGAGAAACCTCTTTATTTCATTAGACAAGGAATGGTCACAAGGATGACTATAAAAGCTATACAAAGGCTTCACAAAGTACTCTTCAAAATGCAAGAAATTAGAATTAGCAAACTTGTTGTCCCAAACAACAGTCCACAACTGAATAGGCAATGGCTTGCCTTCCTTATGAAATTGCAAAATCCTCAACTCCTGGGGCCACAATCCTAATTCCTGTCCAAAATATAGCACCATGTGCATCAACAATGAATAATTCCCGAGGTGTAGGACAAAGGCTCCATTATTTATTGCTATCAACCCTGCATCCAGCTCTTTAAACACATGTGAGGCATAATCAAAAGACCTAGAATTATAATATTGAACATCCGCAACAATCACCATGGGTACAACTGTCATATGCTTTGGGACTTCCATCCCCAATACCTGTCCCACTGAAAAATAAGTGTACTTTAGGTAGGGTTTGAAGATATCCACATGAAATGGTGGCCCCTCACTGTCTTCCATCAGAGTCGGTTTGCCATGACACCTAATTCTATGTAGGGGTAACCTCCAACCCTTGTAAATGGTGTCCATTCTTCTAAATTCACTCTCAATCTCATCACTTATAATCTTTTCACTGCATATTCCTTCTAATTTGAAAACCTCACTTATTGCTTCTCAGATACATGTATCAATGGATTCCCTGATAAATCACATATAGCTTTATTTTTTGGATTATAATGACCAGCCAATAATTTCACCAATACGACATCAATAAAAAAATTAGGGCACACCAGTTTTCCCAAATTAAGCCTCCATGGGTTGCATACTGGCTCAAAGCGATTTCTTCTATGGTAATGGAAATTTAACAATTCGTATCCTCTAATTGGGGTCCAAACATCTCCTATGAACTTGCATTTGTCATCCAATTTATCTACTTCCACCTTAAGCTATGCTGAATGCCTAGCTTTAGGTCCTGAACCAGGTAGCTGGTCTATGGGATCTTGGTTTAATTTTCTCTCGGTGCCCTCTGGTCATATTTCTATTTTTTTCTTTTTTCCCCTTTGGTTGACTACCCTCCCCAGGTTTTCTTCCTTTTATCTTTTCTGAACTAGTGCCTTCCATTTTCAAAATTCATAAATTTTCAGAGGATGAGAAACTTACTGTATTTTGCCTACAAATCTGAGTTAGACAAACGCCTTAATTTTTCTGCTCGTTCCCCTGCTCTCCTTCGCTGCCAATTCTGTGAAACAATGATTTTAATTAAGCTCACCCTGATTTGAAAAATATTTTATGCTTCGTGGCACCATTAATGTCTTCACTGAGACATGAATGCATCAAGTTTTTCAAAATTCTTGCTATCAAATCAGGGATCATATTGGCAAGACATTTCAAATCTTTGGCCAATCTGTCTATTCAATGTTCACCCATCCACTAAGATGTCTTGTAGTTCCCCCGACATCACAAGTCTCCCTGATAGTTTTTTCTTTTTTCTTTTTATATCGCCATGACCTTCACCGAAGCAAACTATCGCCCAAACTTAACGAATTGGGCCAACGATTCTTCACTTCACTCCGAAGGCTCTTTTTCTCATTGAAGTATTCACTTTGTCAACTTAAGCCGCTGAGACCAAGAAATTTTCCTGCCGATAAAATAATATTTGCCGTGATGTCTCTTAGATCTCCCCGTTGAAACTTATCTCACCGATACACTTTTCTTCGGCAAGACTACACTCATTGTCTCTTCGACAAATTTTATCTCTGTATGCTTAGTTCTGTCGGTATAACATGAGGGGTCGGTAAGACTCCCCAAACTCTCCCTGGCATCATTGTCTTACCGAATGAGTAATCTTTTTGCTTTATTGGCAAGACCATCGAACGCTTTGGGCAGTCCTTTGAAATCTCACCTCGATGACCATAGTTTGGCTGATACACTTTATTATACTCCAATCGGTGAAAAGCAATTAAGCTCGATATGAGCTCACATCGTCACACCGATACCTTTTTTCTTGCCGATAGGAAATGTAAACCCGCATTCTCTTGGGATATATCCTCATCGGTATGACACTTCTGATGTCTTGCCGATATATTGAAGGAATGTATACTATTATCGGTGAGACCTGCATCAACTTATGCCGATATTTTCAAATGTTAAAGATTTAATGTCAGATGAATTTTATGGGGCTATATGACAAAATTTAACCCGGACTTTGGTGAAAAAATGCTATGTGAGGAAATTTTATGTCTGTAATATGAACTTCTTGGGAAACTAATAAGCATGAAGGGTTAATGAGGTTATCAAAATTTCATAGTTCCAACACAACCTTTGGTAAGGGATTTCATATGTACGTGGCTATCCCTAGTTATCTATTCTTAGGTAAATAGTATTAGATTTTGTTCTATTTCCCCCCACTACTCAACGCACCTACTTGAATAATTTAGGGAATTTTTTCATGTTCTTGACATGTTTTCATTTGTGAAACTATTGAACTATTGAAAGTCATTCAACCTTCAACCCTAAAAAACAAGTAAGCCATTGCGTATTTCTTTTTGAAAATCTCTTGCCAAATCAATCAACATAATTATACTTAGTAGTTTAGCACTTTCATCTTGTCAATTAACACTTGAACTTCATCCTTTAGTGCTTGCACCTATCAGTTGCACCTACACCTATAGATTATTTAACCCTATGTTTCAACACCTAAAATATTACATAAAAACCTACCAATTTGACTCCTCAAACCAAAATATTTGACCTTTTTGGTAAAAAATCTAGCATAGAAAACCTTAGAAAAAATTAGGATAACCATTAAACTATCCAACCTTTACAAACAACTTCACCTTTCCAAATCAAGACATGGTTAAACTTACCATCCCCTATCCACACCAACTTCTTAATTTTGGACTTAGATTAGACATCACATAATATTCCATCACCTTACCACTTCGCTTTAAAATTTTAAAACTTCCATTTTATCACTATAACCATAGAATAAGGATTTTCACTTTCACTTTGGACTTAAGACTCATAAATAACTCCTTAATATTCCATCCACATTTGATCACTCAATTCACATGTGCACATTCAATCATATCCAAACAAAAAAAAAACCACTATCCAAAACAAAATCAAATTTGTTTGAAATTCAAATCTAGATCTTTAAATCCATCATCTCTAGCTTACATATTTCTTGAGAAAATTCTTGTCTCAAGTAAGGTGTTAAGTTAGCCATTTAATTTTTTTGGATAAATTAGCTTACGAACCTTAGCAATTCCTAAGTTAGTGGACTCCAAAATCCTCAACCAATTTTTCTTAAGAACTTGCCTATCCAAATCAAGAGAGGATAGAATCCTTTATCATCCCTAATCACACAGGGATCTAGATTTTATTAATGAAAATTTGATTTTCATCCAACATCACCTGCTAGTCTTCGATAACATTACCATTACTAGAATCAAATATTTAAACTTAGTCCAACATTCCAAAACCTTAACCTTTCAAATTTAAACTATCATCCCAAAAATCCTAACCATATACACATCTAATCCTTTAAACATAAATATCTAAGTCCAAACCATCATTTATCATCCTAAATAAAAATAATTAGAATCTTAAATAAAAACTACATCATCCCTTAGTCACAAACATTCCTCATTTCAAAACCAAAAAACTTCACCTACCAAAAAAACCCAATGAGTTCCATCTTTGCACGCCACTCACAAGGTCCCAAACCAAAAAAATAATAGATTCTAACATTTACACCACAAAAATGCCTAACAACCTTTTTGATCCCACAACACAAGGTGAAATCACATAGTAACCCACATCTCTCAAAGAACCAAACATAGATGAAATTATTTTTTTCAACCCAGAAATTCACCAGGGTTACAAGACTTTTCCCAAAATGCACAAAATTAATATTTAATTGAAAGACTTATCAAAGCAAATAAAGACTAGTTCTCGTTGGAATTAATCCAAAGTGGGGTAAAATTTTGACCAGATTTTGACATATCACAACTTAGAAAGCAAGAAACCTCATCCACAATAACCACAACATCGACTAACCCCTTAGAAAAATTATGGGGATCACAACCCCTTCAATAATCCCACAAACCCAACCTTTCACATGCACTAAACCTTTCACAAAGTCTTCAACTATCCCTCCCCATCTCAAACAAATACAACCTAACCCATTTACATAAATTAGGATCATAATACCTACAAGTTTATTTCACCCTAGCACACATACCACTAAACACCAAACTCACCTAAGTCAATCAATAAATTTCATTCAAAAACTTCAAACATCCATCCCACCCCTTAATATTACACAAACCTCTCTCCCACCTTTTAATATTTTACACACATTCCTCATTCAACATACAACATACATCACACATGCATCAAACCCAACCTCATATAAAAAACCAACATATTTATATCAAAACTTATAAAATTCAACCTACATCCATGCATCCCATTATCAACACACATCACCCCTTAACCAACAATACATTCACTCGTACAACTCCACATATTCAACATACACATCTCACCATCCTAACCCCATTAATTATATTGCACAAGAATTACAAGATATGAGGAAAATGATCCAAGGAATCCAAGTAAAACATTAAAATCAACCTTAAATATTGGATGAAATATATCCTTATCACTTCAATAGATCCATCAGTACAGTCTCCTTCCCCCAAAATTTTAAAATGCCCAAATTTGATAATACAAAGGGAAGGATGATCCTAGAGAAAACATTAAATAATTATACATAGCATTTCAAGGAGTATCTTATAACAACACATATCTCATGAGATTGTTTCCTAGAAGCTTAAGTGGCTAAGCATAAAAAAGGTTTATTCACCTTCCACATGCTCCATTGCCACTTTTAAATACTTAGCTAAAAAAACTGTTGCATGCTTCTCCTAAAACATTGAACATGAAATTATTATGTTGGATTTGTGTAACACTAAAAAATAATGGTGAAATATTTGATTCCTTCTTGCAATGGTGGAGACACCTTGCTAGTATATTCCCATGACCCATCCTTGACAAATAATTAGTCACCATGTTTGTCCAAAAATTAAATCAAGAAATGGGTTTCCACCTACAAGTGTAATGTACCATATCTTTTGATGAGATCATAAACAAAGGATTAACCATAAAGAAGGTCCTCATATCTAAAGGATTGGCTAAGATATATACGGAAACCAAATAAAACACCAACAATCAATCCAACGACAAACCCCACTTATGGGCCAAAAAAGAGAACATAGTTAATGATGGTGTAAATGATGCCAAACATGTTCAAAATATTTAAATACAAACACCATAATCCTAAAAAAATAAAAAATGTCACTATCCCACAAGGACAACCCAAACCAAAGAATAACTTCAAAAGAAAATACACTCCATTAGGAGAACCTATGGAGGTAGTTTTTTGAAAATTGGTCCAAGAAAACTGAGTCATTATATCTTATGATGAGACCATTTTACATAAACCAACCTAAAACCACATGGTATAAATATAATAAATATTATGAATACCATAGGTTCAAAGATCATTCCATTACAAAATATATGAAACTTAAGAATTACATTCAAGATCTCATCAATCGAGGTGATAGAAATTAAAGGCCATTCATTCAACTTATCAAACAAACAATTGCGTATATAGAAGTAATATTTTCCTAAGCATGGTGAAGGTAAAGGCTCCATATATAACAAGGTAATCCCTTATAACTACACCAATAATTTCCATAGCTCCTATGATTCTATAGTAGGTAGAATTGATGAATTTCACTCTCACATATCTACTGTGACTATCAAAAGTTCAAATTGTGAAATGACCACTTGTCAATGTTGGGTAACCATCCAAGAGGCTTCTTCCTCATCCATCCAACCATCAATATAATACAACCTCATATATCACCTTGGTAAAACCTTTCTCAAATTTCTATCTTAGAACTCCACTAAATTGCCCCCATTCACAAAGAGATCCTAGAGCTCAAGCTTTGTGAGAGTTTCAAATTCAAAATGACATTAATGTAGACCAGTTTCAAGCTATGGTAGAACATCTATCCTCACCTCATCACCTTATCTTTATAGAAAGATACTTATCATCCAATGATATATCCCATAATAAAGTGCCCCATATTGAAGTCTTCACCCTAAGCATAAAATTATTTGTGTCCTCATAGATGGTAGAATAGGATTGAACCTATGTACTATAAAATTAATAACACAACTAAGATATTCTAAAAGATTCATACATCCTCAAAATAAAATTAATATCAAGGCATATGATGACGTTGAAAGTGAATCAAATGAAATTATCAAGTTTCCTATCCAGGCTAGCCTTGTTCCAATGGAGACCACATGCCAAATATTAGACCTTGATCTCTCATATAATATTCTCCTTGGCCACCCATGAATAATTTTCATGCAATCCATACCCTCCACATATCACCAATATGTCAAGTTCCCATACAATTTCATAGAAGTTACCATTCTTGTTGATGCACAACCCTTCCAATACTATAAATTATTGAAAAGAATCTATACTCACTTTTACCATTACCCAACTAATAATATCACATCCCTCTCCAAATTGTCATCATCCTATATTGAACCATATTCACTCACATCCACTTCCACCTCTCACAATATCACCCTTGACATCAAGGAAAAAATCATTAGCAAATGATATGGTGAATATGAACTACAAGATCCATTCTATGTGGGACAACTCCCACCGCTCTCCCAAGTCACATTGTCAACCTTGACCTTTCAAGTCCACACTTTAATCCAATTTCAAGAGTGAGGCAACTTCTTTTAAGCATTAGATATTCTTAGACAAAGAAACTATTGAGGGTGATATTATATCATGACTTTACAAAGATGAGGAAGAAACACCTTGTTTGACCATGAATGTATATACTAAGGGCCTATATATCTATAAAAAAAAGTTATAAATGCAAAAGTATTGGACTAAATGATGAAGGAATTATAGTCTCTAATTCGAAAGGAAAATCCTATTCACCAAGGGCTCAGGTATGGATCACCTAAGAATATGTCTCTAGAACTTGAGTTCATTCTCACTAAAGTACATTTTTTTTCTATTGTCAACAGCAATGGATATACCCACAAATATTTCTTTGAGCACATCGCCAAAATTTTCCAAGACATGATCATTTGCACCATTATACCTACTCTATCCATTTCCATTAATTTTCCTCTTGTATACCATAAATTAATATATTAGGACCAACAAGGGCCTCCATATTTAGACACCTTTAAAAATGATGAGGCAATCATAGAGCTCATGGGGATTTGTGAACACCTATCGTTGGAGAATCATAAATTAGGATTTGATATTAAATTGAATAATGAGGCATGCTTTGGGTAATAGGTCAACTCCCTTAGTCATAAAAATAAAAAATCAAAAAATCAAAAGTCCCCTAGTGAAAACATCAATGAGGCGCTATTAGATGATGAAATAGTAAAAAAAAATGCATCCCCTTGTGAAAACCTGTTTGAGGAGAGGATGAGGAAATTGAATTTCCCTCAACAATAACCCATTATCAGGAGAAATATGTAATACTTTTTGAGGATACACAAGAAATTATTATAGGAACTGAACAAGACCCCAAGAGCACATTCATGGCAACCTTTCTCACAATTGAAGAAAGACATAGCATGGCATCCTTCCTAAGGAGAGCATATAAAAATTTTTCATGGTCCTATGCATAAATTCTAGGTGTTTATCCATCATTAGTAATACATCATCTAATAGTATATCCTGATGTTAAACCAGTCAAACAAAAGCTAAAAAAATACATCCACAAATTGATCTCTTGGTCATAGAGGAACTTTAGAAACTCATAGAAGTTAAATTCATATGACCCATTGACTATCTTTAGTGGGTATATAATATTATTCCAATTTATAAAGTCACTAGGGGCATATGCATTTGCATGGATTTTAGAGATCTTAGCAAAACATGTCCTAAAGATTACTTCCCACTCCCTAATATCAACATCACAATTGATCTGATAGTGGGACAATAAATTATATCACTTATGGATAGATTCTTAAGCTAAAATCAAATTTGAATATTAATAGAAGACCAACGCAAAATTTCTTTTATAGCTCCTTGTGGTACTTTATGCTATTAGGTGATGTTATTTGGGCTTAAAAATATATAAGCCACATATCAAAGAACTATTGAATTCATATTCCATGACATCCTTCATGAAATATGGAAGATTATGTTGATGACCTCTTGGGAAGATCTAAAACAAGAGAATGGCATATCTAAGTCCTTGAGTGCATCTTTGATCACCTAGTTGAATATCAGGTGCATCTAAACCCAAGGAAATGTGTTTTTGATGTCACTTCAAGAAAAAAATTGGGCTTTATTGTATCATGAAGAGAAATTGAAGTGGATCCAACTAAGGTAAAATAAATACTTTAAATACCTCCACCAATGATGTCAAAATAATCTTTTAGTATCCAAGGAAAGATCCAAGAAATTCGAAATTTCAGAGCACAACTTGTAAACAAATATCAACCACTCTCCTACCTTCTCTGCAAAATGTAATATTCCAATGGGATAATTCTTATTAACACTATTTTAAATGGCTCATAGAATATTTATCATTACATGATACATCTAGTTATTATGCCAATCATTTTAGGAAAACCCCTCTTGTTATACATTTAGGACACATTCGATGCATTGGGGGAACTCTTGCCACAACATGATGACAATGGAAAAGAGAGAGTTATATATTATATCAAAAACACCTTAACTTGGGTTATGAGGTAAATTATACACCAATAGAAAGAGCATGTCTTGGAATCATCTTTAGTTCTTATAAACTTAGACATTACATGCTCAATCATAAAACCAAGCTTATCTATGAGATCAACCCAATCAAGTACTTCCTATTCAAAGCCACTCTCACTAGACATATAGAAAAATGGGTTATGATCCTAAGTGAATTTGACATTGAGTATATGAATTAAAATAAATCAAAGGAAAAGTAATAGTAAACTAGTTAGAGGAGGCACTTTTTTTAGTGGATCATCCACTTATTTGAGAATTTTTAGATTAATCAATACTTTATATCATTGAACATTCACAATGGGAATTATATTTTGACAACTTCCACACTCAACATGGCTCATAAGCAGGGATATTTTTTGTCACACCATAGGGTGATTGCATACTTAAGGAATACAAGTTGGATTTTCAATGCACAAACAAGATAGTAAAAAAGATAGTAGAATATGAAGATTTGATCATAGGTCTCAAGATGGTTATCCAATGGACATTCACAAAGTTAGTTTATGGAGACTCCCAACTTGTCATCAAACAAATAAATGATGAATATAAAATAAAGGATATTAATATATTACCTTACAAAATAATGGTCGACAACTTCAATAAATACTTTTCACAAATCCAATTTGAGTAGGTACCCCATCTAAACAATAAAGCAGTAGATACAAATTCCTAGTTGAGAAAATTTTGATACTAGCATACGATGTCCCTAATATAAAATTAGTGTGTGAAATTTTTTGGTCCTAATTCCCCTTGGTACCATGACCTTTATATATACCTCCATGACAATACTCTTTCACCCAATTTATCCAATGCTATTATAAAACCTTCATTGTTGCTCATCCCATTTCACTATCCTTGGTAATACCTATAGATACCCTAAATTGTCCTGACCTATGAGCACCACCTTTTTACTAATTTTCACTCCTCTTCCCTAATGATTAAATAATACCTTATTATTTAATTATTATCAATTTTAATATTATGCTATTAATTAAGTAATTTTACATTATTAATTCATTCAAATTCATCATTTTTGTCTAATTAAATAAATCATATTTATTTAATAATGTCCTAATTTTTTTATCAATAAATTAGGCATAAGGGAACCGTACCCCATAAAAAGATGTAAAAAATAAAATAAAATGTATGCCCTAAGAATAGGGGTGGAAAGTGAAAGAAAAATTCTTGCAACAATCCTAAAGATAATTGCTCCACAAAACCTACCAGCCCATCTAAGTATGGGCGCAAAGATAAATTTTAAGAATTCTCCTTTTTTGACAATCTTAGCATCATTTGAAGCTTTGGCTAAGAATATTTTATCCTCTTCACTTCTGTCTATAAATGGTCAGTAAGAGGGGGAGACTCCCTATTCTATTCACCATGTTATTTAATGTTCCCTCACCTACCAAAGAATCGAAAGAACCTGAAGAGATCATGGATATTGGCATACTGTTGTTTCCAACACCTCCAAACTCTACAATAGCTAGTGGCTCAATAGGGGCTAGCAAACCATCCAGAAGGAGTGGATGAATCAAATTTTATTTCATCATATTCATAGGAGAAGGCAACAAAAATCCCTTAGAATCATCCTCAAGAGTTGCTCAAGAGGATGAGTCGGAAGCCATAGGAGGAGGAGTGGAGACCAAATTTGTAGCCGCCTTGGGAAGAATGTTTGGTGTAGCTATAGCATTTTGAGATACTGGAGTGATGTTGTAATGGTGGGGATCAACCCCAATCCACTATGTAGGCCTCTCCTTTAATTCTTGTGCACCCCTTGCAATAGAAACCTTCTTGCATTGTGCTATGGTGTGATCTGCAGAAAAAACATTTTTTGCACTTGAAAGGGATTTTTTCATAGTCTATTTGGTGCCTCTAGATTTTTCTACCCACTCTCAGACTAATTTTAATAGGTAGACCAATGGAGAGGTCCATTTCAATACATATATGGGTACAGGTTGAGCTAACATACTTTATGGTTTCTTCTTAAGAACAATAATACTTCTCGAGGTCATTTCCAATGGCTCTTAGATAGAGTCAAGTTCCCAAAATTGCAGTGGCAAGTATGGTAGACACACCCATAGATAAGCAGTAGAGAAAGACTCTGATTGAGGATTGAAGGATGGAAACTGATGAGGTAAAAATAACCTCATTGATATAAGTAACTAAATACCCTTCCCCCTATTTTCCAGCCCCTTTACTTTGCTAATTAGTCATCTTTAGGATTAATAAGTGCTTTCTTTTTTAGGAAATTGTATAAAATTTATTTTTTGGAATTGCTTGGAATAAACTAACCTGCGCTAACTTAATAGTTTAGATTTTACAAAAATGAACAGGTTTCTCATGAATAATTGGTCATCATGCCCAGCTGGAAGAATTCAACACACAAGATTCAATTCAGACTCCATAAAGTTGAAGACAGGCGCTAAAAGTTTAGGCACCAAAATTCTAGGACACTTGATGTATCGAGCTTTTATAGTTGTTTCGTTATTTTCTATTAAAGACTTATCAATTGCTTTGATCCTCTTTAATGTTTTTATGTTTAAACTCAAAGTTTTTTAAGTTCAGTTGAAGAATTTTTTAGGGGTGCTTCCTGCCAACTGAAATTTAGGATTTTGTTAAACAGTTTTTGTATGAATATGCAATTTTTCATAAATGATAAACAACTGGAGAATATCATTATGCTATCGTAATGAATCTCTAAGCTATGTTTTTGTATTACACTCTTAATATGAATAAAGCAAATTTGGTTTGCCTCATTCTGTCTTGTTAAGTGTTGTGAATGGAATTGTTCTAGATGGAGTAATTATGGAGTTATCAAGTTTATGTGTCCTGAGTTAGATATAGAAGAACCCGTGAGCTGGCCACTTGAGGGATTGTAGGAATAGATAAATAAGTATTTTTTTTTACTTTCAAAATTTTGTTACTTCTATTCTGTAAATGATAAAGTGTGAAGTCGAGTCTCTCTTCAATTCTATTAATTAAAGTTCTGGCGCACCTTCCCTTACTATTAAGTTTCAAGTTGATAGGTTGTTTTCTATTAGTTTTTAAGTTTGTTAATCCATTGCTAGTTAAATGTTTCATAGTTTCTTTACATGTTTTTCTTCTTCAACAATTTATACGCTTATTAGTTTAATAATTTTGATGCTTTCTAGTTTAGTTGTTATGCTTTTTAGATTGATAATTTCTTGCTTTCTAGTTTAGTTCTTTCAAATATTTCTAGTTTAGGTTTTATTTTAGTTGTCCCATCTACTTAGAAAATTTGAGAGAGTTAGTTAAGGGGTTTCCTATTGCATATAGCCTTGAACACTACCCAGTTGATATTTGATGCACTTTTCAAACTAAAGAGATATGACCTAATGACAACCTATCACTTTTTGGTGCCATTATCAGGTACATTATTTTTCTAAGTGGTAGTAGGAAATACCTTGAGTACCTATTTTGGGCACAAAAATAGTCCTTTGGCTTCCTTTTCTACATGGTCAAGAAACAAGGCCCCCACAAAATATTCATACCAAGAACCCCCCAAATGACGTACCAACCATAAATAGGCAAGAAGAAATCTCAGCTCAAGAACTCTCTGAAGAATTGATCGACCATGATCAACCTCAAACCTTCCTGTATACCCCAAAAATAGAACATATAGTTTTAGAGGAGCATATCCCTCTACGAACTCCCAAGCCTCACTCGGTTGAGAAATTTTTTGAGGAGGAATGAATCCCCTTCAACATCATGGGCGACTGTAGAAATGCTAACGCTAATCCTCCTACACCACCACCGCATACATTCACTTATCTTATTGATATCGATGCAGACGACAACATGACCATGAAAAATATTTTTCCATATTTCTTGCCAGCCTTTCGAGGTTTGTCTTCTGAGGACCTTGACTAATTTCTCTTTGAGTTTAAGGTCCTGTGTTAAACATATGACTATAAGAATGATAACTAGAAACTAAATCTTTTTCCTTCTACTTTGAAGGAATCAACAATACACTGGTTCATGGGATTAGCCTTAGGATCTATAACCTCATGGGATGATATGGATTCTGTCTTTCTAGATAAGTACCAGAGCTACTGTAGAGTTAGTGATAGGAAGGAAGAGTTGTTCAAACTAAGGAAAAATGAAGATGAGTCCCTAGAAGACTATCTATATAAGTTTGTCTTCTTGTCTAAAAGATGTGGCAGAGAAACCATAAGTTTGGAGTTTTTAAAGACCCTATTTCTCAAAGGTCTTGATGATGATGCTCGAAGGAGCCTAGATTTGATGGGAAAAGGGGATGTGTCCCAATTGGGACTTGATGAAATCACTAAGTTATGTCAGAACTTCTCTCATACTCAAGGAGGGATCAGGAAGTATACCCTGTTTAAAGGTTCCAATGAGATAGGAAAACTAAGAGAGGAGATAGCCAACCTTAAGAATGACATTCCTAGTTCAGTTAAATACCACAATAGATGGGATACAGGCTAAAATGTGAAACCCAGAGACCTTATCTAGCTACTACCCTAGGTGTTAGAATAAACATTTGTTAAGGGAATGCCCTTTGGACAAAGTTGATAAAATTGTTGTTTGCCAGGTTTATGATAAGGACCATCCCACTGATCAGTGTGAGATTTTGAATTCCATTAAGAACTCTAAGAAAAGAGCAACCCCAGTTTAGGAATAAATCAACTTTGTAAATCAAAGAACTGCAGGGAATTTTTCTTATGGCCAAAATTCAAACCCTGCTTGGAGAACGTAGAACAATTGGAATAATAATCAATGGGAAACACCTTGGCCTCAAGCTCCACCTCAAGAACCACCTAATTGGGGAACCTATCCTTGGGGACCACCTGAATGGGAAAATGAGTCATGGGGAAACCCTTAATGGCCCAACTAGATTCAACAACAGTGGTATCCTCAAAATTATTCTCCTTAAAGGAACCAACAACAAAATTTCTCACTACCTCCCCAAAACACTCAACAAACTGAGCAAGTTAATCAACCACAACTTCCGATGCAACCTGTTCCAAACCCCAAGAACAACTGTCAAAATTCCCCAATGTATTCTATCGAACAAGATAATGTTAATGGAATTAATGCCATACATTGTGGAAATATGCAATTAAGATATGGAAAAACACTTTAGTCGTCAACTATTGTTGAGATATTGGATGAGCCTATTAAAGAATTTTTTGAGGCCATGACAACAACTTCCTTATCTATCAAACCAGCCCCAAAAATTACCCAAGACAAAACCTTTCCACCACCTCCGGCTAGAGCTTCCAACCTACCTCAAGAAGGGGAGAGTCAAACTCCAACTGAAACTTTAAACAATTCACATGCCAAAAACAAAATCCAAGCACCCTTTCTAGAGCATCTTAAACCAACCACTGTCAAAGGTACTCTGAAAATGTACTCGTCCACTGAAACTGCATTGATACAAGAAATCAAATAGTTGCAAATTGACGTTCCCTTACTACAAGCCATCAAGGAGATTCCAAAGCTAAACTAATTGATCAAACAGTTGTGTATCAAGACTCCAGGGAGGAAACCAAAGAAAATAAACACTGTCCACATAAATGGTTATTTGACTGACTTCTTGGATGGAAAGACTACTGATCCAAAATACGATCCAGGTAGTCCACTGATAATAGTAACAATCAATGAAGTGACAATACCTAATGCATTAGTAGATTTGGGAGTAGTCATTAACGAGATAATTATTGATGTAACATAAGATTTCGGGCTTACTAATTTACACCCCATGACTAAAGTCTTACAAGTGGAAAATCAAGCCATAGCCATTCCCAAGGGTGTCCTTGAGAATTTTCTTGTCAAAGTTGATGGACGGAAATATCTAGTGGACTTTCAAGTGATTCAGTCTCTTACACCAAAAGACAGTTACCCTATAATCCTAGGGAGACCATGGCGGGAAATGGTTGTAGCCAAAATTGACTGTAGCTTCATTGGCCATGGTAGTCATCAGACAACATGGTGAAGAATTGGAAGATGAATTAGAAAAATACATGGAAAATCTCACCATGGATTCAAGCGATGAGGAAATGATGGATGCAGAAGAAATCTTAAGACAACCCATCAACATAAGACACACTGAATTCGATAGTACCAGTTTCATGGGACTGCCTTGTCCTTTGGAGAATATCATTCCAAAAACATAAAATTTATTTGAAGATATTTACAGACTCCATAAGACAATACCTCATAGCTTCCCCCTTAATACCTTGACAAGACCAATGTATACTGTCGCATCCAACCATTCGGGTGTTAAATCCATTTTGTTGCTGCCAGGAAAAACTTTGAACATCAACAATTGGATGACTGAGCCGGAAGAACATAAATTGTTTGATGTCCTCGTGAATAGATCTAAATATTTTTCTTGGGACTACATGGATATGAGAGGAATGCACCCAAGTGTGTGCACTCATGAAATCTACACTGAGAATTTTTGACCTGTTCGCCAACCCCAAAGAAGACTTAATCCTACCTTGAAGGATATCGTTAAAACTGAAATTGAGAAGCTTTTATAAGTGGGGTTTATTTATCCCATTTCTGATAGTAAATGGGTTTCACCATTGGTTGTGGTTCCCAAAAAGAATGGGAAGTGGAGAGTATGCATAGACTATAGGGAACTTAACAAGGCAACCCACAAAGATTATTTTCCCCTACCATTTGTAGACCAGGTTCTGGATAACTTGGTTGGGAGAAAATATTTCTTATTTTTGGATAGATTCAGTGGGTACAATTATATACGGGTGGCAACAAAAGACCAGGATAAAATGACATTTACATTTCCATGAGGGAAATTTGCATATAGAGTCATTCCCTTTGGGCTATGCAATGCTCCTGCAACGTTCTAGAGAGCCATCCTGGCTATATTTGCTGAATTGGTAAATGAGTGTGTGGAAGTGTATATGGATGACTTCACTGTGTATGGTTCAACTTTTGATGAAGCTCTTCAAATCCTAGACAAAGTGCTGAAGCGATGTGAGGATCATCGTCTGTCCCTAAGCCATGAGAAATGTCTGATAATGGTAGAACAAGGAATTGTGCTAGGACATCATATCTCTATTGATGGAATAAAAGTCGATCCAAATAAAATTGAAGTCATACAACAAATGGTCACCCCAAAAACCTAGATTGATGTTAGAAGTTTTTTAGGGCATGCTGGATACTACAAAAGGTTTATAGAAAACTTCAGCAAAATTGTAGCTCCTATGTTTGCTCTTCTCCAAAAGAATGTGGAGTTTATTTGGACACCTAAGTGTCAGTCATTATTCAAAATCATCAAGGAGAAGCTTATCTTGGCTTCTATCCTTTGTGGACCTAATTGGAACTTACCATTTTCATATTTATGTTGATGCATCCGATGATGCTATTGGAGTGGTCTTAGGAAAAGAATATGAGAATGGAGGGAAGTATGCTATTTACTTCATTAGTAAGAATCTGACTCCAACAAAAAGGAATTACACAACAACGAAGAAGGAATTATTAGCTATAATTCATGCAATTGAGAAATTTTTACACTACATTACAGGATATAAAGTCATGATGTACACAGACCACTTGACCATAAAATACCTTATGAATAAACTTGTAGTGAACGGGAGGATAATCAGATGGTTGTTGCTTCTTCAGAAATTTAATGTGACAATTGTTGACAAACCAGGGAAATTTAATGTAGTTGTGGATTTGTTATCCCACATTAAACAAGATGATGGCGAATGTGCTCTAGTATAGGATGAGTTCCCAGATGAGAATTTGTTTTCCATCTCTACTAAAAATCCTTGGTTTGTGGATATTGCCAATTACTTGGCCACCTCAGAAGTACCACCTGCTTTTACATCTAAACAAAAGAAATACCTTATATGAGAGAGTGCCCCTTTCAAGTGGATTAATGGGATCCTATTTAGATGTGGGCATGATATGGTTCTATGATGATGTGTTAGGGCAGATGAAACCTTTAGTATCCTAAGATCTTTCCATGATGATCCTTCTGGAAGACATTATTCTGCAAAGAGAAAATCCCATAAGATCTTAGGTGCAAGGTACTACTAGCCCTCTATGCATAAGGATGTCAATAAATATGTCCACCATTGTGATGAGTGTAAAAGGGTAGGGAGACCATCAAAATCCAAAGAAATGCCCCTTCAACCCCAGGTAGTCCTTGAACCATTTGAAAAATGGAGATTGGACTTTATCAGTCTAATAAAACTGACCTCACAAGGGAAGGAGTATATTCTGGTCTGCACCAATTATCTGACAAAGTGAGTAGAATTTCAAGCTCTACGAGTTGCTAGGGAGGAGTAGGTGGCTGATTTCCTCTACAATAAAATTTTCCTCAGGTTTGGAGCTCTTAGGATGATTGTTATAGACCAGGGTCCTAAGTTCATGTCTAAGGTTTTGTTAGTCTTCACCGACCACTTCTAGGTTAGTCATAAGAAATCATCACCCTATCACCCTCAGGTAAACAATCAGGTGGAAGTTACCAACAAGGAGCTCAAAAAAATCTTAACGAAAATAGTGTCATCAGGAAGAAAAGATTGGGTTAGGAAACTACTTGAAGCCGTCTGGGCTTATAACATGATGTGGAAGTCAACCATTGGTTTTAGTCCATACGAGTTGGTCTTTAGAAAGAAGCCTGTCTTACCCATTGAATTCAAACTCCAAACATTGAGAAGAACCATGGATTTAGGAATAGATCTTAAACGAGCCCAAGTAGAGAGAGTATTGTAGCTTAGTGAACTGGATGAGCTCCATTTGGAGGCTATCCATCAAACTGAACTGGTGTAACAACAATGTAAAGTCTAGAATGACAAGCATATTAAGGAGAGAGAGTTCCATAATGGAGACTAGACCCTGTTATTCGACTCCAAATACAAATATCACCAAGGAAAACCTAGAAGCCATTGGCTCGGCCCATATGAAATTTTTGAGGTATTTTTAAATGGGCCAATCTAGTTGAAACACATCAATGGTTGTATAGGCATGAATTTTCACCCCTAACATAAATTCCCCTTTACCCCCTTACACTTTAGAAAAATTAAGGTGGAGGATTAATTCCACTTAAGCCTACTACTTGCATCACACTTGGCACCTTGTTTGTGTGTCGATGGAGGCATTTCTATTGGGGATGCCCACACAATGTGTAGATGTCCATGTGGCACGCTTACATCCTTGGAAGATTCTTGTGGCTAGAGACTGTAGAGACGTTACACTTCTGATTGGAAGTCGAAGTGTAACACCCATCTTCGACTGGCCGACCCAAATATGATCATTTTTCATCTTCTTCCTTCATATTCTCTTTCCATTCTTCCACTCTCATCTTTTGGTCATTTCTCCCACACACTTGAACATCCACTTTCAAGCTTTGTAGCAGCACTTTTCACTTCATTGCAGCAATCCATTACTCCATCACTCCGATAGTGTGAGCGCAGGACAAACACCATTAGAGTAGAGGCTTGAGTTCCTCTCATTTTCTCCTCCACAAGCCTTGAGCGCTTTGGATGGAGGTGGTAAGCTCCTCTTATCTTCTCTATCATTTTGGTTTAGTAAGCACGTAATGTTTTGTAGTGTCTTTTATTTACTTAGCTTGTATTTCCCTTCTTTATCATTATTTCTATCGTTGCAAACTTGGCTATCCATGGAGGTGGAAACACCAAAATGGGGATCTGACTAAGGCAGGCCCATAAACAACCCCAACATTTTCCCTCTTTGTTGTGTGCAGGTGGAGAGATCTTGGAGAAAGTTGATGAGGAGATTATCATGCAAGATCATCTTTTTCACCTTCATAGTAATATACTTCCTTTATCATATTCGTCTTAACATTTCACTCTTCTTAATCTCATTCTTTACTTCCTGAAACTTCTAAACTAGGCTGATAGTCTCTCCTTTAGAGTTTGAATCTCATCTTTCTATTTCTCTAGCCGTAAGGATGCTAGTGTACCTATGAGATGCCAACGCACTACGCTATCATCCCAGACCGTGCTTCTATCCTTAGACAAAGAGCTATTTGAGATGCAGGGTTAACTCTGAAGGCTAACTCATCTAGTCTCTTTCCAACTCTTGGGTTTGCAGAGTGGTCAAAGGACACATAGTCCTCATCATTATCATCCCTCCTATCCTAACCATCCTTTAAAATGAGGTGAGTTAGGACAGCCATATCGCTCTCGGCCTTTCGTGACCTAGGGCCTTACAGTGATTGGTCCCCCTCTCTTACATTTTTGGTGAACCAGACATGAACCAACATCTACCCATTTGTCAGTGTTCTAAAATTTTTCTCTTATACCTCTTAGTCATTGTACCCTTGTGTGTTGTGAAAGTTTATGAGCTTCACAACCTAGTCTATGACCTCTGGGCATATTTTTAGGAGAATTCTACGACACCTTCTGATGGAGAAGGCAAAGGTCTCTTCTAGTTTCACTACCATCCTTTTCTCTGGATCTGCAGTTGGTCTATCCACACAAGATCACATATCATGGGGTGAATCTAGATTCTTTGATGAAACTAATCACATCCCTACCCCTCCCGTGTCACCGACCTCCTCATCCATGGATGAGCATGAGGTCATCCATGTCCCTTCCGAATACATTGTTAGTCTTGGTAAAGGGCTAGGTGCATTAGAAAATCACCTAGAAGGAAACCCAAAGATGGCCAGGGTTACTAAAGTGATCAGTGAAATAAGATACATGGTGTAAAAAGACCAGATAGGTGTAGAGATCTTGGCTAGTCTCGTTGGTTTGGCTGAAGCATGTGCCCCTTCGAGCCATAGTGGCATGGTACGAGGTGGCCTCTTCAAAGAAAGTGAGAGACAACTAGAGATGTCGATGCCTCATACATCCATATACATGGCAAACGCGGTCCCTTCAGTCAGTGTACTCGCTACTTTTGAGTATTCTAAAACTATCAAAGTAAACAGGAACCCTTTGGGTTTCCACTTCACCCCTTCTGCCACCTCCGGTGGTGGAGGATTTGGCAGGATGATAGGTGGAGGCTTTGGCGGTGGAAGCTTTAGAAGTGGAGGTGGTATTAGCGGAGGAAATTTCGATGGAAGTCATGGTGGTGGCTTTGGATGTGGCAGTGGATTTGGTAGAGGTCACACTGGTGGTGGTGGCATCAGTGGTGGCCCTAGCGAGAGTCACAACGGTGGTCTAGGCGGTGGCTCTAGTGGTGGTTCTAGTGGTCCTATGTCTTCTAATGAACCTATTATGAATGCCCTTCTTCAAAATATGGGGAAGATGTAGAATCAGCTGGCGAACCTTTCCCAGGCCTCAGCCCAACCTATTTTCCAACCCTTCTTCCGACACAACCCACTGTCGGTTGCAATCCTGAATACTCCTTTCACGCAAGGGATGGGGATTCCTAAATTTGAGAAATATGGTGGTAAAGGGGACCCACAGACACACATGTCCACCTTTAATGCCTTGTGCACAGATTTATTCCTTAACGACGTGTTGATGGAAAAATTGTTTCCCTGATCCCATAAGGATACAATGCTCGACTGGTACTATTCCTTGCCCGACAATTCCATCTTTTCATTTGATCAGCTTGGGAACTAGTTCTTATGATAGTTCCAAGCCAATATCAGACCAAAGATGACCTTCTCTGACCTTGTTCGATGCAAACAAGGGGACCATGAGAAGATTATAGACTTTATAGCATGATATCAGGTGCTCTTTTCACAAATATCATACCTATTACCTAACTCTGATGTGCATAAGGTATTCATAGGGAACTTATAAAGGCCTTGGCAAGAGTTCATCCTCATGAAATACCCTTCTTTTGCACATCTGTGTGTAGCTTTACCAGAGTACCAACATACGATGGTTCAGTTTAGGGGTTCCTCCTCGCGCTCCCATCCTAAAGGGAGATCTATCATATCGATCTCTAGGAAAGGTAAAGCTGTTGCGAATGTAGTAACCGCTATAGATAACAACAGCCTCAGATGCAACCAAAAGTTTACAAAGCTATTAGAATCTTATTCTTCCATCTTATAGAAGTTGTTGAAGGATAAGATGCTTAGCCTGCCACCCCCTAAGCCAGTTAGGGAACCGTATCCTAACTGGTATGAAGCAAATACATATTGCCAATACCATCAAGTCAATGGACATGATACGAACATTGTATGAACCTACATCATGAGATATAGGACTGCATCGAGGATGGTATTATTCACCTTGATGGAAACAAAAAAAACATAAACGAATCAGTGGTGAAAGCTAATAGTGAATTGCAGATATACACGGCCCCATTTCTGTCACATTCTGCTAACATGATTATCAATCCCTCTGATTCTGTTTCTTACCCTGAGGTGTATGTTAACATGGTTACTGTTACTCCCTCTACTAGTCTTGTGACCAATTTTCCAAATGTAACATTCACTTCGCAAGATGTACCAGCAAATGGAAAACCTTCTCTGCTCTGCATTCCCGCTTGCCTCAATGGAAACATTGTGATAGGGGTCTTAGTCAACCCCATGAGTAGAGTGAATGTCATCACAAAGGATACATTAATCTTGAACTCCCTGTAAAGGGAGGAATACGAAAAAACAAAGTCCATCATCCATACGCATGATGGACTTTCTCTTAAACCCTATGGGTCGATAACGCTGTCTGTCCTGGTTGGACCTAGGAACATAGACATGGTCTTTGATGTCATTCCCGAGTTAGACCTATTCAAAGTGAAGCTAGGTATACCTGGGCTAGCTTCCATGAATGGGATTGCCTCTGTAATTCATAAGTGTCTTAAGTTTTACCATGAAGGTGTCATGCACATAGATCATGATACTAGATATCAGCTTGTGGTATCTCATGGGGGATACTCGTTACATCATTTCTGGCCCACTCCAGTCGATCTACTCCCACAAAGAATAAATCTACTTTATAAGAACTATGTGAAGTACAAAAATGGGGGCAAGGGACAATCAAAGTTGATCCTTCCTATAGGAGAGCAACCAACTGCCCCCTCCTCCCGAAAGGGAAATGAGAAGCTCGCTCGCTCTCGGGAGGACTCGTCTACTTCCCTTTCTTGGGAGGAGTATTGGATGAACAAGCTTGGGCTCTACCCACTGATTTCGATGATGCCTCCTTGGAGAAAACCCAAGATTAGGATATTGGATCTCTTGGACCCTAGTACTACCTATATGGTAGAAAGAAAGGCCTGCGAAGAGAGTTTTCCCCATGACCTCTTCCCATCCTCCCAAGTGGAAAGAGACACCCCACTAAGGTGCCGAAGTCGATTCCTCCTGTCGTTCCTGAACTTGCTCCTTCTGCTTCCATTCAAGAGTTTGTGCTTTTGCAGGAAATAGCCATGGAGGACACTCCCATGGCTAAGGAGGAACCTATTTTCCCTTCGCAAGCTCTGGATTTCTGTTCGAAGAGCCATAGAAATCGCCTTGCATGTGAGCGTAAGCACCGATAAGAGGCCCTCCTAGCTAAGCAAGTCTCCTTATAGAAGAATGAGGAGGAGATGACTGCACCTCCTGTTGTGTCTTCCTCTCTCCCCCATTCTATCTTTGTTCAACTTAGCTTTGTATCTCTTTCAGGTTTCACTATGAGCACACCTGCACCTGGAAAGGTGCAAGTTTTCATCGCTCCTTCTGTGGAGCCTCCCTTGTTGACTTCCATCCCACCTTTCTCAAAGCCTGTGGATATGGTTAATACTTTGGTTGTATCCACTACGCTTCTTTCCTCTTCTCCATCGACCCTCCTTGCTTCATCTACGGGGAGTTCACCTCCTCCGACGAAGAAGAAGGTAGAGCGTGGTCCCTCCAACAATGGAGGATGTAAGAAGAGCCCACCTTCTCTAAAAGGTTGCCCCATGCTGACTTGTTCTATCCTAGTGATAGAACCAAATCCAGCCTCCCCTGAGTTTTTTACTGCTTCTGAGTCTCTTGGTGAGCCTAGCAATGAACCTCAGGTGCAAAATCCTCCATCCGTTGAGGTGAAACATGGCACTCCCATCAAGTGTATGTTTAACTTGATAGATGAAGTTTCGACCTTGTCAGCATTCTTCACAAAGTTGTTGACCTTAGACCCATAAGAGTTGAGCGACAAAGACCTCACAGGTCCCTCTTCCTTGTCCCTTGTTGCGGGAGGATCGAAAGCTCCTCCCCTTAACATTACACCATTGCAGGCTCGTCATCCTTCCTATAATCATCTAGAGTGGGAAGCTGGTGACCTCTTGGTTGACTAGTGTTAGGGGGAGACCCTCTTCTTGATCTTTAGATTAGATGTGTGTGTGTATTGTGACATGTGCTCCGCCGTGATCATACTATATGTGCCTGGATGACCCTCATCACCCCTGTTGGTGCTTGGATACAAGCGTGGTATTTTTTTTGTAAACCTTCCTCTATATGTATCTTTATTCTTCCATGTTTGTGATTGACTTTTGATAAATTGGGGACGATGCAAATCGTCAGGAGCATTTAAGCCTCCTTCCATGTTGGCCCAATTTTTTTATTCTACTTTGTCTTCTCGTGCATTCTTCACATGACCTAAGATAGTAGGGGGTTGATGATAGTTCATTTATATACTATTATTATACTTATATATATTTTTGAGTATTTTTGACCTTGAAATATTAGGCTACCTCGGTGCCCTTTGTCTGTGTTCCCTTTTTCTTTTAATTTCTTTTCATCTTTATATCTTCTTTTCTTGAGTTTTCCCTCTTATGTGTGACAACACTACTTCTACATTACGTGGTCTCTAGAAAATGCATTTGTGGCCAACAAATCTTTTCTCAAAGACCCTTCACACATTCTTTGTTAAAATCGCATTCTCAACTTGAAACCCTCATGAAACATGTTTCCTTCATCATGGGTTCATAAAGAAAGGACTTGGGGACCTTCCTCCGAAGCATGAACAACATCTATCTTCCCCTCATGTGGGCACATATCCTTCCTTTCAAATTCCTTGATGAAGTGAACATTTTTCGAAAGGATTTTGTGATGATGAATCGATCCGAGAAAATAAGAAATTAGCTTTGAACAGTGAGTCCCTTGAGTGGACTTCTCCTTTTCATGTTGGGTTCCCAAGGGACTCCTTCAAAAAATTTCAACAAGTTCTATGGCGTCTAGCTTGGGGGCAACCCGACTAAACCGGTATCATTTCTTCACGTCTAGCTCGAGGGCAACTCGACTAGATTGGTATCGCATCTTCGCATCCAGCTCGGGGGTAACTCGACTAGACTAGTTTCATTTCTTCACGTCTAGCTTGGGGGAAGCTTGACTAGACTGGTTTCACATCTTCGCATCTAGTCCAGGGGTAGAATGACTAAACCTACTTCACATCCTTATGTCTAGCTTGGGGGTAGCCCAACTAGACTTCACTTTTCAAACATCATGTCCCTTGATTGGAGCCTCCTTCCTTTTGAAAGGTTCTTGAGGGACCCCTTTGAAAGTCTTACAACTTAGCGATGGTCTGCGTGACTATCCGTTTATTGGCCTATGCGACTGCTTCTTGACATGTTCTATCTGCGGGTAAACATGTTGCCATCTCTGACTTTGCAGAGTCCCCTTTGCTTAGTCACCCTCATGTGAGAGTTCTTGGGGGATAGCTTCCTTGTAGGTCTGCGGGTCTGTAAGGTGCTATTCGCTCGGTCTCCTTCATGTGAGAGTTCTTGAAGGATACCTCCCTTGCAGGACCATGAGCCTCTGAGGCACTTTCGTCTTCAGCTTCATAGTTCCGCAAAACTATGAAGTCCTTTCCTACACTTTTGAGTTCATCAGACCGTGCTCTGCTTCCTCTTCAGTTCAAGTATACATCTCTTACCTTGTCACTTATTACTACTCTACTTTACTTAAGCACTCATGAATACTCGTGCTCACTAAAGTGGGGGAAAAATGTATAGGCATGAATTTGCACCCCTAACACAAATTTCCCTTTACCCCCTTACACTTTAGAAAAATTAAGGCAGAGGCTTAATTCCACTTAAGCCTGTTGCTTGCATCACACTTGGCACCTATTTGTGTGTTGGTGGAGGCATTTCTGTTGGGGACGCCCGCACAACGTGCAAACATCCACGCAATGCACTTACATCTTTGATAGATTCCTGTGGCTGGAGATTGTAGAGACATTACACTTTTGATTGGAAGTCAAAGTGTAATGCCCCTCTTCGGGTGGGCGACCCGAATATGTCCATTTTTCATCTTCTTCCTTCATATTCTCATTCCACTCTCCCACTCTCATCTTTTGGTCATTTCTCCAACACACTTAAACATCCATTTTCAAGCTTTGTAGCAGCACTTTTCACTTCATTTTAAAAATCCACTACTCCATCACTCCGATAGTGCGAGCGTAGGAAACATACCATTACAATAGAGGCTTGAGTTCCTCTCATTTTCTCCTCCACAAGCCTTGAGTGCTTTAGACGGTGGTGGTAAGCTCCTCTTATCTTCTCTGTCATTTTGGTTGAGTAAGAACATACTGTTTTGTAGTGTCTTTTGTTTACGTAGCTTGTATTTCCCTTCTTTATCATTATTTCTATCGTTGCAAACTTGGCTGTCCGTGGAGGTGGAAACACCAAAACGGGGGTCTGATTGAGGCAGGCCCATAAACAACCCCAACATTTTCCCTCTTTGTTGTGTGCAGGTGGAGAGATCTTGGCATAAGCTGGCAAGGATATTATCATGCGAGATCATCTTCATCACCTTCATGGTAATATACTTCCTTTATCATATTCGTCTTTACATTTCACTCTTCTTAATCTCGTTCTTTACTTCCCAAAACTTCTAAACTAGGTTGTGAGTCTCTCCTTTAGAGTTTGAATCTCGTCTTTCTAGTTCTCTGGCCTTACGGATGCCAACGCACTTGTGAGACACCAGTGCACCATGTTGTCATCCTAGAACTGTACTTCTATCCTCAAACATAGAGCTATTTGAGATGCAAGGTTGACTTTGAAGATTGACTCGTCTAGTCTCTTTCCAACTCTCGGGTTTGCAAAGTGGTCTAAGGACACATAGTCCTCATCATTCTCATCCCTCCTATCCTAGCCATCCTTTAAATTGAGGTGAATTAGGGAAGCCATATCGCTCTTGACCTTTCATGACCTGGGGTCTTGCAGTGGTTGGTCCCCCTCTCTTACAATGGCAATACCCAAACTCTCTTGGTCAATGGACATCGACTACACATCTACCATAAACCAGTCAATAAAGAAGAATTCACAAAAATGGTAGAGATGCAGGGAGAAATCTGATACATTGACTCCACTCTTGAAAATTCAATATATTTTAGTTTTGTCTTCAGAAAAAAAAAATTATAAAAAAAAAGGGGGGAAGCATGTGTATAATTTTTCTTTCAAATAATTTGTTCTGAAATTTTTCATCTCTTGGACTTGGGCTAATTTTTGTTTTTATTCTCGTAGGACTTCATTTTTCCTTTGAAACAAATTTCGATGCATCTTGTTGTGATGCTTCGAAACTTGTTAGTTCAGTTGTTGTAATGCTCTGGAACCTGTTGGCTTTGTTGCTTCTATGGTTTGGAACTTGCATGACTCAATGGTGATGTCTCACATTTTTCTCCTACGTTTTGGTACATCTCTTGCCGATGTTCTAAAAAGTCAAGATCCAAGTTATACATTTTCCTTTCTTCTTCTGGCTATATCTTTCAATGATGCTCCAAATGTTTTTTTATCTTCTCCGACTGCATCTTTCGATGATGCTCTAGAAATTTTTATTGTTGCTCTGGTTGCATCTTTTGACGATGCTCTAGAACTTTTTATTGTTGCTCCAACTACATCTTTCGACGATGCTCCAGAATTTTTTGTTGTTTCTCTGGCTACATATTTCAACAATGCACCGAAACTTTTGGTTCCCGCTCCGGTTGCATCTCTAAACGATGCTCCAAAAATTTGGTTGATGTGTTTTGATGGAATCCCTCACCGATGCACCAAAATTTTTTACATCTCAGTTTCTGGTTGCGTCTTCCACCAATGCGCTGGAACTTTTTCCACTTCACATTTAGTCCGCATCCCCCGACAATGCTTCCGAACTTTATAAATTCCTTTTCTTCTTCCAATGCTTTGATTTGTTCGAGTTTCACACATGCTCATTGCACGAATTTTTTTATTTACCTTGTAATCCACGCCATATGTTTCCATTCCACCAAATAATATCAAATCCCTCATAATATTTGAAATTATTATGAAAATATTTTCATCATAATGAATTATGTCATTAATTTCTATCCTGTCAATCTCATAATAAAAGCCACCGCCACCCTCGCCAATTGTACAACTAATCTGTTACGTCAGCAAAGGTGAGTGAAATTCAAGTTGATGACATGATGTAAGGTAAGTAAATTTTTGCTTAAAGTTAGTAATTATTTTGAATAAAGGTTAATTAATTGGCATGATTCCTTTCCTTTCCTAATTTAGTAAATTGTGCCATTGAGTGATCACATGGAATACAACTACATTATCATATTTCCCATGCATAACTACCATAATTATATAGCAGAGCTCAAAGCAAGAAAAATTAATTATTTCCCTCCATCAGTTGTGTCAAGGTTATAATCTCTTTCTTCTATAATTCAATTGTTTAGACCGATTATTGTTGAAGCATTTCCATAGAATTGATCAGAGGAATCAAGGAAGAAAAATATTAGAGGAGCTAAGAAAACGTTTGAGCCAACTTTGGCAAAAAAATTGCTAGCATTGGGTAATATTGCAAATTGTTTCAAGAAGTAGGGTGGCTGGAATTTATCAAAAAGTTTTAGGGATATTCAGAGTAGTTGGTGAAGGAATTTGTAGAGAACTTTGTAGATGGTCAAACAATGGGGAGAGGCAAGCATTTTTGGGTAAGTTCAAAGATCATCTCTTGTCTCTCTGGTTTAGAAAATAAGGGTACAAATTTAACTGAAACTACACAAATTACCTATCAAAAGATGGTAGAACTGTTCCATAGGGAGGGTGAGCCTCAACCTCTAGTAACCATAAGCACTAGGGGACATAATAAGGGATTCCAAAGAATGTAAATTATTGAACTATGGAGAATTGTCGTAGCATAGATAATCAAGTACTTTACTTGTGAAGGGAAAGTAGCTATAGCAGTAGGACCACCTTTTTGGTTGCTGAGCCATTTGCGCCATGACACAGAAGACCCTGCTCTTAGGGTTAATATCCCTACATTTTTGTGTGATTCAGTTATTAGAATGATAGAAAGGTATAAGATTAGTACTGGGCCACTTAAGCATCATGGTCTAATTCAATTGATTTGAAAGTACCATTTCTGCAAGAAACCAGAGGAGAAATGACATAAATTTCTACAAAAATTTGAAAGTGAGGAGTTTGATAAACATTTTGAAGGAGAGCCATCAAAACAAGTGGTTCAGTTTGTAGGGGAACCCTCCTATGAGGCTCTTGATGCTCCTGAATTTCATCAAACCTCAATTGCTCCTAGTGACAATGTGTCAAAAACCTTTCCCAACATCTCAGACCATCCATAACAACTGAATGTCGAAATTATACATTTTGAGGAAGAGGAACCTTCTCGCAAGAGAAAGAAGTAGACTAAAACTACCTCACAAATAAAACCTCCTTTAAGGAGGAGCAAATGATTATCTGCTAAGTCCAGTGAGACTATTCCTCTTGATGTATTGAATGCCCCTAAAAAGAGGAAATCTAGGACAAAAAATAAAATAGTGGATATTGATACCCCACCTAGTAATGAGAAAATAAGGGAAAGTGATCAACACCCTAATCAATCTCCTAGGGTGGAAGTGGAGAATCTGTTATCTCTAGAGGAAAAAGAAGAGGAAGTGGAGCAGTCACCCCATGTTGACAGACATCGAGGATGATACCGCAAGGCAATTTTCCTCATTTGTTGATAAAATTGTTGAGACAAGCTCATTTGATATGCTTGATGAAGAGAATACACTATATGCTGAAGAGAATGTAAATATAGAAAACCCCAATTTTCCTTCTTCTAGTAACACAATAGATCAAGAATATGAGCAGAGAAGAGTAGAATTAGAAAAAAATGAGTGTAGAAATTATTGAATTGAAAAGTCAATTGCAAGAAAACAAAGAATAAATTAATCAACAACAAGAAGAACTTGAGGCAAACCTTACAATCATAGGAAAAAGGGACCAAGAAATTGTAAAATTAAAAATGCAAATTGAATAGAAAGATAGGACTATTGAACAACTACAATTTCAAATTCAGCAAGGAAATGATAAAGATAAAGATATGTGTCTTGTATTTCCGAAAGGGATGAAAATATTGAAAAGTTGACAAACAATTTCATGCAATTATTTTATGCTTTTGAGGAAGAGAGGAATAGAGAAAAAATTGAATTGAATGCTTCTTTAAGTAGAATTGTGGAATTAGAATAGGATTTACAAGAAAATAACACTAAACCTATCATGGAATCCAAGGAAATACATACCGAGCCAGTTGTAACAGAATGGTTTTAGGTGAGAATACCTCAATTACTCATAAAGTGGATGGAAAGGTGTTACTTTCTAAAATAAATGGCTAAAGATAATGCTTGGTTGAAAAAGGAGTTGGTTCAACTAAAGGAATCATTTGATAGGGTTTATAGAGCTAAACATGATGCTTGCCAAATAGGTGAATTATTGTTGACTTGTAGAGGACCATCTAGATTATATGCAATGTTTCTTAATGAACAAATTATGAGATGAAAATTACTTCAAATTTATAATAATCATCCATATAACCCTAATGACAAAGAATTTGTCAAAATATTTGTTGAATCAACTCCCGAACAGTAAGATATGTTGTGTGAATTCCTTGTCCATAATTTACTTGTAGAATATTGTACAGATTTTTATGTTAATCTATTTGTTGGGGAAGTGCAATTAAGATCCTTTCTTTCAACAATGCGAAATCAAATTTAGTGGCAAGAAAGGTCAAAAGAATATCTTCAGGCTGCGAAAAGCATTGGGTTGCAGATGAGACATCCACACAAGAAGCCTTTTGCCTTTAAGGCACAATTTCTGGGTTTTAAGCTTCATGAGAAAATAAGAACTAAGTATAACAATAACCTAAGGCTGCTATGATCATTTCCAAGAATAGGGGCCGAAGCTCATAGGAAAATCATGGAATATATGAGAGGAAAGATACACCCCTCTTCCCATGTATCTTAGAAAAAGAGAGATAATATCACCCCTTAACATCAGATGGTCATATGGAAGAACTGTGGCACTACCTGATATTACTTTGCATATGAAGACTGATTAGATTGGTATGAGGTACATACCTCCTCTGCTTCTTTCACCACCTCCTTCCTTATGGGTTAACACAGATCAGAGTGATGACAATTTTGAAAGATGGAAGGAAAGGGTTACTCTGCATCAAGGTTTTCTAAGAGAACCTGATGGCTTTGACAAGGAGGCAAAGGATGTGTATGATCTCAGTGCCAAATATGAAGAGAAAAAAGGGAACAGAGGAAATATAGGATAGGGCGCACAACAGAGAGCAGGAGGACCTATTCAAGCTTAAGAAGGGGAGGAAATGATGAGGTAAAAATAACCTCATCGATATAAGTGACTAAATACACTTCCCCATATTTTCCAGCCCCTTTACTCTACCAATTAGTTATCTTTAGGATTAATAAGTGCTTTCTTTTTGAGGAAATTGTATAAAATTTATTTTCTAGAATTTCTTGGAATAAAATAACCCACACTAACTTAATAGTTTAGATTTTTCAGAAATGAATAGGTTTCTCATGAATAATCGATCATCATGCCCAACTAGAAGAATTCAACACAAAAGACTCAACATAGAATCCATAAAGTTGAAGATAGGCACCGAAAGTTTAGGCGTCAAAATTCTAGGGCACTTGATGTATCGAGCTTTTATAGTTGTTTCATTATTTTCTGTTAAAGACTTATGGCTCGCTTCAAGCCTCTTTAATGTTTTTATGTTTAAACTCAAAGTTTGTTAGTTTGTTAAGTTCAGTTGAAGAATTTTTCAGCGGTACTTCCCACCAACTAAAATTTACGATTACGTTAAACAATTTTTGTATAAATATGTAATTTTTAGAAATGATAAACAACTAGAGAATATCATTATGTTGTCGTAATGAATCTCTGAGTTATGTTTTTGTATTACATGCTTAATATGAATAAAGCGAATCTGTTTTGCCTCATTCTGTCTTGTTAAGTGTTGTGAATGGAATTGTTCTGGATGGAGTAATTATGGAGTTATCAAGTTTATGTGACCTGAGTTAGATATAGAAGAACTTGCGAGCTAGCCACTCGAGGGATTGTAGGAATACATAGATAAGTAAATTTTATTTTCTTTCAGAATTTTGTTACTTCTATTTTGTAAATGATAAAGTGTGAAGTCGAGTCTCTCTCCAGTTCTGTTAATTAAAGTTCCCATGCATCTTCCCTTACTGTTAAGTTTCAAGTTGATAGGTTGTTTTCTGTTAGCTGTTAATTTTGTTAATCCATTTCTAGTTAAATGTTTCTGTAATGATATAAAATGTTCTGCAAGATAAACAAATGATTAGTTGTACCTGCAAGTTAATAACATATCAAACAATAGAATGCAAAGGAATAATAAATAAATGGAGAAAAACTGAAAGGTCTCACCCATTTAGTATTCCATGGCTGACTTCCATTGCACCTTCTCAAGCTTTGGAATGATGGATGCCCTCAGATTTGTGTGTGAGCAACTCTATATGCCTAGCCTCAACAAAGCTTTTGAAGGATTTTAAAAATAAACTATTGTGCAACTAGCAATTCAATCCTAGCAAGAAAATAGTAAATAAAAGCCTAAAATATGAGTAATGCCTATAATAAAAGTAGATTAAGCAAATGATCATGCATCCGAAAATGAGATCAAGATTGTCATTTTATAGAAAATACAATCTTGAACGGACAGACAAGATGAGAGATTGAGGAATGCCCTAGAATCAAAGGTCAAGATTCAATAAGGCAACTCTCAATTAGGGTTAGGGAAAAATACCCATATGTGTGAATAAGATTTAATTAAATGAATTAAATCAAGACTGAATGTGACAGTTGAGATGAAATTAGTAAAAATCAGAATACAAGAGGATGGGTTTTTAGAAAATCAGTAATTTTAGAAATTACTTGATTTGTAGAAGAATAATTCTATTTTGAATTAAATTAATTCAAAATATGGATTTTGTGAGATAATAAGTAATTGATTTTTGAAATTAATTACTAAATGAAGAATCAGTTAAGTATGTGAGATATTTTTAAATGGTTTGTTTTATTTAAAAATATAAAAGTGTCACATACAATAATTAAATAATTACAAATAATTATTTAATTTAAAAGAAGTGGTTAATTAATTAAATAAATTAGCAAATCTATTTAATTAAGGGGATTTAGGAATTAGTGACACATTAAATCAATATATTAAAATATATTTATTTAATAATCAGGAGGACATTAATGACAAGGATTGATTAAATAAATTTGATGACTTTATTTAATTATGACAAGATTTTGACAATTAGTGACATTAAAATAAATAAATAAGATTTATTTATTTAATAATCATGAAGAATGAGAGATTATGAATTAATTAAATAATTACAAATTATTTAATTTAATAGTTGAATGTAGGTTAGAAACATAATTAAAGTGTTATAATCATGTTATAATGAAAGGTGGTAAAATAGTGGTCGGAGGTCTAAGTCATTTTTAGGTGTCTACATTTTCCCCTCTTTATCATAATGCAGCTTGTCGCATTGTGGCAAAGAAAACAAGTCCAAAATATGCCCCTGTGAAGGTACGGAGTGCCTATGGCCCCTCGGGAAAATTTTCGAATTTCGACCCGAGGTCAGAAAAATTTGAAAAATATCCCGACTAGTTCAATTAGTGACTAGAAAAGTGATGGTGTGATCCGATTTAGAAACGGAGGACATTATGCTAGCCAAAATGTCGATCAAAGGTGGTCAAATGAGCCCCCAATACAACCTATCAAGTCAAAACCCTAATTTTCAGCCTATAAATAGGTTGAAAAGGTCAATGCAAATGTCATTTTCTCATTTGTCATATAGAAACTTTAGAAACTAGAGCTCTGAGAGACGATGGTGATTCCAACGACTACACACCATGGATATTGCGTGCACACATTCCGACGACCCGAGGGCGCAGAGGCACCGGTAAGTACCCTATCCAACTTGTCAAATTTTAATTTTAGTGCATTAATTAAGGTTTAATGGGGGGTAACCAAATGTGGTGCGACACAAATGCTATCGCAAAAGCCGAAAATGCCTTCGCATTCACCGCATTTGCTTGCGTTGCGACGCAAGTGCAAAGGGTAGGTTAGGTTTTTTTGTGCGATTGCACAATCGCAAGTCAAAATGATGCAATCGATGTTTTTTTGCGATGCATTTGTAATTTTGAAATGTAATTGACAAGTCGAATGTCGCATTCATTGTGGGATCGTGCATTCGCTATCTGCAATGACACATTTTTTGTTTGATTGCACATTTGCTGGTTAGAACGACGCATTTGACATATTGCAATGCATTTGTCATGCGCAAAGCCGCAATTGACTGGTTGTGACGCATTTGTAGTCAACGTGATGTAATTGAAGTTGACCAGAGTTGAATTTTGTTGACCTTGTGTCAAGATTAGCTTTAAGTACCCTTGACTTGCCAGTAGTAGTGAATTTTCCATAATGTTGCTCAATGTGTGCTAATCCTTGGCCTTTCCCTGTGCAGAGTCGGCTTGTGCCTATTTATATGTGAGAGTTTCGACCAGCTACCTATGCTTTCAAAGATCACCTCAGTGATAGGTAGAGACAACGGCTAATGGCCCTAGGCCTATACCATGTTACTTACATGCCTGTTATTAAGGAAAACAGAGGTTTGTTGATAGCCCTCTATGAGAGGTGGCATTCTGAGACCTGCTCATTCCACCTACCTACTAGAGAGGCGACAGTGACTTTGGAGGACGTGTATCGTATTCTCCCGATTCTGATTAGTGGAGAGAGGGTGGTCTATGATCCACACCAAGGGCGACAGGTCCTGATAGAGATGTATGAGGGTGTCGATGGTGCGTAGTTGGCCATGGACGGTTATGAGATTAGCTGGGATGTTGTAGCCGACTGATTTCCTAGGTTCGATGCCATGCTCATGACCCTGATCTCCGGATTACTGATCCCAGATCATCGTGGTCACGGGTTTCCCATTGGATGGGGGGATGTTCTTGTTTGGATGCGAGGACAGAGGACTGTGTTCGCTTGGGGGCCATGTTTGTTGGCCATGCTATATCACTAGTTACATGAGGTTGTCTATCACTAGGGGCATAGTATTAGCTGTGGCACTACTCTTTTGATGATATGGGTATGGGAGCGTATTCCCGTGTTTCAACCACCAATGAAAATTCAACAACTAGGTGATGGGATGCCTTACGTTTACTTATATGCAGGATCAGTGAGTCAGACTCGCGTGGGAGATACCGGGTACTGGCATCATCGTATTGATAGGATGATCAAATTTGTCTAGAGACCTTATAGAGATTGTGCGCAGTGGTCGGATGAGGATGACTACTTATCGTTTTGTAGACAGTTCAAGTATTTGATTGGCCTCACGGTTCAGACCCAATGGATCATCGAGATGTACCTACCCCAATGGGTACTATGACAGTTTGGGGAGCAGGAGGTTGTGTCAGTAGGCACAACATAGTATGTTCGGTCTTCTAGGGAGACCATGTGGGGTCCACCCATATCTGTTACAGTAGCAGAGCAGCAGGTTGACAACTTGGTGGCCATTCAGTGGGTATGGAGAGGGGGTCCAGCAGATCCAAGGACATCTGCTGAGTTTGACACCTAGTGGCAGGTTCAAAGGCCCATCCCTTTGATAGATCCAGATGGTCCACCGCCGATAGATCGTAGATCAGTCATTCCATGGATACCGAGGAGAGGTTGGGGTGGCAGAGATGGAGGGAGAGATGGCAGAGGTGCCAAGGGTAGGGATGGAGGTAGGGCCATAGACCGAGATGGGGGAGACGAAGGAGGTGGGGGAGGTGGAGGAGGTGGAGGAGACGACGAAGGTGGAGGAGATGGAGGAGTTGGGGGAGATGGTAGGGGTGCCAGGAGGAGGAGAGATGACCGAGCGTGGAGGCAACCCAGGAGAGTCAGGCAGAGAGTGGGTGGTGTACCATTGTCACCCATTCGGGAGGAGGGGGAGGAGAGAGAGCCGGAGGCGAGGGACAAGGAGGTCCAAGGGGGTGAGGAGGATGTGGAGGTGGTGGTGGTTAAGGAGGAGGTCGAGGTGAGGGTGGAGGTTGAGGAGGAGGTGGAGGTGGTAGTGGAGGAGAGAGTGAAGGAGGATCCACTTATTGGGGGACACCCTCTTGACATAGACGTGGAGGAGGGTCGGGCCGAGGGGGAGAGAGATGAGGAGCATGAGGAGGAGGATGTGGTAGATCAGCAGCTATGAGAGCACATGATCTTCGGGGATGATGAGGGTGACAGATCACCCATTTTTCTTGTTGATGCCACTATTGATCAATGGATCATGGACCTATAAAGCAGACTTGATACGACCTTGTCTCAGAACAAGGCCTTAGCAACAGAGTTAGAGGTCACCCGGGTGGAGAGAGATCAAGCCACTCTCCAACGATAGGATTCAGATCGATGGGTGACTGAGTTTGCAGAGCTGCGCTCTGGACCGACATGGGATATGGCTAGGAAGTTAGCTAGGATGGCAGAGAGCAGGGGCTGATATAGGGTATTATATGACTAGGCCGTTCCACCAGATAGACGGGACCCAAGGTTGTCCCGATCCTACATCAGGACAGGTAGTGGCAGCCGGATACACAGCAGCAGGTCTCATAGCAATAGTTACACCAGTGCTGGGGGGTCTACTGCATCAAGGCAGTCGTCAGGTCATAGGTCTCATAGCTCCCATAGGAATTCGTCAAGGCATAGTCATAGGTCAGAGCATGGTCATAGATTAGTATCTTCAGGGCAACGGACATAGTAGAGTCAACCTCTTGTTACTAATCCTACAGGTTCTCAGAGTGAGGCACAGGAGAGGACACCTATTCAGTTCACTATTCACTTGATGACTTAGCCGCAACCACCTCACAGTTCACCTCCACGAGAGGGAGGAGGGCCATCTTAGGACTTGCGTTTAGACACATGTATATTTTGATATTCGAGCCTACTAGCTCTATTTTTGGGATATCATATGACTTTATCCTGTGACATTACATGTTTTTGAGAGTATATATATATGCGATGCAATTTTGATGTGGCCTATATGATGTAATGTGTTACGGTATTCTATGCTTTTATGAGATGCTTATGTGATGTATTTTATGATGCTATGAGATGTATGGATATTATGCTTATGTTTATAAATGCAATTATGGATGTAGTTATGTATGCATTGTGTAATGTGATGATGATGTGATTCCTATATATTAATGCAAATATTTATTTATGATGATTATGTGGTGATGCCAATGATGATTTTATGAATGGATGCAAATGATAGCATTTAGGCAATGTGAATCATGGTATTTGATCTATGCAGATGTGAATGTGAAATGCTCATGCCATTATGTATGCAAATTTGTTTTTGTATGTCATAGGATATCATCAGAGAACGAGAGGAGAGAAGGCGAAGATGTTAGTGCAAAGAAAGATATGCATGTTAGTGCGGAAATTAAAAATCCTTCAAAGCTTTGCTATAGTGCTATTCTAGTTGTTGCTCTTTAATCATCATTGGGCGAAAATGTCATGATGGTCAATAAACACTATGATATGACATAGATCAATAGTGTGCAAGGTCGAACCATCACGTAGATCAACAGTCGCAAAAAAAAGATGATCATGACTCATACAAGGAACACAATTGCCCCTAGTCACTTTATCATTACCAACCACCAGAAAAACCAAACCAAACATGAGACGTCGCTACTTCTCTAAATCCTGATGATAGGACATCCTTGAGAAACTAGCCACATGGTAGTAGAAACAAACAGTAAAATCATCGTACTACATCGTTGCTTCTCTAAATCCTGAGGTCAGGACATCGTGGAGAAACTAATAGTAGAGTGATAAGTAGACAAGGATAATCATCATGATATGTTGTGGTTCCTAGGACATAAGGAACTAATATCATCATCATCATCATAAAAAAAAAAAAAGTTCACCAAGTGTTTGCCAAGTGTTTTAATGTCAGGTGTTGTTAACTGTCGAGCAATATCAAATTCAGGAAAGACACATCCTGAATGACGTTGATATCTAGGAGATCGATTCTCTGAGTTAGGAGAATCCATCAAAATGATCGATGATGATGATGATGCTTAGGAAGGAAACATCCAAAAGCATAAAGAAGTTGATGAGAGTTGCTCTTCAGAAGGACACATTTGAAGAAGAACCCAAAGTGTTCGCCATGATAAATTATTTTGATAGGATTTTGACTACATGCCATTGCTGACATGCTGAATTGACTGAAAGTGTGACGAAATAGATTGATGATAGATTGATAATTCAAGATTGACATAAGATTCACTTGATTTGAAGATAGCTTGACGTGTGTGAAAATGTTGTGCCATGAACCCTAATGGACTGACGTAGTGCGACCTCGGGGGTCCACTGATTGATGGCCTTGCCTACGTTGTGCACTTAGAGACCTCGTAGTTTGACATGACCAATGAAATTGTTCAAAGGACAGAAGCTTGAATCATGATTTATTTTGTGACAAACCTAGAAGGACTGACCTAATGTATCGGGGATTCAAAGATGAATCTTCCCTATGTAGCAATTACACAGAGACAACGTAGTTCGGACCAGGATGAATATTGATTGATGTGATCGATTGAATTGATCAAATTGATTTTGACTTTGTTTTTTGACACTGATTTGGATGTTTTTGTATTTTCTCAAGATGCTTTCTGATTTTTAGGAATTTTTTTTTTTCAGGACTTTTTCAGATTTTTAGGATTTTCTTAGGACTTTTTCAAAATGCAGGATCATGTGCGGTACCCACTGCAGTTGCATGATAAAGGTCTTGCCCCCAGATAGAGTAGGGATTATCCGAGTCCAAAGGTATGGAGATAGGTGGACGCAAGGCAAAGGCAAGGATATGCAAGGAATGATGTCAACCAAATGCTAACCATGGTCAGAATTGACAGGACTTAGGACAGATGTTGTGAATGTGTCAGGCCTTTGTGATCATGACAACTGGATAAAGGTCGATTTGAGTGAATGTAGATGGCGAAGCAACGATCGACTACGCATGGCACCTTTTTTCCAGGTTTTCACCATGGTACCTATCCAAAGCACCTGTTTTCCAAGTTTTCACTATTGGATGAATTCATTTCTTTTTACTATTTTTTCCATTTTTTGATTTTTTTAGTGTCACCAAGATGCCTGTTTGCCAGGTTTTCATCAAGGGATGATTTTTTTGTATTTTTCAATTTTTTTGTATTTTGTAGGTTTTTAGCCTAGCTCTTTGATGCTATGTGTAGAACTTTCTCAGATGTAAACTGTTGATAGGTTCTATCAGTTGTTCTCCATCAGGTGTGGCCAACTGATAAGCTCTGGAACCAAATGCGATAGTAATAATATAAGGGCCAAGCCAATTAGCCTCAAACTTGCCAAGCTTTTCACGGTCCACCTGATTTTTGGGGTTCTGCATGAGAACCAAGTCACCGATGTCAAACTTTCTCACCATTACTCTTTTGTTGTAACTTTGGAATAGACGATTTTGATATGCCTGTAAAAGATTTAAGGCATTTTGTTGTCTTTCTTGTAACATTTATAGCTCATGGAGGCGATTATGTCTATACTCTTCATCATCAATCATTCCTTTGAAAGAAACTCGAAGAGAAGGAATTTTGACCTCGATGGGTAATATGGCCTCAGATCCATAGACCAGGGAAAATAGAGTGGCTCCAGTAGGGGTACGAATGTTGGTACGATAGGCCCATAAAGTAGGATTGAGTTGTAGGTGCCAATCTCAGCCAGCGTCATTGATGGTCTTCTTTAGAATGTGAAGGATTTTTTTATTTGACACCTCAACTTGGCCGTTACCTTGTGGGTAGTATGGGGTGGAAAAATGGTGTTGGATGTGGAATCGGTCATAGAGTTCACGAACGTCCTAATTTTTGAATGGACTGCCATTATCTATGATGATGGATTGTGGGACACCATACCGGCAAATGATGTAGTTCAGGATAAACTTGGATATTTGTTTGCCGGTGATGTAAGTGAGAGGGACGGCTTCAATCCACTTAGTAAAATACTCAGTGGCGGTGATTATAAATTTATGGCCATTGGAAGAGGATGGATGGATCTGACCCATGAGGTCGAGTCCCCATTGTGTGAAAGGCCATGGAGAAGTGATCAGTCTTAATTCCTATGCAGGTACATGAATCAGGTTGCTATGCACCTGGCATTTCCAACATGTTCTAACAAACTGAAGAGCATCTTTTTCCAATGTCAGCCAATAGTATCACAGTCTGGTGACTTTCCTAGCTAAGGTTGGACCACTCGAATGAGATCCACATATACCCTCATGTACTTCGCATAAAGTCATTTGGGCTTCATTAGTGTCGAGACAACGAAGAAGGGTGTTGTCAAAGCCACGATGATATAAGGTTTCAGTAATGATGGTATGTCTAGCCACTTTTCAGATAAAGGATTTTCTTTGGTTGTTAGACAGGTTGGGTGGGAGGGTTTGGGATTTAAGATAGTTGTATATGTCTTGATACCAAGGCGAACTAGGACCAAAAATCTCGCACACCATTTCAGACTCTGGAATATCGTATGCAGGCATTAGCAGCTGTTCCACTAAGAATTCAAATTGTGACACATTCTTAGGGATGTCTAAGAGAGATCCAATGGTAGCCATTGCATCGACTACTTTATTTTGTGTCCTTGGGATTTGTTCAAATGCAATCATTTTGAAATACATCAGGAAACTATCCACCATTCATTTGTAGGGAAGCAACTTCTCATCTTTTGTGTCATAGTCATGATTCACTTGATTGATGACCAATTGCGAATCTTTGAATACGAGCAATGTCTGAATTTTCCATTTAATTGCTATCTTGAGACCAGTGACCAATGCCTCGTATTTTGCAATATTATTTGTACAAGGGAAGGCAATCCGAAATGATTTAGGAATTGAATCCCCTTGTGGTGTGATAAATAATATGCCAGCTCCTGAGCCCTGACCAGTGTGGGACCCATCAAAGTATAGTTTCCATGGTAGAGCTAGTTCTGTGTGAAAAATAGACTCATCTGGAAAGTTAGTTATCAACGGATGAGTGGCTTGAATTGGTGCATTTGCCAGTTGATCTGCTATTACTTGACCTTTTATTGCTTTGCGCTCCACATATTGTATGTCATACTTGCTTAATATCATGACCCATTTTGCCAAACGACCTGTCAAAGCTACTCGAATCAGAAGATATTTTAATGGGTCAATCTTTGCTACTAAATGTGTTTGATGGCTCAACATATAATGTCTTGATTTTTGTGCCGCAAAGACAACTGCAAGGCATTCCCTTTCTATAGTTGTGTAATTGAGCTCATTTCCAATTAGTGTGCGATTGATATGATATATGGCTCTTTCTTTTTCTTCATGGTCATTTTGCGCCAATAATGCCCCCAATGCATTTGTCATTGTGAAGACATATAGGATTAATGGTTTTCCCTCAATAGGCGGCATCAACACTGGTGGTGTCAATAGATATTCTTTTATTTGGTCAAAGGATATGTTGCACTTATCTGTCCATACAAAAGGAATGCTTTTGCGTAGTAGATATTGGAATGGTTGACACTTGTCTGCCAACTGTGCAATGAAACGATGAATAGACTGCAATCTGCCCTGAAGTGTGCACAACTCACTGATTCCCTTTGGTGGAGGCATGTCCAAATTTTCTTTTACTTTTGTGGGATCAACCTCAACGCCTCATCTTGAAACTATGTATCCTAGCAGCTTACCTGAAGTGACTCCAAAGACACATTTCTTTGGGTTCAAATGAACCTTGTAATCCTCAAGCCATCTGAAAATTTTATCCAAAACTTTGAGATGTTCCTTCCTTGTCAAAGATTTTTCTAATAGGTCATCCACATAATTTTCCATTAGAATATGCATCATGTCATGGAAGATTGTTGTCATAACCCTTTGATATGTAGCGCCTACATTCTTTAGGCCAAAAGGCATGAAATTCCAATAGTATGTTCCGCAAGGGCAAGTGAATATCGTTTTATGTTGATCTTCTATTGTAATTCTGATTTGGTTGTAGCCTGAGAAACCATCCATGAGAGATAGCATTTCATACCCTACTATGAGGTCAACAATCATGTCTATGTGTCATCCTTTGGGCAAGCCTTATTAAAATCTCTGAAATCCGTGCAGATACAGATTTTTCCATTTGGCTTTGTAACAGGAACAATGTTTGATATCCAATCAACATAGTCTATTGACCTTATGAACTCAACATCTAGTAATTTCTTTAGTTCAGCCTTGACAAGTAGTGCAATCTTTGGATGCATTTTGCACAACTTTTGTTTGACTGGCTTGATTCCTGGGATTAAAGGAAGATGATGCAGAACCAATTCGAGATCAAGGTCTGGCATGTCAGCATATGACCATGTGAAGTTAACTTTCCTGTCTGTGAAGAATTGTTTAAATTTAGGTTTTTCTTCATCTGACAAATGATGCGGCGAAGAGAATCGTTTTGGGATTCTCTGGTGTGGCTATGTTAACTTCTGTTGTGTCCTTAATGAGCATAGCTGATTTTTCTTATGTTATGGGGAGAAAGTCCAATCCTCCATCCTTAGGCGCCTTACAGAGGTTTTCACCTTCATATGCGTCCTTTATTTTTACTATTTTACTGCCAGAAGGTGCCTTGCGATTTTCACCTAAAGGAATTTCTTTTTTATTCTTTGTATTTTTGTGACTGGAGGATTGCACAGTCTCCCCGAAGTAAGCTGCACAATCTAGATCCATGGAGAACCCTATTTTGTGACCCCCCCATGGAATACCTTCTCTTAGTCCCATGAATTCTGCAATTGCCTCGTCGTTCTGAAATATGTCCATCACCGGTGGATCTTGTTGGCCCCAGTTGATCAGTTGTGGGTAAACAAGGGAGATTCCATCATCAGTGTTGGTAAATGATGGGGAGGATGGGAAAAGTGTGCAAATTGATGCCTCAAGTGTAAAGGCAAAGTTGTCAATTTCCACTTCCGTGTCTGATACAATGGATGGTCCATACTCTGAGTCCGATGAATCAAATTCAAAATTATAATATGGGATAAAATTAACAACATTGTGACTAGTGGTTGGCATTTCAGAAGTATGGATAGCGGGCTCAGGTAGGTTAGGCTCATGGATGGGCTTAGAGATGGGGTGGGATGATCTAGGTATTGCCGATGACACTTTGTGTTCTTCTGGATTCAAAGGAATGCTTACCCATTTCTTATTTTTAGAATGTCATTCAATAGGGTCAATGTTATATTCCTATCATAATCTTTCTTCAAATGAGAGTTGGCCAGGTTCCAAGAATAGTTCGTCAATGTCATAGTCACCTAGGGTTTTGTTAGATCCCCATTCCCATTCATTAGAGTCCGTTTCGATTAGGGATTCTTTGGTTGTCTCAACACTTTCCATTGCCGTTATGTCCTTACTTGAAAATTTGTAGATACATTGATCATTAGTTCTGAGTTGATCGAACCCTAGCCCTATGTACTTTGGTCTTGCAATCATGATAATAGGTTCCCTTCTTCCGTTGTTCTTTTCGAGGCCTCTTGTGCCATTAAAACCTAGTGCTTTGCATATCTCATAGCCTTTTCCATAGAGATGCACTAGTAGTGGAGGTAACTCCTCTGGGTCTTTATAGATCCAGTTAGTTATGTCGTCGATGAATTCATTACCCATGTTGCCCCACAGTGTGAAAACACTTTTTGGTGGAACCTTGAAAGTTATTTTGGGCTCAACTGCAAAACATGGTCTACCATAGATTCTAGGTGGCTTAGGTATTGTGGTGATACAATAAGTCGTATTCAATTTGAACTCTCCACAACCAAGGTCCTGGATCTGAAGGTCTTTACTTGGGATGGAGGTTGATGAAGATGGTGTGGTAGAAGGTGATGGAATGGATGATTTTGTGAGTGTCAATGGGTCAATGTATTTGGATGAGGTGGAAGATGAGGCTTCCCGATTGATGGGCACCTGGTGCTCAGCAGTGGCTTGCAAGTTGGTACAGTATTGAAATGGATCTGGATCTCCTGGGATAGTGATTTCAGTTCCATCAAAAGGGAATTTGAGACATTGGTGGTATGTGGATGGAATAGCCTTTAGAGCATGAATCCAAGGGTGACCAAGTAAGATATTATAGTGTATGTCACGATCCAAGACTTGGCATTTTTTTTTTATCTATGATGACTCGTCCTACTTGGAGTGGAATTGTAATAATGCCTTTAGAAGCGCGTTCTTCATCATTGTATGCCTTGATGATAATGATTTTGCTATCATCTACACATGCCTTAGAGAAACCAAGAGCTTTGACCAATTTTAGAGAGAAGATGTTCAATCTTGCTCTGCCATCTACTAGGACTCGTCTAACCTTATGCTTGTGGACAAAGAATTCAATGTGAAGGGCATCGTTATGTGATGGTTTGGGTGAGGAATAGTTGTTGTTCGAAAAGGTGATGTGGTGAGGCAAATTCAGGTATCCAACCATAGTCTCAAAGTGGTTGACATCGATGTTGGTTGGGACAAATGAATCTTGCAGTACTTTATCGAGGATGGCCTTATGCATGGGTGAAATACGAAGCAGTTCTAGAATGGATATTTAAGCAAGTGTTTTATTTAACTACTCAACAATGTTGAACTCCGATTTTGGGTTGGACTATCTGGTGGATAGACCAGGTATGGTGATTTTTGGTTGACGGGTAGAAGGACCTGGTATAGTGACCTTGCCTTTACGCGTAGTCACATTGCATTATGGGGATCTTTTAATGTTGATGGTATTAACAGATTCATCTTCATTAGCATCACAAAGATTGTTAATAATAGTACCATCGGGATAACTGTATGCAAGACAAGTAGTATTATAGGCCGGACGGATGTGGTTGGCTTGATTGTTGGTATGCTTTGTGCCAGACGAGGAAGCTTTACCATGATCCTGCAATGGGTTTTTGTGTATGGTATGATCTAGATTAGATGTAAAATATTGACCACCCAACTCAATGGTGTGGTTCTCTATGAGGTCTTGCACCAAATTTCACAATTGGCGACAAGAGGAAGTTTTGTGCCCTTTGGCATGGTGGTAATCACAAAATGAATTGTCATCCCACCATGACAGCTTGAATTGACCAGGGTCATACAGTTTTGGATCTTCTAGCATTATGATGCCATTTTGAAGAAGTTTCTTCAAGACAATTTCAATAGGTTCACCCAAAGGGGTGTATGTGTGTTTTTGGAATTGTTGGGGTTGACACAACTGCCTTTGATTAGATTCTGCATGATTGTTTTGGATAGCATTGGTAGTTTGTGTCGGTGTAGTTACAAGAGCGTTTTGATTTTGTACTCCTTTGATTATGAGTACATGACCTGTTGCATTGACGGTTTTTGCATCAACTACACCGTCATTTGTGATGTGCTTGTTCTTAATCCAATATTTGTTTTTGTCATTTGAGCTACTTGGGTTATTATTGGTGGTGGTGTTGATGGTTTTTCCACCATATTGTAATTCACCTTTAGCAATCAAGGCTTTCTCAAGTTGAACACCCTTTTCAACAAGGTCAACAAAAGTGGTGCAACAATGGACTTGTAGGCCATACCTTAGCGGTCATAGGAGAGTTTGAATAAACATGGTAACTTTCTCCTTTTGAGGTATTTCTACTGGACATCTGCTTGCTAAGGTTCTCCATCTTTGGAAGAATGGAATGAAAGTCTCTCCTACATTCTCTTGGGTAAGTCTGCATAAGGAGGAAATGTCGATATCTGTGTCAATGTTGTAAGCATAGTTTTTGATAAACTTGTTTGCCAATTCATCCCATGTTTTTATTCCCTTAGGCAAAAGCGAGAACCATTCTAGTGCATGACCTACAAGACTTCTAGAAAAAAGTCTCATGAGATAAGTTTACTCATATGCAATGTCCATACAACTAGTAGTGAATTCTCTTATGTGTTCAATGGGGTTTGTTTTGCCTTTGTACTTGGGAAAATGGGGTACCATATATCCATGAGGAAAGGGTGGCATATACAAGGTTGTGTCAAATGGATATGGACACAAGTCATGCGATAAGTATGACTTTTTATTGGATTTTTGCAAGGTCTCCACTTGTATTTGAAGAGCAGCGAGTTGTTGTGAGTGCTTCCACCATGGGATGGTTGGTAGCATTACCTATGTTGGTGATAGGGGCAGCTTGAGTCCCCAACTATTGTGATGAGATGTGTTGATTTGGAATGGGTTGCCAGTGAGCAAAATGAGTGTTGTGATTAGGCGGTTGTTGGAAATGAATGTTTTGATGAGGGATGTGCTATTGTGTATGGACTTGAGAGGCGTAAGTGGGGATTTGATATCCTGCCATGTTGGACTGAATTTGAGGACCTTGCTAGTTTTGATTTTGTTGATGTCGAAATGGAGTGAAAGATTGATGGCCTTGTTGATTTTGAGCTTGTTGATGCCCAAATGGAGTGAATGATTGAGTGCCTTGATTGCCTTGCCCAAATAAGAGATTGTGGTTTTGAGGAATGTTGGTATTAACCTATGAGGAAGTGGGTTGAGTGCCTTGAATGAAAACTCTTCATTTATTTCTCCCAAAAGGGTTGGATGAGTTAGTTGTTATGGCACTTGAGGAACCCAATAACAAGTTTGCTGATGTACTCATGGAACTAGATGAATTTCCAAAGAGGTTTGATGTGGTTGCACCCATTGTTTGTGAAGGGATGGTGGATGTTTGTTAGGGGATGGATTGTGATGTAGTGTTGGTTTGGGAAGATGATCCCCCAATAGATGTTGTGTTGGTTGTGGTGGCTGCATTAGTTGTGGTGGTAGCTTGACCAAGGGAGGTAGCATTGATTGTGTTGATGACATTTTGTGAAGAGGCTCCCATGGAAGAATTGTGTGATGGTGAAGTGGGAGAAGTTGCTCTAAGAGTGTTAAGATCAAATCCCTTTGGTAACTTAGCCCCTTGGTGAAGGAGCATAGCTAGGAATCTAGAAGAGTCATTTAAGACCATTTCTTTCACAAAAGAGGCTACTTCTGGGTTTTGGGCAGCAGCTTGTATGTCTTCTTCAAAGACATCCCCATTTTGATCCCGTTGGATAAATGGTTCAAAAAGATGTGATGGAGATGATGGGATGTTCATCTCACTAAAAGGATTGAACTTGGAATTTTCCATGTCAAAACAAGGATTGTTCGTGGCATTAGGAAATGAGTCCATGGCCGTTGTGAACTCAAGAAAGTTGGTGTCTTGTCTAAAAGGATCCATGAGTCTTTTCTTTTTCTGTAATCTAGTTTCAACCATACAAAGTTTTGCTCAACTTGGGATGATGGGGAGAATGATCTAAGTAGGAGACTATGTTTTTGGTTTCTTTTTGGATTTTTAAAGGATGCTATAAAATGTAAGTAAGACTAAAATCTTGTGAATGCAAGTGTTGTGACACTAAATGGAGATGCCAAATGATCTTAAGATGCACTTACTAGTGAGAGATCTAAAGAGGAAAAACTTTGGCAAACAAAGTTTTTGCAATGATTCAATTTTGGAAGACCAATGGACCGTGGAAGGACTATAAAGTGAAGTTTCCACACTAGACTATCGAGTGGGAAATAATTCACAAAAGGATTGACAAAGTGAAAAAGGTAATTGGGTCCAATGATAACCTACTATTGAATGCAAAGTTTGGACAATGAATGATAAGAGTCAACTCCTAAAATCTGCAAAAGTGGGTATCTAAGGAGATGGTGAAGCTACCAATGCAATCTAATGGAAGGCCAAATGAAAACCTATTGTGAGTCTAAAATGGTACTTAAAATGAAATGTTTGAGGATAATTGAGCAACTCAGAGACTGGTTTGGACTGTAACAATGAAGAAAGACTTGACTGAATTTGAAGACAAGTTGTGGACTTTCTATTTTTGACAGTGAGGAATTGTTTTGATGTTTTTAGCAAATGCGTCACAGGAAATGTGGTACGACAGAGCAAATGCGGTGTAGAAAGTGTCGATTGTGACACGGTCTGGCGAATGTGGGTTGATGTTTGTCAAATGCAACTCAAGTTGCCGAATGCGGTTTAATGATGGCAAATGCAGCTCTGTATAGTTCAAATGCAGTTTAACAGATCAAATGCGGCTCAGGATGACTCAATTGCGGCCCAACAGAGCGAATGCAGCTCAAAAGCTGGCGATTGCGGTGCATCAGAGCGATTGCGTCACAATGGATAATTTTTTTGGAAAACTCGAACACAGTTTTGCAGTTTTGACAAGTTTTTGGTTCAGATTTGTGATTTTCAATTTGGTGAAGTCTGTTTAAAATAGTTGGAAAACACATAAATTAAAACCTTAAATGTATGTTCAAGCAGAATCACTCTTAATAGTCAAATGGGTCATCATAACAATCACAACCCACAGCTTAAAATCATGTCGACTCACACAGCCATGTTACCCCCTAGAGGGCGCCTGTGTTTTTGTCTTTTCTTAGTGCGTACTAAAGGTGACAAAAGTGGATACCGAATCCCCTGAGCAAACAGTCTGTGGTGATTATATGGTGAGTGTCTAGGGGGGAAATTCTTCCCTCCCCTTGCACCGTGATTGAAACAATGTCTGGTTATTGACACAGCTAGCTTCTACATTATGGTTCTTAGTCAAGGTTTCCGTTCCATGTGACAAATGATAAACTCCCTCAAGAGACATCCCAACCTTTAGAACAAAGGTTCTGGGGATGGTTATCTTTGCACACTTCCATTGAATTGTGAACTTTCCTTGAATTCGCTTTTGATTATGGTGAGTTGGAAAACCTGGCTTTGGTTGTTCCCACTTAGGTCATTCCCATAGGGTGAGTACTTTTTCCCACTACGCAAGGCCTTCTAAGGGTTGTAAGAAAACATAAAATGCATAAGTATAAAAAAGGATAGGTCTGGCTTTTTGATCACCTAGTAAAGGGGAGAGCATATGCCTATTATCCAATCAAACACAAAAAGAAAGTTTGTTCAATTTTAAACCCAAATAAAGATTTTCTATTCTAGGTGAAGATATTGCTTCACAAAAACATGGTGTTCATTGTTAACCAAAAAGAAAAGTGTGGTGACTACCCTAGGATTGATAAATTCCAATTAAATGATGTCTATCCTAGGATTGATAAATTCCAGTTAATGTGTCTGTCCTAGGGTTGGTTCTTTTTAAATACCAAAAAAGAAAAAAAATAAAAAAAAATAAAAAAAATAAAATAATAAATAAAAATAAAAAAATCAATTTCTGGCCGCGGATGTGTCAGATCCAGATTACAACAACAAAAACCAAAAAAACAAAAAAAATGAATTTTCAACAGTTGCATGCGGCTCGATAAAGCAGATGCGGCTTAGTTTTTGTTAGATGCGTCGCGTCCGATTGAATACGTCGCTTGAAAGATTGTATGTGTTGTGACAGAGCGATTGCATCGCTCGCGATCGCAAATGCGATGCGACAGAGCGATTGTGGCGTTCCATACCCTAAACCTACAAAAAAGAAACTGAAGCCGTAGGAAACCTCCAAAAAGACGTGTTAGAAGGTCGAGTTCACCAATGTAATGCTATAAAATGTTCTGCAAGATAAACAAATGATTAATTGTACCTGGAAGTTAATAACATATCAAACAATAGAATGCAAAGGAATAATAAATAAATGGAGGAAAACTGAAAAGGTCTCACCCATTTAGTATTCCATGGCTGACTTCCATTGCACCTCCTCAAGCTTTGGAATGATGGATGCCCTCATATTTGTGTGTGAGCAACTCTTTATGCCTAGCCTCAACAAAGCTTTTGAAGGATTTTAAAAATAAACTATTGTGCAACTAGTAATTCAATCCTAGCAAGCAAATAGTAAATAAAAGCCTAAAATATGAGTAATGCCTATAATAAAAGTAGATTAAGCAAATGATCATGGATTCGAAAATGAGATCAAGATTGTCATTTTATAGAAAATACAATTTTGAACGGACGAACAAGATGAGAGATTGAGGATGCCCTAGAATCAAAGGTCAAGATTCAATAAAGCAACTCTCAATTAGGGTTAGGGAAAAATACCCATATGTGTGAATAAGATTCAATTAAATGAATTAAATCAAGACTGAATGTGACAGTTGAGATGAAATTAGTAAAAATCAGAAGACAAGAGGATGGGTTTTTAGAAAATCAGTAATTTTAGAAATTACTTGATTTGTAGAAGAATAATTCTATTTTGAATTAAATTAATTCAAAATATGGATTTTGTGAGATAATAAGTAATTGATTTTTTAAATTAATTACTAAATGAAGAATCAGTTAAGTATGTGAGATATTTTTAAATGATTTGTTTTATTTAAAAATATAAAAGTGTCACATACAATAATTAAATAATTACAAATAATTATTTAATTTAGAAGAAGTGGTTAATTAATTAAATAAATTAGCAAATCTATTTAATTAAGGGGATTTAGGAATTAGTGACACATTAAATCAATATATTAAAATATATTTATTTAATAATCAGGAGGACATTAATGACAAGGATTAAATAAATAAATTTGATGACTTTATTTAATTATGACAAGACTTTGACAATTAGTGACATATTAAAATAAATAAATAAGATTTATTTATTTAATAATCATGAAGAATGAGAGATTATGAATTAATTAAATAATTACAAATTATTTAATTTAATAGTTGAATGTAGGTTAGAAACATAATTAAAATGTTATAATCATGTTATGATGAAAGGTGGTAAAATAGTGGTCACAGGTCTAAGTCATTTTTAGGTGTCTACAGTTTCATAGTTTCTTTACATGTTTTTCTTCTTCAACAATTTATACGCTTATTAGTTTAATCATTTCAATGCTTTCTAGTTTAGTTGTTATGCTTTTTAGACTGATAATTTCCTACTTTCTAGTTTAGTTCTTTTAAAGCTTTCTAGTTTAGTGGCCTTCTAGTTTAGGTTTTATTTCAGTTGTACCATCTACTAAGAAAATTTGAAAGAGTTAGTTAAGGGGTTTCCTATTGCATATAGCCTTGAACACTACCCGGTTGATATTTGATGCACTTTTTAAACTAAAAAGATAGGACCTAATGATAGCCTATCAAAAACCATGGATTCATACATAAGAAATCACCATTGAGGAACTATAGACAGAGCTCCAACACCTTTATTTAATCTTCTGAAGATTCGAATTCCAAAATAAAAAATCCTCTAGCACAAGTTCATCCATACCCTCTTTCTAGTACTATGAGATCCACGTGTGTAAATCACATAGTTTTAGCCATGATATGGTAAATATGCAAATGAGTGCATGCTCTCTAAGGAAATACTCTCTGTCGTGAATATCTCCACTCAGACATATCTCTAGAATAACTTTCGATCGGTGAAAGGGAAAATCCATGCCAGCATTAGCAAATAACTTTGATTTTAAACTAGGAGAGGACCCCATATGGAACCCATCCAAGGCCACATCACTCCAAGCTGACACATCATAATGACACTTCAGGCTAGGGTTTTGGATTTGGTCAAAATGTGTCTAAGAGGAGACACCAATGTGTGCACCTTGCATCAATGCCTTTGATAATTTACGATGAAAACCCCCAAGTGAGGGAAACCCCATATATGAAGGTAGGTCACCCCAACACCAACACCCCCATGAGTAAATCCTCAAAAATAGGAAGGGCATTGTAGGAGCCTTGTATAATTTTGCAACATTTCAGTAGAGAAACATGGTTTGTTCATTTCCACATCGTGCCCTAAATCTCTGCCAGAGGAATCCACAGACCCATAACAATTGTTAGTAGAATAGTGTCGCACCTGAGTATGAGCTCCATTTGTCGAATAAACCTTCCAATGGTTGCAAGGTGCGATGCATGAAGAGGCCTTAGGGTTTTTCAATGGGCAAAAATCAATAGTTTGCAAAGGCATCGTGTCAATTTTTTCTAAAACATATTATTATTATTATTTTTAATAATATCCTACTTAAACATTATTCTTCTTGATTAATTAAATAAACCTTACTTATTTAATTATGTTGCTAACTTCACTAATCCTTCTTATATTATATAATTGTTACAAATTATTTAATTAAACCACTTTCCCCTTTTAGATTAAATAATTAAATTTATTATTTAATTCTCCAATATTCACTCAACATGATCCATTAATAAATAAAATTTTGTCTATTAATTCAATCTTTATTTGCACATAATTCTAAAGATTAATTAATTAATTATCCTCTCAACATTGATTGATCAATCAAATCCATTGATTATTCAATCTAATCTGTTAACTATTCAATCATATCAGTTGACTAATCAATCAATCCCACTAATTAATCAATCAATTCCCACAAATTATACAATCAATTCCTTTCAATGGACCTCGACTGTTGATCTTGATCTTTCGGGTAAAAGCACAAAGCTATGTCACACTTTCAACCAACATATCAGCACATTTGAATTTAAGTATTTCTAACTAAAAATCAATTTTGGTCAAACATATGACCTAGTAAGATTCATTCTAGCTAAGTTAGATACTTCCACAATTTATTCAACTAAAATTGTTGGCTAAAAATATATGGAGCATCACTTTGAGTCCAATTTACCAAAAAAAAAAAATTATTTGAAAAACTTGAAGTTTTAATAACTCCCCCTCATGTAAATAACATTTTTTTAAAAATGTAAAAATACCCTTTTGTAGATCCATAAGTGTAGTTTTTAAAATATATTTATTTTAATAGTTTAATTATTATATATATTCATATTTTTATTTATACTAAAAGTAGGTTATCGGCAAAAAATATTAGGTTGATACCATGCCAAGGAAAAATACTAAAACTTATTAAAAAAAATTGAAAAAAATATGATGCACTAGATAAAAGAATCTATTTCAAGATGGTATAATTTTTTTTCCATTTTAGATAAATATTTAATATGAATGTTGACGTCCGATGGAAACAATTGTTTTTTATTCACGCACATTTTAATATTTATATACAAATATATATTTATCAAAATTGGAAAAAAATATATCTATGCACTAAAGTTTCAAGTTATAAATACACACAAAAAAATTGAAAGAAAAACAAAAATTACTATAAAAAGTTTGACGTCCCATGCAACTTCATTTTTCAGCATTTTATTAGCAACTAAATTATAGTGTTAATTTATGAAAAACTAGTTTAAAATAATTTTTAATTTCTTATAAAAAATAAAAACATAAAATATACTAAAAAATACATATTTTACTAGTTTACATCATTTAAAAATTCAAAACATATATGCTACTTTTTAGTGATTCAAGTTTAAAAGTTGGATCAGCATTGGCCGTTTCCTTTATAAAGTGTGACACAGCTCTGTGCTTTTACCCTTTCATATTTGAATCTAAATTGTTCATGCTGAAAAAGGCATTTCTATAAAAGCAAGCCTTCATTGCACATTGATGGCGAACCATGAACTCTTAAAATTTGATGTTTTCATTATTGCAATCCTCAAATATACTTGAAACTTCATAGCAACAGAGTAGCATACCCATAACTAAGAGAAAATATTACAAAGAAGGAACAATGGAAGTCATTCATGACAACATGATGAAGGTGAAGGTGTCAATTGGTTGAAATCTGGCTTTACTTATTATTCTATGTTTTCTATTGAATATATTAGATCTTGGTGAGTAATTAGGATTACATATAGTGTTTGTGTGCTTTGTTTCCTACTATCTCCATGACCTCAGGTCAAATTTCTAGTTTACAATTTGGTGAACCCGACGTGAGAAATATGTTTTTTAACTAATTTTGTACAAATCTAAGTTTTTGTGAATCTACAAGAACAATGACACAATTGCGGAAAAAAATGACACAATCATGGAAAAATGCTACACAATCGTGGGGTCCTAAACCACAATCGCTTGACCGATCAACATAATCACCAATCTTAGTGACACATATGTAGTTTGTTGTGTCGTACATATCACTTTTCTTTTCTAATTCTTTTTGTAGGTTTTTGATAGTCTGCCGCATCCATGCCTTCATAAATCACAATTGATGAAAAAAACGTGATAGTTTCTTTCCCGAACATTGCATCTATAATTTCCTACAACATAGTCACTTTTGTGTTTGACACATTTGAGCCATTCTACACCATAAGTGGCTAGTAAAAATAGAAAGGAAAATTAATGATGAATACCATACTGTTTTCTAATTTTTATTAGTAGAGTAATGTTTTCGTGTTATTGATCCTCTTCTTCTAGCTTGTGCATTCTCAGATTATCTCACATTTTTTAAATTTTGGGGCTTAAAATTGACATGGTTTTGTTTACACACTTCAAATTTGGGGCTTAAAATTGACATGGTTTTATTTACAAACTTCAAATTTGGTGCTTAAAATTGACATGGTTTTGTTTACACACTTCAATTTTGGTTCTTAAAAAGGACATGGTTTTTACACACTTCAATTTTGGTGATTAAAAAGGACATGGTTGTTACACATTTCAATTTTTGGTGCTTAAAAAGCACAATGCTATCTCCCACATTTGATTTTTTGTGCTCTTAAAAAGGAAAAACACAACTCTCATTTTGCTATCTTTGGTTTAAAAAGGACAATATGTTTGAACATGCCATATTTCATTTGGGTTAAAATAATAGACAAATTGAACACTTCATTTTGGTGTAATTAAAAAGAACCATTTGACTACTATCTCTTGTGCGCTTACACACGAAGGTGTATTGTTCATAGTATCCTCTCCCCTTATGCACTTGTGCGATCTTGGGTGATGAGAAATAACAATATTAACCTTCACCATTTTATTTGAACTAGGAGGCCTACCTTGAGACACATCCTAATAAATATCTCAATGGTTCAACCTCAAGAGACATTTTTGGGCATGCTATATAAATTTGTTGAGCAAAAGCTATAGGTCCATCCATGCATGTAGTGCTCTAGACTTGCATGGGTTTCCTGATGTAATGTTTGAGAGGTCGGTAGTGTTCACAAATATTCTACCACTAAAAACCTTTTATTTAAGAATCCTTTAGTCCTTAAAATGTAACTAATAAAGTTATGTAAGGGATACATATCATACCCTGAAGCTACTCACCATGAGATTTCCTAGGTCAAGATAAATCTTGTTGAGTTTCTAGCAGTAGCCTCTTGATAAGTGAATGAAGGTGTGCCCGTGGCATTTATCAATGAACCTATGTCAGTAGAAGTCTATTATCCGCCTCTATATAGAGAAGGTGTTTTTACAATTGACCCAATTATTCAAATACCTAATCTTTCTAAGTCTTTACCCCTTAAATGGGAGGTGGGCCCATCTATAGTTACACACCCATTCTACCACTATATTAGGTTGTGTAGACATTTAAATTTGATTACTTCCATATGATCAAAATCATCTACTCTATTCATCTATTTCATTAATAGTGATTAAATAATTTATTTAATCATTATTTTATTTTCTGCCTAAGGTTCTTAAAGTATGTAATTAAGTAAATTAAATACCTTACCTTATCCATTTTCTTCTCTAAATTAAATAAATATGATAAATTATTTAATTTAGTCTTTTAACCCATTTGGATTAAAACAAATTTTTAATTCCCCTTTTTCTCTCTCCTTGTCACATTCTCCATAACCCTCTTTTAATCTTGATTAAATTAATTAATCTGTGATTAGGATGTGTACCACTTAATCTTGATTAAGTGTCACATCCTCCATAATCTCCCACTTGCCTCTAAATCTCTCATTAATTATCTTAATCTTGTGTTTGCACAACCTTAATCAAAGTCATTAACCACATTTGGCTTACCTTTTTTGGTCAACCTTTCCACTTGCCTTTCTTGGCCTTGACTCTCTTTCCCATGTGAATTTTTAATTCACATTTTTTATCCAAGGCTCCTCTCTTTCCCATGTGAATTTTTAATTCACATTTATTTATCCAAGGCTCCTCTCTTCCCCATGTGAATTTTTAATTCACTTTTATCTTTCCAAGGTCTTCCCCATCCCCATGCAAAGTTCTAGAAGGCTTGACTTGTCACTTTACATGTGCGAAGGACTTCTAGAACCGTGGATTTGTCACATCACCCACATGTGACAAATCTCCAGCTTTTTGGAGACTCTCTTTTATCCAATAAACTCTCCAATGAATGTGAATTTTTAATTCACATTTATTTCTCCAACCACTTCCCCTTTTCCCATGGAGATTTTTGAGGAATTCTAAAATTCCTCAAATGTCTCTTTCCTTCTCATTTGGGGACAAGAAGTTCCTTTTTGAGGAAATCTTCTCATCCCCCAAGGTACCTCAAAGGTACTTGTCCTTCATCCACCTCATGTACTTCTTTTCCACCTCATTTCCACATCATTCCACCCTAAGACATCTCACATTCCACATGTCAAGATGTGAGGGCTTGTGAGTCCTCAAATCACCATAGCCCTTCATCTTGATCTTGTTGGATCAATCTCAACCATTGAATTCTTTAGAGAATTCCAATTATCCTATAAATACCCCCTCATTTCTGCCATTTTGGGGATCAAGTGTTTTGCTACCAAACTCTTGCCAAATTATCATTTGCAACATTTTAGCTTTGTTCATAACATTTCTTATCAATTCATCTTGCATCTTGCATCCACTTCACTCCATTGCCATCCAAGGAGCACACAAGACATCCAAAGATCAAGGGCTAACCAAGGAATAAGCAGTAAGAAGGTATAACGATCAACAATCAATTTGTTTATCTTGCTTTCATGTTTACTATTTCTTAGGATAATCATTGAGGTGCCCTTTTATTATGTTATTTCCTCTTATTGCATCATTTTAGCATCTCACATTAGGACTTGGCATTTTAATAGGATCACAGGTTGTACATGTTTGATTCTTTTTTTTCCCAAAAATTCAACATTCTTATCATTAGAAACAAAACAATTTGTTAAAATTAATTAAATCACTTATCAAACAATCTGTTTTCTATGTTTTCTTCATTGAATTTCATCTAAAAATAAAAAAATAAAAAAATATTAGGGTTCCTAGAGGTTGTTTGTTTTCCTAAACTTCTACATTGTATTTTCCAACCTATGCGTCACAATTGTGTATCTACATTGTAGAAATAATGTGACACATCCGTTGTCAAGTAAGACACAATCTTCTAGTTAAACACCACATCTTTGTTAGTCGAAATTCTTGCCTTAGTGAACAAAACTAAACTGCAACTATGTGCAACATATCTAAACATTCCTGCAATGTAACTTTTTTTGACTACACCATAATCACAATCTTGTGAACCACAAATGTGGCTTTGAACACTGCATTTGGCTGACAAAAAAAATAGAGTTAAATTCAAAGGTTGTGTTGAAAACCTAATCTTTACACAAAGTTCCACAATATGAAAACAATCACTTTTCACTGTACATTCAACATTTCCACCTTTCATAGGTTACAAAATCATCATTTTAGTGTCATTATGATAGAGTCCTTAAACCATATTGTCTTGAAAAACTAAAAAATTAAATACCAAAAACAAGTTTAGAGGTCAAAGTTTAGAGTTGTCATTTGGAAAATATCAAAACCTCGTCATTTACAAATCTACCCCATCGATAAAAGTTGGATTGAAACTCATTAGTCTATTTTTGAATTCACTTTTTTACACTTTTGATAAAAACTTGAAACCAAACTCTTTAGTCTAATTGTGGAATAACTTTTTATCAAAACTATCACCATCACTTAGAGGTTTAGGATTTTACACATGGTTACCCAATTCTCAAAACTAAAAAACTTGTCAAAAGTTATCATCTTTTTAGGATCCAAAAGTCAAGGTAACAAAGGTCTTTTTCACATAGAAAAACGTTATAAAAAATAATAAAAACATAGTTTTCATTTTAGGCATTTACCTTCAAAATTTACCAAAAATCAGAAAATATCAAAAACATAAAGTAGACTCATCTTAGTTGCATTCATACCAAAACTTCATGAAAAAGCCAAAAATTCTAAAAATCTAGAAAAGGATAAAGTTCAAACCAACATCACTTTTATGGTTGTCACACAATTGAAAATCAAAATAAAAGAGATAGATTCATCTTCTAATCTAATGTACAATCCAACCAGTGATATGAACTTTGGAGAAAATTCTACTAGCTCCCAAAATAAAACTCTTCCCCCTTTTGAGGATTACACTTTAAAATAGGTCAATGAAAGGCTCACACTCGAGGAAATCAAAAATGCATCTCATGATCCAAGAATATTGAGAATTATTGATGAAATTGTGTCAGTAGACCCCGACAGATATTTTATGCAATTAGCACAATATGGAGCTAAGCTACAATCTAATTTTGAAATAAAATCCATCATAGGGGAGAGTCCTAATACTATGACACCAAGATTTGGTGCCATGAATAGACCTCTCTCTTCACGTACAACTACTACATCACAACCCACATCATATTTGAACACAAGAATACTACCTGTACAAATGTCTCATTACAAACCAATTATGAATGCTACACCCCCACCTACATCCATTAAACCCATGTCAAATCCATGTTCCTCTACATCTATAACTACAACACCAAATCACACCATGGATGTAACCCAAAATTCATCCCATATAAATACATCAAGTAAGATAGGAAAGACTAACCCTTCGTAACTAGGACCACAAGTGGGTACTACATCCACTTTGCAAAACGTAAATGCACCTCTGACAAGGACTCAATAATTTTTATAAATAGGTCCCAACATCACTCCACCCCAATAGCAACCCAACAATCTGGGTTCATTATCTACATTTGGTTTTACTCAACCCCCTTCACAACAACCTAACAATCTAGGTTCATAATCTACATTTGGGTTTTCTCAACCCCCACTTCCACAACAACCCAATAATCTAGGTTCATCATCATCATTCAAGTTTAATCAACCCCCACCTTTGGAACAACCAAACTATCATGGTTCTACATATACATTTGGGTTTAATCAACCCCCACCTCCATTGCAACCTAACAATCTAGGTTCACATTCCACATTTGGATTTTCTCAAACCCTTTCATGACAACCAAACTATCATGGTTCTACATACACAATTGGCATTAACGTTCCTCCACCACTGTCATCATTTACCCAAAATCCTACATACACCTCACAATATCATCACCAGATTCTACCCATGCATCAACATCAAAACATGCATGCATTTAATCCACAACATAAAACAAATCCATTTGGGAACCCCTCGCAAGGTTCCTCACAATACATCACAACCACCTCGGTCCCAGTGACACCATCACCCATGGACCTAATAGCTCAGCAGTTCCAAGCATTGCAAAATCAGATGAATAATATACATGTAACTGAGAGTCATAAAACATACTTGATGGAGGACCTATGTCCTTACCCCTTTGATAGGAGCACTCACATGCCTCCCTTTCCCTCAAACTTTATTGTTCCAAAATTTGATAAATACAAGGGACAAGGTGACCCCATTGAACACATGCAAGAGTTCCACAGTGCATCCTTAGATGTGGCACATGAGCATACATATCTCATGATACTTTTTGCATAGAGTATGGGAGGACAAGCCCTTAAGTGGTTTGCACACTTACCTTTAGGTTTACAAACTTGGAGTGAAATTATGGAAAAATTCATTGCACACTTTTCATACAACATCTCAACTGATGTTAACAAATACCAATTTGTGTGAAGAAAAACAAAAAGATGGTGAGACCTTCTTGTCATTCTTCCAGAGATGGTGAAGCCTAGCTAGCAAGTGTGCATGCCCTATACCAGAGAAGCAATTGGTCTAGATCTTCATGTAGAACCTCAACAAGGAGGTCCTTTTCCACTTATGAATCCATTGCTCTAACACATTTGATGATGTGATGCAAAAGAGATTATCCACCAAGAAAGCCCTCATCATAAAAGGGCTTGTGAATTTTTTTAAGGATAATAAAAATTATTCTTCCAGTTCAAAACCAAATGAAAACAAATATTGGTCACAAGAAAAAAATATGACGAATGACGATGTTGTAGATGTAAAACTCATAAATAAACCTCATCTTGTGCTAAATTTGAAAGGAACCATAATGATGAATACCAATAAAACTTCACAAAAGTAAGAGAAAACTGCTAGCATGGCTCAAAATAACACACCACACAATTCTCCTAGGGCCCCTCCATCAAGATGGAAGTATAATCCCTTGGGGGAACCAATTGAGGAAATTTTGAAGAAATTGCTCCAAAATAATGCCATCCAGTTACTTGAGATCAGACATTATGAACCAAGCTCATTCAAACCAACCTGGTGGAATGATAATGATTTCTATGAATATCAGAAAACTAAGGGACATAATACATCTGCCTACTTCCAATTAAAGAACCTTATACAAGATCACATAGAACAAGGTGATATCTAAATAGATAACTAACCAGAAACCTCTAACAAATATCACACGATCTTCAAGGACCCTTTACAAAACCATGGGAAGGGAAAAGCCTCAGGTTGTAGAACAAGCTGAAAAGTTGATGCCAATTATACTAGTGTCACCTATGAGTACACAGTGAATCATATCCGATCATCGTCGGACCATAATGTATCCACCGTCACCATAAAAAATAAAAATCCTAAATCTGTGGTTTCCACCAAGCGATCAAAGGTGACTCTACAAGGAGCCCCTTCCAAACCTTGACCGATACATAAATAAAAATTGCTTGATCATCTAGGAAAGACCCCAACTCAATTCTCAATTCTTGAGTTGCTACGCACCTCTCCTAAACAAAAAGGCTATTCTAGATAAGGAATTACAAGATTCATCCATCCTGAAAGACCTAAATGTGAATCAATTTAGGCCATGGTATTATCCTTAGCTACCAACCAACACATAACATTCATTGAACATAACTATACTACATAGAAATAGAATCATAATGAACCATTACATCTTGAAGTATACATTAACAAACACAAAATCAAATGAGTTCTGAAAGATGGTGGAGTAGGGTTGAATATATGCATGTTGAAACTAGTAACTACCATGGTATTCTTAGAGGCTTGTATAGACGAGTCAAAGTGGATTGTAATACGTGGGTATGATGATATGGAATGCTCCTCCAAGGGTGTCATTGTGTTACCAATCAAAGTGGGTCCTACTACATAGGACATAGTATGTCAAGTTTTGGATTTGGACCTACCCAACAACCTTTTGCTTGGATGTCCATGGATTCAATCCATGAAGTCTATCTCTTCCACATACCATCAATGTTTGGTGTTCCCCTATAATGGAGCAAAGATCACTAATTTTGGTGATCCTGACCCCTTTCAATATTGAGATAACTTGAGAGGAACACCTAAGAATTAGGTACCTAGCCATCAACAGAGCTCATCTACCCCTTCCTCATCACAATAAATTGACCCAACTTCTCTATCAAAATCCTTGCCATTACCAAAAAAAATCTCTTATACCAAGGTCTAGGTCCAGGATGGTGGAGTTGGAGAACATGACATTGAAAGTCTATTTTGGGTGGGGAAACTACCATTTGTACATAAACATTATGGCAAACCCCATCACATCAAGAAAGATACCAAGGTGACAATTCAATATCACCCACCCATGGCCTTTACCAAGTGGGGTGAATTGGGAAAGGAATGTATTGAGGAAGACCACTCTAAATGGATATATAGAGATGAAGAGGACAAGATACATGTGGATCTACCTATAGATAAATATATGGATCTTCTTGGATCGATACATTTTGGGATCTAGAAAAATTCTCTGTCTTACCCCTATCTACCTCATTTGCTAATATTGATAATGAAATGATGTTACTTCACCCTCAACTAATCGATTGGGACCAACAAGGTCCACTGAGCTTAGACCTATTCCAAAATGATGAAGCAATTGCCAAGTTTATGGGACTTAGAGATGGAATACCAAGTGGGGATCACAAGGTTGGATTCACCATTGATATTTACGTGACTGCATACTATGGGGAGTCAACCTCTCCTTCTAGTCGCAAAAAAAAAGAAATAAAGAAAAATAAGTCTGTGGGTGAAAACTGAAAGATGCCTACAAACATAGCAAAAAATATGAAAAAAGGGTGTATTCGAAGGTGAAAACCTCTCTAAGGCACCTAAGGATGGAAGGTTGGAATAAATCCCCACAAATCAAGATAAATCCCCAATTTTGGTCATGAATTCATAGGAGGTCAACATCAACACATCAGAAGATCCAAAATTAATACACTTTGCAGTGTCCTTGATAGATGTAGAGAAGCCAAAATTCACTTTTTCTCAAAAAGGAAAATCAACTTTGTGTTGTCCTATGTGAACATTCCAGGATTAGACCCTGAACTAGTCCTCCATCACCTACCTCTCCTTCCTAATGCTAAACCTTTTAAGAAGAAGTTGAGGAAGATGCACCCACAAATTGTCTTACTAGTTAAAGAAGAGTTGAAGAAACTATTGGATGTTGGGTTCATAAGACCCATCGATTATGTAGAATAAATTTCAAATATGGTGCTAGTTACCAAGTTGACTAGGGGAATCCGTATTTTCACTGAATTCAGGGATTTGAACAAATATTGTCCAAAGGACAACTTCTCGTTACCCAATATAGACATGATAGTGGATCTTACAACGAGATATGAGATGCTATCACTGATGGATGGTTTCTCTAGGTATAATCAACACAAGATAGCTTTAACTTATGCTTGGGGCACATATTGTTAGAATGTCATACCCTTCGGTCTTAAAAATGGCTAAGATACTTATCAGAGGACAATGAATACAATCTTCCATGACATGATGCATAAACTAATGGAGGACTATGTGGATGACCTCCTGGATAAATCCTTCACAAGGGATGATCACTTAGCAGTATTGGACAATTTTTTTACAAGGTTGGAAGAATATAAGGTTTGAATGAGCCCAAAGAAATGTGTCTTTGGAGTAACCTCTGAGAAGCTCCTTGGATAAATTATTTTGCATAGAGACATAGAGGTTGATCCTGCAAAGGTGAAAGCCATCATTGAAATGCCACCACCTTCCACTCTAACTTAGCTAAGGAGCCTATAGGGAAAACTACAATCTATCCACAAATTTATAGAACAATTGGCAGAAAAGTGCCACCCTTTTAGTAACTCCTATGCAAGGATGTCCCCTTCAGATGGACTGATTCTTGTCAACAAGCTTTTCAACAAATCAAGGACTATCTACTGTCACCACTGGTAATAAGGTTTCCTATCAATGGGAAACCGCTTATTTTATATGTATCAACATCATCTATACTAGGAGATCTCCTAGCACAAAATGATGAAGATGCCCAGAAAGGAACATGCAATATATTACATCAGTCATAGCCTTGTAGGGTATGAACTTAATTATACTCCCATAGAGTGGACATGTCTTGCTATAGTCTTTGCTATATATAAACTATGACACTACATGTTAAATCTACAACAAAGATGATAGTGAAAATTGATCCACTGAAGTATTTAATCAACAAGGCCATACTAACAAATAGATTGGAAAAATGGGTGATGCTCCTCAACAAGTTCAACATTGAATATGTGGAAATGAAAGAGATTAAAGGGAAAGTCAATATTGTTGACCAATTAGTAGATGCCCCTACATAGACATTCACACCTCTCGTATCAAAATTCATGGATAAGGCAATATTCAAGCTAGATACATCTACAAAGTGTAAAATGTACTTTGATGAATCATACACAAATCATGGTTTAGGAGTTGGTGTATTGTTCATTACACCACAAAGGGACACTATCCTTTAATCATATAGGATCACATTTTTGTGCATGAGAAACATAGTGGAATATGAAGCCCTAATCATAGTTATGAAGGAAGCAATCAAATGGAAAATCAAATACCTAGAAGTATATGGTGACTCATAGTTAGTGGTCTAACAAGTGAATTATGAATATGAGACTAAGGGCAATAAAATGGTACCATTTAAGAAAATGGTGGACAACCTCAAAGAATACTTTGACACCATTCTTTTTACACAAATCCTAGGAGTGTAGAATAAGGCAACATATGTAATGGCCACCATTGGGTCTTTCTTGGACATTCCTAATAATATACATTAGTGCGAGTTATTGGTGGAACAACTGTTGATCCTTGCATTCGACGTCCCCAAATCTGAGCTTGTCTGCAAAATTTTTGGTCCCAATTCACCTTGGTATAAGGATTTATATGACTACCTTCACACCCAAATCCTACCTCCCAACCTATCCGACAACCAAAAAAAAAAATTATTCAACGAGCGGCTAAGTACATTATCATTGTAAATACCCTTTACCGCCTTAGCTTAGATACCACCCTTCTTAGATGTCTCAACATAGAGGAATCAAAGATGAATTTACAATAAATAAATGAGGGTATATGCGGGGCTCACTCTAGAAGTACTACCCTAGCCAAGAAGCTTCTAAGAACAAGGTACTATTTTCCTACAATGGAAAGTGATTCATATTACTTCATGAAGAAATGTTGATAGTGTCAAATCCACAATGACCTGGTACATGCACCGACACAGGGACTCCATCTAGTTACCTCACCTTGGATTTTCTCTTAATGGGGACTTGACCTCTTTGGGAAGATTCAACCTAAATCTACCAATGGACACAAGTTCATTATCACTGCAACAAAATATTTCACTAAATAGATTGAAGCCATACCAATGACATATATCATTGGTAAAAAAAATTCAAAATTCATATTGAAATATATAATATTCCATTATGGTGTTCCTTTATCCATAGTAACAGATAACAAGCATCCCTTCAAAAACCAAGACATCAAGGATTTATGTGAAAGATACCACATCTAGCACCAATTCACCACTCCATATTATCCCCAGGGTAATGGTCAAGCAGAGGAATCTAATAAAACCATTGTGAAAACCCTAAAAAAGACTATCAATGATGTTGGTTGAGACTGTAATATATAGCTAAATTTATGGTATTATCGTATGAGTATTCATACTCCTACTAGTGCCGCACCTTATTCCTTGGTCTTTCATTATGAAGCCATCTTATCGATTGAGGTCAAGATCTTGTCCTTGAGAGTTTCCATGTATAATTTCATTGAGGATGAAGGCTATAGAATATCCAAATTGCACAAGCTAGAGTTACTTGATGAAAGAAGACAAACTGCGTTGGTCCACTTGCAGGCATATAAAATTGCCTTCAGCATAGCTACAACAAGAGAGTCAAGGTCTGGAACTTCAACATTTGTGATTTATTCTTGAAAGAGAATCCTAAGAACCAATAAGAAAGAGAAAAACCAAGCAAGTTCAAGTCTAACTGGTTGGGTCCTTATATCATCATTGCAACATATGGATTTGGTGCCTATCAACTAGCTACTCCTAAGGGTGAATCGCTATTTGATCCTATCAATAAAATGCACCTTCATAAGTACTATACATGACCTCTAGAGATCCCATTGTATCAAAAAATAAAAATAAAAAAATAGAAAAGAAAAGAGAGAAAAATAATCCACCCTCTAGTGAAAACCATTTTGGTGGCACTTTGGATAAGTACCATGGTGAAAACCTGGAAAACATGCACCATGTGTAATCAACTTCTACTCTACCATCTATCATTACTCTATCTAATTTTTTCCATAATAAACTGAGCATATGCTTCTTCATAATAAAAACATTTCTCACTCCTTCTCATGGCCTGAGATTGATAAACATTTAGCATCAAACCACTTATCATATCTATCCCTTCATAATAACTAGTCATGTTCTAGAATAGGGGCAATCCTTGACCTATGGGTTTCAAAAGGATCTTACACATGGTTTCTAAGGATGATATGCAAAAATACTAAAACATCAAAAATCAAAACAAAATTTAATTAAAACATTCATATATCCTTTGAAAATTCTAAAAAAATAAAAAAAATGATGTCAATTCATGGTCAGTCGAACTACGTTGTCTTTGCATTGTCACTTAGTCAAGGCCATCATCGATGAGCCCTTGAGGCAATAGGTTTGTCCTTTAGGGTCCGTCATAGTCAAATCTTCATCATAATCCATATGTCATAATAAACCATCACTTGTCATGGTCAGTCAAACTACGCTGTCTCTGCGTTGTCACGTAGGCAAGGCCATCATCGATGAGCCCCTAAGGCATTAGGTCAGTCCCCTTAGGGTCCATTATAATAAGCTTTTCATCACAATCCAAGTTCCATAATAAAACTATCCTTTGTAGAAAATGGACATGTTTGACACAAACAAATTATCCTACACAAAATCGAGCTTAACAAATCATGAAATAACAGATGAAACTACCCAAACTAGTCTTCAACTAGGCTGATCCAATTATCTACAAATGTTACTTATCCTATCAAAAACCAATTTTCTTCTAGTATATTGCATTATCAAAACTAGACTAGGTGTATTACATGAAATATTTCACTCCTTAAAATAGGCACAATCTTTTGATGACATATCAAACACTTATCTATAGATTAAAAGGGTTTAAATAGTTGTTGAATTGTTTTTTTTAGTTTACTCTTATCTTTTTTATCTTATGTTATATTCCTAATCTACTTGAGGATATCTACAAGCGATTAAAGCAACAATGAGGGATTATGACATTTCTTTCTATTGATTTTTGTTTATGGTTTTCCTTGGTAATATGACTGGGGCAACTAAGGTCCTTGTGTGTGATTGGGATTCTAGCTAGCATAATCAAAACATCCTCTTCAATTCAAAGGTCAACTAATTCTTTCTTGCAACAATATTAACATGCTTTATGAAAATTTCGTCACATATTCCTACAAGGTTCTATTGGCACTAATCTGAATTAGGATACTCCTTGTTTGAGGTGTCTTAATCTTTGACAAGTGGGTACTAAATTTCACTAAGGTTTGTCTCAAATCGACGTACACTATTCACTTGTCCATATATCATATCTTTAAGCAAACAGAAACACAAGCTGCCTTCACAATTCATGCTTAGGTATGCATACATCCGCTTGTTCCATAAACACAAAAAAAACTCTACAATGATAAAACATGCACTTTTGAAAGCTCAAGTAATATAAATCATTACATCAATCTTAATTTGGATGAACAATCTATTTAAATGGCTCTTTGCTCTGTACTAACTATTTCTCCGCACTAACAACTTTTCTAAATCCTACAGTTATCTCGATGGTGTGCTATGACACACAAAATTAAATATATGAGCTACATCATCCTGCATCCATAATTGTGTTATAATATCATAAATATATCACATGCATATAGGCCATACATACTGCATAAGGAAAATACAAAAATAGATAATATTGCATCACATTTTAGAATCATCATCATCCATGTGGATCATATCATATATGGCATACTATGTTTTAAACATATAATTTCATCATCTAGAACACATAAGCATTAAATATCCATACATCACATCATAGATCATAAGCATTAAAATCCACCATCACATCATAAATCATAAGCATTAAATATCCATACATCATGTCATACATGTAAGCATAAATCATATGTCATGTACATCCATCCATAAATAAAATCATACATAAACATCTGTGAACCCCAATCCTATACCTACACAAACATAGAAAAAACACACACAATTGGATTCATATGCAAGTAAGAACAAGGATTCCATATGAAATCCATTTAAATTTCAAAGAACAAGAAATGAGATGAAGAACACAAGCAAACATAAACAAAATCTATCAAATCTTATTCAATGTAAATCAAACTCTTGATCCCATGGGGGAGTTGGTGCCAATTATGTGTAGAAATTGGCCCTTTCCCAACTCCTATGCAAGCTTTGTGATGATTTGATGAGGATTTGATCCACTTTGGTTGAATTCTTGCATAACCTAACTAAGAACTTGATAAAAATAGATGAAAATGGATATGCTTGAAGATGAAATTGAGTATAGTGAGTTTACTCAAATTGTGGATGATATTGCAATAGAGGAGGTCTCTATTTATAGATTTGAAGAATATAATATTGAAGGATTTGGGTGAATGTGGGACAAAAGACCAACCAATGAGAGAAGGCCACTTGTCCACTTGTGATTGGAGGAGGAATGAGCATATTTTGGTCAATGTGCATGATAAATGCTATGAGATTCAAATTTGAAATTTGAAAGTGACATGTTTAGAGGGAAGGGAAATGGAGTTAATGTCACTTGGCTCAAGGCCAAGGACATGTAAGAGTCATTAAATTCCTTGTTGGAAGTACCCATCCTTTTTGGAGGGATTTTTGAATTGGAAGAATATTCCACAAAAGATGCTCTTTTGAATGGAAATTGGTGAATTTATAAATCAAATAAATTGATTTATTGTGCAAGTTGAAAAATCTAGAGGAATGGAGTGATTGGGATTAGATTTAATCATGATTTGATTAGATTAAGTGGAAATTAGATGATTTGACAATTTTAACTTAGATTTTAGGATTTAAATAAATCAAAGTTGAGAGGAATAATGATTTTAGATTTAATTAAATAAAACTGATTTATTTAACTAAGGAGAATGATAGATTAAATCAAATAAAGATTAATTTATTTAATTTAAGGAGATGAATTTATATATTTAATTAAATAAAGTGAATTATTTAGTTAAAAGAGGGATGATCAGATTAATTAAACAAAATGATTTGTTTAATTAATAGAGGAGAATGACTTAATCAAATAAATTTGATTTATTTAATTAAGAGAGGGATTATAATGAATTTAATAAAATTAAGATTATTTAATTAAATTGATTAGTAAAGGAGATGATTTAGGACAAATTGATTTTAGTAAGATCAGGATTAGGTGTGTAGGATCAACTTGTATATTTTTCGTGTCTACAACATCATATGCATCCATAAAAATCCATTGTATAGAAATATGCATAACAAATAACACATCATATAATTGCCTCCACAAAGATGTATCTTATATATATATATATATATATATATATATATATATATATATATATATATATATATATATATATATATATATATATCCAAAAAATGGGTCACATGACAATATCAAATGACTATAAAAATGTGGAGCTCATAGGCTTGATAAAAAATATACATGTCTATATACAAAAATAGGCCTAGCTTGTGCTACCCCTATCACCAGATCAAGGCCTATCCTCTTTATGGCTTGGTCCTGATGCCCATGACTGATCCCTATATGAATGCTGACCTGAATGGTATGGAGATGGCCTAGGCTAGGACACCCCCGTACTACTCCACAATCTTTATGAATGAGATATGCTTTGACTCTCTTACCACTAGTGGCACCACCCTCTCATAAAGATATCTATAATACTAATTAACCCTGCTAGATGTATGCAGTGTCTGTGCTAGATCTATGGTTTCCCTAATCATAGTATAAATAAACTTAATGGATCTTTGATCAACCTACTTCACTCTAATGATAGCCATATCTTTCTTAGGCATCAACTGAGCTACCTGCCCCTGAAGAACCTGAATATGAGCCAATGGAACCTAAAGCTACACCTATAACACTGATACTTGTAGATATGATGCTATCTCCTCTATGCCCATATGCAATGGACCCTCCCCAACAGGCATCTCCTCCATACCCTCCTCAATCACTCTCTCCTGATTAGCCTCCTCCTTTGTTGCGGTACCATCCTCTTCCTTTGCCTCCCTCCATGTCGATATCGACATCAACACCCAACTACTGCTCTCTCTACACCTCTTCTTGATGAGGAGCAACCTAATTTTACCTGTCCTACTATCAAACCCTCCTCCTAGCGAGGAGGGGCATCTACCTCCATCTGTGTAGCTATGACTCTCTCCTCCTGGCGAGGAGCATCATTCCTTGAATGATCTCGTCATGATGCTCAAGGTGGAAGTCCACCTCTATCCCTCCAACCCCTACCACAATCAACCAAACCACCATCTCCACCCCTACCTCCACCACCCCCTCATCATCACCACCATCGTTACCTCTTCCCTATCCTCTCCTCCAAAATATCCCTCAAAGACCTCTCCTACAGGAGCAGGCTGATCTAGATTTGTAAATGGGGTGGGCCTATGCTGGACCCACCATGTTTCAAACTCTTCTATAGTCCCCGCATCAGCTACCTCAACAAGGGCACCCCACTCAACTGGATAAAGTCCATCAATCTCTATAGTCATCACCTAGACATTGATCATGGGGCCCCAAATAGGAACCTCTCGTGAGGACTGAGAAAAATCAACAATGCTTACAGGAACTCCTTGTTTCTCTTTGAATTTTTGCAACACATGCTTTGGAAGATGTCTCTCAATAATGTGTTGCATCTGAACAATACACCCAATCAAGTATCTATTCTACCAACAATATGATAGATTCTCTGCATCATCATCCCACACTAGGTAGTCTCTATATGGTCTAAATGTGAATGCATCAAGATTATTGATACCATGATGCCAATAGCCAACATCACCAACCTAAATTCGTGTAATGACACCTCCATAGATGTATACATAGGGCAACCCTAGTGCTAGGTATCTATTCACCAGTAGCCTGAAGACAACTATGTTCTCCCAAGACCATACCATAAGCAATGTAGTACCACAATTGATAGACTGAGCATCTCCTTATACCACATCATGAAGCTAGAAATAGAGCATGGCCAGTAAAGAAGGACCCCAAGCATAAATGGTGGCCTGCTCCATCATGCCCTCAAGCATCTGACCCTATTCAATAGGGAACCCATGGCCTCGATGACCAGGAATAATGATGACACCAATGATAGTATAGATAACAACTAGGAGCTGGTCATATCTGCCAACAAGCATATCCCACTAGATCTCATAGTCCTCAATGCCCAGAGCTAGGTCATCAACAACAAAGAATCACCACAAAGCAACCAACCCATGATCTGGATCATAGACAACCCACTCACCATGAATGGGAAAATTAAGGATATGCCAAACACCCTCCAATGTCACAACAACCTCTCTTGTGGGAAAATGGAACGAGTTGGTCTCTGAATGCCAACACTCTATAAGAGTTATCAAAAGTCCTCGATTAGCTAAAATTATGGGCATGAAAGTAACATGATATAGTCCCAATGCATGCAATATATCCCTTTCCTCATATCCAAGTTGATATTATAATATGAAGGATATAGGATGAATCTCTTGTGTATAGATAAAAATCACATTACATCAATCAGGACACCTAATTAGACCTATTGAACATTTTATATAGAGAAATTTTTATCAAGAACTGACTCAAATTGGCTAACATTCAAATGCATCACACTGTCATATAGATGTAACTCACATGGTAATTGTGAGAAAACTCAGCAATTGCGACATACCGTCATGCAAATCCGTTGAACAAAACCAAATGTGTCATACTCATCTACACTTGCATTGCACCACAATAGATGTGGTGCAGAAATAAATTAGGAGCAACCTAACAATGGTAGCTCCATTTTATAGATGCATTGCACCAAATACATGTGGCAAACATGATAGCAGATGCAGTGCCAAAATAACATCGCATTTGTTTGCTCTTCTTCGATCCCTAAAAACTATGAAAAAATGAATGAAAAATGGGGAAAGGAAAGGGTACATACTATTATCCTTGAATCCAAATGCGCTCGATTCATGGGATAACCCCCTACAAAACTTGTCTGTTTCATAGACCCATGCACTCTAAGCACAAAAAATGAGGCAAATTTCAATTTTCTTTTATGTGTGGTCCTAAGCCTCGAATCGGCCCCTCGAGCGCTCATCTCTCATTGTTTCTCAAAAACCTTCAAAATGAGTATTTTGTCATTTTTCACCTTTTTGGGAGTTAGAATTTTTTTTTCCCATGTAAGGGCGTTGGATTTTAGCACTTCTACATGATATGTTAAATTTTTTTTAGCTTTGTAGCAATGCTATTTTCAGCACTACTAAATAGTTTAATTTTCTATATGTGTCATAGCGGGATTTTTTAGCGCCACTGCATCTATTTATGTTTTTGAAAAATACAAGAGAAAATTTGTTCTCCTCCCTTGCATTTTCCCGCTTCTCGCATGCATGATAGTTAATGAACTTTTAGTTCATTAATGATGGTTCATAAATGGTTGTAAAATGACCTTTTAAGTCATTTTTAGCATTATTCATGGTTTTCCTTCATTTCATTCTCCTTTTCCTCCTATAATCATTGTGAGATCCCTAAGATTTTGTATAAACTCGACTTCAAATGATTCGAGAAAATCATGAGATTGATCATCCTAAGGGTTCTTCTTCACACTTTCTTGGTAAGTCGTTTCCTTGTTTTTTTATCTTATTTGTTTGATTTTATCTTGGTTTTCTTCTCCACTCATGCTATTGTCTATATTTTTCTCATCTACGTATGTTTGTGCTTAGTTAGAGTTTTTCTTTTGCTTTCGTGTCTTGTGATCTTGCAAACCCTATTTTGTTTAAGCATATTTTAGAAACCCTAGACTACAAACTATAGGATCTCTATATATTAGGGTTTGATAAGTAAAAAAAATGGCTGAGCATATAACCCTAATTGGTCTAACCCTACTATGAAACCTTCATTTCATATCCATGTCCATATATGTATTATCGTGAGAAAATTCTGCTATCACAATATGTACCTTTCCCATGTCTAAGTCTAGAGTAGTGGCGGTAAAAATCGCCACCATTAACATCCAACTTATGATGTCCCTTAAATGCATAGGCATTGTTTGTTGATTCCAATGCATAAATCCACAAGTTCTTACAGATTTGAAGGTGGTGAAAAATCCCACCAATACATCATTAAGTTTTTTTCTGTAAGTCCCTAATGTAGGGGTGGTTAAATTTATCGCCTCTACAAACATAAGTCCTTCCCCCCCAAAATGCAGAGGTGGTAATTTTAACCACTATTACACAAATGAGCTATCAATACATATGCATAGGTGTTGAAATTTTGTGCCATAACATTTTCTTCCAATAGCAAGTGTATATATGCAATGGTGGGATTTTTTAGCATTTTTGAAAAGAAAATCAAACTTTCCAAGGTGTAAGAGCGCTGATTTTTAGCACCTATGCACTAAGAACTTAAAGAATTTGAAAGCCATGTACGAGCATAATTTTTTAGCATTGGTACACAAAGTGAATTTTCCAAGGTGTAAAGGTGCTGAATTTTAGTGCCCTTACACAAAATCCTAAAAATTTCACTACCCCAAAAACTCCAAAAATGCATTCCGAGCTCAATGCCTTCTGCATTCACTCAATTTTTCTTGATCCATTGTTCATACCTGCTCACTCCAAAGTGTTCACTTGAGTTCCCGCATTCCCTCACTTTTGTAATGCATGTTCTCCTAATATTGGAAAGATCTCTTATTTCTTTGTAGTCACATTTCATCTCCTATCAAGCACTCTTCAAAGGCATTTCCTACAAGATATTAGTGATCTCCTGGTACACTTAATGACAACTGAAGAGTCACCTTCATCAAGAAAGAAGGAAAAAATGAAGTATAAATATTTGTAACTATGGGTAAAATTCCAGGTTAGTTTCAAATTAAAATAGGAAATAAAACCCTATTATAACTATGAAGCACAAAGGAGGAAACAAAGCAAAACAAGGAATAATATTACCAAAGCTCCTCAAGACCTCCACGAATCACCTCCATAGCCCTTCTCCATTTTTTGCAAAGTGGTGTTGTTTTCCCTCATATTTGTGTGAGCAATAATAACTATTGACATGACTAGCAAATATTGAAGGATTCCATGAAAATGCAAGTGAAGCTAAATTCTACATGCAATGAGAAAACCTAAAAAATGACAAAGTTAGCAAATTAACAAGAGATGAAGTTGCAAGAAAAATTCAAGATGATGAGAGATGCCAAAATGAGCTTGAAATTGTCATTTTATAGAAATGCTAATTTTGAATGGAGGGACAAGATTGAAAGATGGGAAATTCCCTAAGATCAATGGCCATAAAAGCATTTGAAAACCCCTAATTAGGGTTAGGACAACAATTCAAAATGAATTTCCAAGATTTGATTTTGAGAAAATCAAATCAAGGGTCAAAATTACATGTGACAAGAGGAGATGTGACACATATTATGAGGAAAGTGGGGAATTAAAATAGAAATGTAAAATTAATTCCCTCAAGAGGTGATGTGGACCCTTTTAAATTAAAAATTAATTTAATTCAAAGGTGGTGGGACCATGTGACAACAAATAATGATTTTAAATTATTTGCTTGGTGGGAATTTAGAAAATGGGTAATTTTAAATAAATGTCTTTATTTAAAATTAGAAAAAGCCAAAGTGGTAATAATAAAATAAATTAAGGAATTTCTTTAACTATAAGAAGACATCAAAAATTAATGATGTATTTAAATAAATAAATAAAGTGTTTATTTAAATAATCAGGAGGAAATAATGAGCAAAGGATAATTAAATAAATTTAAGAGTTTATTTAATTATGGAGAGAAATAAGGGATTAGCGATGTATTAAATAAATAAATATAATTTATTTATTTAAATAGTCAGGAGGAATAAAGGACATGAATTAATTAAATAATTAGAAATTATTTAATTAATAGCTAAAAGTGGACTATAGGACATAATTAAATATTTTAATTATGTTTAGAAGAATTATGGAGAAAATCAAGTTTGTAGGCCTAGGTCAATTTTATGTGTCTACATTTTGGCCCTCTTTGTCATAATGCAGTTTATCATGTTATGGAAAAGAAAACCAGTCAAAAACATGCCCTAGTGAAGGTACAGAGTGCCTATGCCCCCTCGAGAAAATTTGTGAATTTTGGCCTAGGGCTGAAATATTTGGAAAGTGTCTCGATAAGTCAACTTGAGGGCCAAAAAAGCAATGGTGCGATCAGTTTTGAAATACGCTGAGGCTAAGGCAATCAAAAGGGCAGTCAAACTTGGTCAAATGAACCTCTAGTAATAACCCTAAGGGTAAAACCCTAATTTTCAACCTATAAATAGGTTTGAAAAAGGTAAAAGACATGCCATTTTCATTTTTAGCTTTTGAAATATTTAGAGCTCAGAGCGAAGAGAGGCTGCAACAAGATGGTGACTCCAATGAAAAAGCATCGCGGTTACCAGGTCTAGAAATTCTAATGGCTAAAGGGCGTAGAGGCACCAGTAAGTACCCCTTTCTCGCTTCGTCTTTCTTGTTTTTTGTGCATTTATTAGGGTTTTAGGCTAGGGAAACAAATGTGTTGTGACACATGCATTTGTGTAAGCTGCATTCACAATTGTGTTGCACGCATTTGATGCATCACAACACAAACATGAGGGACAAGGTAGCCTCAAGTTTAGAATGACTTAAATGCTAGGACGTGAGACACAAACGCCAAAATGCAACACAATTGCCAAGTCGGGCGACGCAAATGCCAGATTGCAACACATACACCAAACCATGTGACCAAATGTTATAAAATGACACAATTGACTCTTGGAATGATGCAATAATTATGAGATGTCATAAATGTTAGGTCAAATGACGCAATCACCAGATTATGATGCATGTGTGAGATGAAACAACGCATGTGACTTGGTGCGACACAAGTGAAGTCAACGTGACACATGTGACTTTGACCAGGGTTGACTTAGCTTAGAATCAGTTTGCTTATGTGTTTTTGACTAGATAGATTGTAATGGTGCTATGCAATGATGTTCAATATGTACTAACTCTCATTTATGTGTGTGCAAAAATGACTAGTACCCATTTATACATGCAAGTTTAGACTAGCCACATATGCTTTCAAAGATCAGCTGTAGGATGGTGAGCGTCGACGATTGATGTGACTAGGATTATACTATGCTACCTATATGCCCATTATCCGAGAAAATCAAGGAGTTTTGACAACATTAGGTGAGAGGTGGCATTCAGAGACCTGTTCCTTCCACATGCCGACAGGAGAGGCCACTATCACACTGGAGGATGTTTAGAGGATACTGCGGATTTTGATTTGAGGGGAGTGAGTAGTTTATGATCCCCACAAAGGATGCCAGGTCATGAAAAAGTACTATGAGGCATTGGATGATGCAGGATTAGGCATTCAAGGTTATGAGATTAGATGGGAGTTTGTATCCTAGCACTATGCTCGCTAGGATGCTATGTTATTCACATTGATTTATAGAGTCTTGATTCCTGATCAACGTGGACACAAATTTCCCATTGGATGGGGTGATGTATTGGTCAGGATGCACCGAGACATGATAGTTTTTGCATGGGGGTCATGTTTTCTTGGGATGCTCTATCACCAGTTACATGAGGTGGCGTACCGAGAGGGGCAGAGCATCAACTGTGGGGCTACCTTATTGATGATCTGGGCTTGGGAGCACATTCCCGTCTTCCATCCACCAGTTTAGATTCAACAACTAGGTGAGGGGATGCCCTATGTTTACTTGTATGCAGGCTCAATGACACAAACTTGAGTGGGAGACACAGGGTACTGGCGCCACATGATTTATACTCTGATGAGTTTTTTTTGGAGGCGCTACAGAGACTATGCACAGTGGCCTGGGGAGGATGAGCATCTAATAGTTTGCCGATAATTTAGATATTTGATTGGGAGGACAATCTAGAGCTAGCATATCATTGAGATGTACTTTCCCCAATAGGTACTTCATCATTTTGGAGAGCAATAGCATGTGCCTGTGGGGACAAATGAGTATGTGAGATCATCTCGAGAGACCACGTGGGGGCCTCCTATAGTAGTGCCTTTAGCAAAGTAGCATATTGATGGGTTGATTGCACAACAGTGGGCGTGAAGTGGGGGTCCAATAGATGCAAGGACGATAATCGAGTATGATGCATGGTGATAGGTGCACAGACCTATACCACTCATAGATCCAGATGGTCCAACGCCGATTGATCGATGATCAGTGATACCACAGGTGCAAAGGGGAGGATGGGGAGGGAGAGATGGTGGAAGAGGGAGAGACGAAGGCCAAGAAGATGGTGGGAGGGGTGGCAGAGATGGCGGTGGTGATTATGAAGGGGATGGTAGGGGAGGGAGGAGGAGGAGGAGAGGAGGAGATGACGACAGGAGACAACCCAGGAGAGTTCGGTAGCGGGTCAATGGAGCACCATTGTCACCGATCTGGGAGGAGGGTGAGGAGGGGGAGAGGGAGGAGGGGGACATGCCAGAGGGAGAGGCTGGAAAAGAGGAGGGGAGGTAGGAGGCTGCAATGGAGGAAGAGGAAAAGGTGGCAGGAGAGGAGGATGTTTTTGGAGAGCATCAGGCATTGGAGATCAACGGGGAGGAGAAGACAGTTGGTGATGATGAGGATGTAGACATCGGGGGTGAGGATGATATTGATGAGGTAGAGAGATGTCTCAGGGAGCAGATGATAGAGAGAGAGGAGGAGTGGGACATTCCACCACCTTTGCCACAGGATGCCATAGTAGACCAGAGGTTAGTGGATCTACAAAGTAGATTAGATGCCACCTTATCTCTAAACAAGGAACTAGCAACAAAGTTGGAGGTGGTATAGGTGGAGAGGGACCAGACTATTGTTAGACAACAAGAGGTAGAGAGATGGGTGAAAAAATTTGCATAGTTGTGCATAGGGCCAACAAGAGACCTGGCAAGGGAGTTGGCAAGGGTTAGTGAGAGCCGAGGGTGGTACAAAGTATTATATGAGCAAGTCGTGCCACCTGAGAGATAGGATCCTGGGTTGTCATGATCACAGAGCAAGACATGTAGTGGTAACATGACTCACAATAGTAGTCACAGCAACAATAGTGCAAGGGGGTCGACCTCATCAAGGCAGTCTTCGAGGCACTGATCACATAATATCCATAGGCACTCATCAGGTCATAGGTCAAGCCACAGTCATAGGTCAGTGTCATCAGAGCATAGGTCAAAGCACAGCTAGCCGCCAATGATTGATCCATCAATGTCTTAGAGTCAAGCCACATCATCAATTCACATTACAATTGAGCTCATGAGCGAGCGTCAGTCACCTCATTCCTGTCCTCGATGGGACGGAGAGGGCACAACCTAGGGCCCATATTTATTGTCTTTGTTATGTTGAGACACTTATGTATTGAATTTCGAGCCTGCGAGCTCCATTTTTGAGATTCTTATCCTGTGACATGATGAATTTTCTCTTGAGATATATATATGAGGCAATTTTGATGTGGACTACATGCTTTGTTGTTATATTGCTTATGCATTATGATATGATTATGCTTATGTGACGCGATGCGATTTATATGGTGGTATGATGATGCATTTATGATGTCGTCTTTATGATTACATGCCATGATGATCTTATGTTTATATGTTGAAGATAATGATATTCTATATGATGATATGTATGATGGATACCTTAATGTATGATTATTTATGATGAGATGTATGTACTAATGGTGTAGCTTTATGAAGGGTGACGATTTTTCCATGTTTATGATTATGAATGCATTTATGGATGTTCTATGGATGTATGCATTATGCGATGTATGATGTTCTTATGTTATGATGGATGCATTGATGATATGCATGGTTATGATGTTTATATGCCATGTTAATGAAAATGGTGCTTTGATGTATGCAAGATGGATGGATGTAAATGATAAAATTATATGCTATGTGAATGCAATGTGAATGCTATTATGAATTTATGTAAATGTATGATGTGCTAATGCAATTTCTATATGAGTATGCAATTGTGTTTTTGTTTGTCATAGGATATCATCAGGAGACAAGAGATGACCAAATGAAGGAGAATATGGATGTTAGTGTGGAGAAAGATATACATGTTAGTGTGGAAAAATAATCCTTCAATATTTTCCAAAGTACTAATAGGCATTACTGCAATCATCATTGGACAGATTGTCATAATGGACAATAAACACTATGATATGACATAGATCAATAGTGTGCAAGGTTCAAACCATCACATAGGACAAGCAATCACAGATAAGGATGATCATGAATCGTATGAGGAACTCAATTGCCCCTAGCCATTTTGTCATAACCAACCACAAACAAACAAGACTAGTCATGAAACGTCGTTGCTCCTCTAAATCTTTATGTCAGGACATCCTCAAGGAACTAGAAACATGACATCCATAAAAGACAAGATGATCATCATACTATGTCGTTTCTCCTCAAAATCTTGACATCAGGACATCCTTGAGGAACTAGCAGCATGAGGATCAGAAAAGGACAAGGACAATCATCATGATATGTTGTGGCTCCTCGGAATTGAGGAACTAGTAGCATGGTGAAAGTCAAAAGATAGATAGTGTTTACCAAGTGTTTGCCAGGTGTTTTACCAATGTTCAAATGTCAAGTGCTTTGATGTTGAGATGCCAAAGTTGATGAGGACTTGATTGTCGAATGCCAGGTGATGCCAAATTCAAGAAGGACACATCCTGAATGATGTCGATGTCGAGAGGATCGGTTCTTGAATATCGAGAGAATCTCTCAAAATTCTAGATGATGATGATGATGCTTAGGAAGAAAACATCCTAAAGCATAGATAAATGACAAGGGTTTTTCTTCAGAAGGACACATCTGAAGAAGAACCACAATTGTGATAGGTTGACTTGTTTTGACTAGATGATAGATTTGACCACATGCCAACGCTGACATGTCACTTTGATTAGAAATGATTGTTTACGTTTGCTGTAATGTTGTCAGTTTTAGGATTGTCAAAGAGTTTGATTGACTTGAGGATATTTAATGTGTGAAAGTATAGTTCCATGAACCCTAATGGACTAACCTAGTGTGGCCTCGGGGGCTCGTCAATTGATGGCCTTGCCAACATCGTGTACTCAGAGACCTCATAGTTTGATACGACCAATGAATTTGTCTTAATGACATAAGATTGAGTCATGATTTTTACTTTGACAAATCTAGAGGGACGAACCTAATGTCTCAGGGGCCCATTTAAGATGTGCCTTTCCTATGTAGTAAATGTGCAGAGACAATGTAGTTCGACTATGCCAAGACTGACTGACATAAATGACACAACATACTTTGAATCCGTTTTGAGATTATTAACATTTTCTGAATGTTTTTGTGTTTTCTTCAGGACATTTTTTGATTTTCAGGATTTTCTCAGGACCTTTTATGATTTTTAGGTCTTTTTCAAGACTTTTTATAATTTTTAGGTCTTTTTTTCAGGACTTTTTATGATTTTTAGGTTTTTTTTTTAGAACTTTTTATGATTTTTAGGTCCTTTTTTAGGACTTTGTACGAATGTCAGGACCATGTGCGATACCCACTATAGTCAGGTGATAGAGGTCTTTCCCCTAGGTAGGTTGAGGAATATCTGAGCAGAATGACATGGAAAAGGGGCATATGTGGGATGAAAGGTAGGGGTTATGCAAGGCTTGATGTCAACCATTTTTTATCCATGGATGGAAATGACAGTACTTATGATGAATGTGGTGAATGTGTCAAAAGATTTATTATGGACAAGATAGATGGAATGATAGTAGATGGTGAAGCAAAGACCGACTACACATGGTGCCTGTTTGCCAAGTTTTCACCATGGTACCTATCCAAAGCGCCTGTTTACCAGGTTTTCACTATTGGATGGATTATTTATCTTTACTATTTTTGTCATTTATTTTTATTTTTTTGGTGTCACCAAGACACCTGTTTGCCAAGTTTTCATCAGGGTGACAATTGTTTTGTATTTTTCAATTTTTTTGTATTTTTAAGGTTTTCAGCTAAGCTCCCTGATGCTATGTATAGAACTTGTGTAGATGCAAACTGTTGATAGGATCGGTCAATTATTCCCCATTTGGAATGGCTAACTGATAAGCACCGAAGCCAACTGTGACAGTGATGATGTAAGGACCTAGCCAATTGGGCTCAAACTTTCCAGGTTTCTCTCGATTAGTTTTGATTCCTTGGGTTCTGCATTAGGACCAAATCACTAATTTTAAACTTTCAAATCATTACTCTTTTGTTATAGCTTTTGCAAAGGTGATTTTGATATGCCTGTAAGTGATTCAAGGCATTTTGTCTTCTTTCTTGCAACATTTCCAGCTCATGCAGGTGAGACTGTTTGTATTCTTTGTTGTCAATCAATCCCTTCAAAGAGACTCTGAGAGAAGGTATTTTGACCTCGATGGGAAATATGGCTTTAGATCCATAGACCAAAGAAAATGCAGTGGCTCCAGTGGGTGTGCGTATGTTGGTGCGATAGGCCCATAGAGTAGGATTGAGTTGGAGATGCCAGTCATGTCCAACTGGTCTTCTTAAGAATTCGAAGGATTATTTTATCGGATGCCTTAGCTTGACCATTTCCTTGTGGATAATAGGGCGTGAAATAATGGTGTTGAATGTGGAAGCATTCACAAAACTCACAGACATCCTAATTTTTGAATGGATGACCATTGTCTGTGATGATGGACTGTGGAACACCATACCGATAAATGATGTAATTAAGGATAAATTTGGAAATCTGCTTATCGGTGATGTAGGTGAGGGGAACGACTTCAATCCACTTAGTGAAATACTCAATGGTGGTGATAATGAATTTATGGCCATTGGAAGAGGGGGGATGGATTTTTCCCATGAGGTCAAGTCCCCATTGTGCGAAGGGCCAAGGAGAAGTGATGGGTCTGAGCTCCTGTGTGGGTGTATGAATTAGATCATTGTGTACTTGATATTTATGACATGTTCTTACAAACTGAAGAGCATCCTTTTCCATTGTTGGCCAGTAATACCCAAGTCTCATAAATTTCCTAGCTAAGGTCGGGCCACTCAAATGAGATCCACATATAGCCTCATATATCTCATGTAAGGTTGTTCAGGATTTATCAGTGTCAAGACAACAAAGAAGGGTGTTGTCAAAGCTATGATGATATAAGGTGTCACTGGCGATGGTATAACGAGTGGCTTTATGGATGAAGGATTTTTGTTGGTTGTTGGATAGGTATGGTGGGAGGGTCTGGGATTTGAGGTAGTCATATATGTCCTGATACTAGGGTGAACTAGGACCAACAAGCTCATAAACCATTTTTGAATTTGGAACATCGTATGAAGGAACCAATAGTTGCTCTACTAAAAACACAAATTGTGACACGTTGTTGGGAATGTCCAAGAGAGATCCAATAGTAGCCATTACGGCCACTGCCTTGTTTTGTGCCTAAGGAATATATTCAAAAGTGATCAAGGGAAAATATTTCATAAAGCTATCAACCATGCATTTGTAAGGCAAAAATTTTTCATCCTTTTTCTCATAATCATCATTGACCTAGTTAATGACCAACTGAGAATCTCTGAAAATAAGAAGTGTCGTGATCTTCCATTTTATGGCCATCCGGAGTCCTATGACAAGTGCCTCATATTCTACAATGTTATTGGTGCAAGGAAATGAAATTCAAAATGGCTTGGGGATGGAGTCTCCTTGCAGTGTGATGAACAAGATACCTACCCCCAAGCCATGACCAGTATGAGACCCATTAAAATACAACTTCCAAGGTGATGCAAATTCTGTGTGAAAGATGGATTAGTTTGGGAAGTTAGCTATCAATGGATGAGTGCCTTGTACCAGTGCATCTGTGAGTTGGTTGGCTATTACCTATCCTTTGATTGCTTTGCGTTCAACATGTATTATATGTCATATTCACTCAATATCATAACCCATTTTGCTAACTGACCTATCAATGTTTCTTGACTCAGAAGATACTTCAGTGGATCAATCTTTGCAACTAATTGTGTCTGGTGGTTCAACATGTAATGTTTTAGTTTCTGAGCTACAAAGACAACTGCAAGACATGTGCATTCAATGGATGTGTAGTTGGGTTCATATCCGACCAATGTGTGATTGATATAGTATATTGATCTTTCATTTTATTCATAGTCATTTTGTGCAAGTAGTGCTCCTAGTGCCGAAGTGGTTGCAAAGACATATAAGATCAAAGGTTTTCCCTCGATTGGTGGAATTAGGACAGGTGGTGACAATAGATAGTCTTAGATATGTTGGAAGGCCATTTGACACTTGTCAGTCCACATAAAGGGGACACTCTTGCGCAATAGGTATTGAAACAGTTGAATTCATTTGCTAGTTGTGCAATGAAGCATCAGATAGACTGTAATCTTCCCTGTAATTCCCTTAATTCACTGATTCCTTTTGGCGGAGGAATCTCTAATATTGCTTTCACTTTGGTGGGATCAACTTCGATGCCTTGTCAAGAAACTATGTAGCCTAGCATTTTTCTTGATGTCACCCCAAAAACACACTTCTTCAGGTTCAAATGAACCTTGTATTCTTCCAGCCTCTGAAATATTTTATCCAGTACTTTGAGGTGATCCTTGCATGTCAAATATTTTTCCAATAGGTCATCCACATAATCTTCCATCAATGTGTGCATGAGATCATGAAATATTGTTGTCATTTCTCGTTGATATGTGGCACCGACATTCTTGAGGCCAAAAGGCATGACATTCCAACAATAGGTTCCCCAAGGACAAGTGAATGCCATTTTATGTTGATCTTCAAAGGCGGTGCAAATTTGATTGTAGCCCGAGAAACCATCCATAAGGGACAACATCTCGTATCCTGCTATGAGATCGACAATGAAGTCTATGTTAGGTAGTGGAAAGTCATCTTTTGGGCATGCTTTGTTAAGATCATGAAAGTTGGTGCAGATGCAAATTTGTCCATTTGGCTTAGTGACGAGAACGAGGTTGGAAATCCAATCAACATAGTCTATTGATCTGATAAATCCAACATCCAATAGCTTCTTGAGTTCAACTTTAACGAGCAATCCTATATGTGGGTGCATTTTTCTTAACTTCTGTTTAACTGGTTTGACATTTCGAAGAAAAGGTAGATGATGCAAAACAAGTTATGGATCCAAGCCTGGCATATCAACATAAGACCATGCAAACTTAACCTTTTGCTCTAAGAAGAATTGTTGGAATTTAGGCTTTTCTTCTTTTTTCAATGATGCATCCAAGCAAACCATTTTGGTCTCCTCTAGTGTGGCTACATTAACTTCTATAGTGTCTTCAATAAGAATTGCCAATTTTTCCTGTGCCATAGGAAGAAAGTCCAATCCTCCATCCTTAGGTGCCTCAGAGAGGTTTTCACCCTCAAATATGTCCTTTATTTTTACTTTTGTATTTTTAGAAGGTGCCTTGCGGTTTTCACCTAAAGAAATGTATTTTTTTGTTTTATTTTTAATATTTTTGTGACTGGAGGATTGCACAGTCTCCCCGAAGTATGCTGCACAATCTAGATCTATAAAAATATTTCTTTGTGATCGCAACTTGGTATTCCTTCATAGAGTCCCATGAATTCTGTAATTGCTTCGTCATTCTGAAAGATGTCCATAGTGGGTGGAACTTGTTGATCCCAGTCGATGAGCTTTGGATAGAAAAGGGAGATACCATTGTCAGTGTTGACAAAGGCCAAGGATGACGCGAAAAGAATGCAGATGGAGGTTGAAAGTGTGAAGACAAAATTGTCATCCTCAATTTTCTAGTTGGATTCTATCCAAGGACCATCATCAGGTTTAGATGAATTATATTCATGGTCAGAGTAAGGGAAAAATGGATCAGAATCATGATCAATATGTGCAAATGGGAATTTAGAAGCATGGGTAGTGGGCATGGGCATGTTAGGTTCATGGAGGGGTTCAAGAATGGGGTGGGATAAGTTAGATGTTGCTAGGGATGGTTTAAGTTTATTATCATTTGGTTCCCAAAAATGCTTACCCATTATTTTTGTTTAGAATGGTCATCCAAAAGATCAATGTTATACATTTGTCTGAATCTTTCCTTGAAAGATGGTTCGTCGGGTTCTAAAAATAGTTCATCAATGTCATAATCACTTAGGGTTTTATCAGAACTCCATTCCCATTCATGCAAATCAGTTTTGGTATAGGATTCTTCGCTTGTCTTGACACTTTTAGGAGTAATTACATCCTCACTCGAAAGTAAATTGGTACATTGATCGTTAGTTCCAAGTTTCTCAAACCCTAGCCCTAGATACTTTGGTCGCTTAGAAGGAATGATAGGCTCTCTCCTTCTGGTGTTGTTTATGCCTAGGCCACTAGTTCCATCAAAACCATGTTCTTTCATTATCTCATAGCCTTTACCATATATGTGTACTGGTAGTGGGGGCAGTGTTGTTGGGTCTTTGTAGAGCCAAGTAGATAAGTCTGAAATGTCTTCATCATTCATGTCTCCCCATAGTGTGAAGGTCATCGTCAGAGGAACCTTAAAAGTCTTTTTGGGATCCATTGTGAAACAAGGTCAACCATAGATTTTTGGTGGCTTGAGTATTGTTGTGATACAATATGTCATGTTCAATTTGAATTCTCGATAGCCAACATCCTGGATTTGTAGGTCAGTACTTGGTCTGGTGGTGATGGATGGTGTGGTGGAGATCAATGGAGTGGATGTGGACGACCTGGTGAGTGTGGATGAGTCAATGTATTTGGATGAGGTGGATGTCGAAGCCTCATGGTTGATAGGCACTTGGTTCTTGGAGGTAGCTTACAAATTGGTATAGTATTGAAAAGGGTCGAGATCTTCTGGTATAGTAATTTTGGTGTCGTCAAAGGGGAACTTCAAACATTGATGGTAAGTGGAAGGTATGGCCTTTAAGGCATGGATCCAAGGTCGACCAAGCAAGACATTGTAAGGTAGATCATGATCCAGGACTTGACATGTTGTATCTATGATGACCGGCCCTACACAAATGGGAAGAGTGATAATACCCTTAGAGGAGCATTCCTCATCATCATACACCTTTATTACAATACTCTTTGTAGCATCCACACAAGAATCAGAGAAGCCAAGAGCTTTAACAAGTTTGAGAGAGAAAATATGCAATCCTACTCCACCATCTACTAAGATTCGTCTAACCTTATGTTTGTGGATAAAGATTTCAATGTGTAGTGCATCATTGTGGGATGGCTTTGGTGAAGAATAATCCAAGTCTGAAAAGGTGATGTGATGGGGGGAAGTCAGATATCCAACCATGGTTTCAAAGTGGTTGACATCAATGTCTATTGGGATGGAAGACTCTCACAAGACATTGTCCAATATGGCCTTATGTGCGGGCGAAATGCGGAGCAACTCAAGGATGGATATTTGGGCAGGCATCCTATTCAATTGCTCGATAAGGTTAAATTCCCCATTAGGTTGTAGCAGTTTGGCAGATGGACCAGGGATTGTGATCTTAGGCTGGCAAGTAGAAGGACCTAGTATTGTAACTTTTCCTCTACAGGTGGTGACATTACACTCCAGGGTTTTCTTGATAGTGATAGTATTGACGTACTCACCTTCGTTAGTAGCTCAGAGGTGATTAATGATAGGGCCACTAGAATAGTTAAAGGTGACATGGGTGTAATTGGCTTGATTTTCATTATTCTTCACATCAGATGTTGAGGGGTTACTCGAACCATGATCCTATAGTGGGTTTTTATGAATTGTATGGTCAAAATTCAAAGCAAACTGTTGGCCGTCGAATTCAATGGTATGGTTTTCAATAAGATCCTGAATGAGATTTCACAATTGCTGACAGGAGGAAGTTTTATGTCCTTTTACGCGATGATAATCATAGAATGCATTATCATCCCACCATGATGGCTTGAACTGACCAAGGTCATATGGTTTAGGATCTTCTAATGTGATGACCTTGTTTTGGATGAGCTTCTTGAGGACCACCTAGATTGGTTCACCCAAAGGGGTGTATGTGCATTTTTGAAATTGTCTTGTCGGGCATGGTTTCCTTTGGTTTGATTGGATGAGTTGGTTTGGATGGCATTGGCAATGGGATTTGGTGTGGTTACTGGTGGGGTTTGTGATTGAACTCCTTTAAGGGTAATTCCAGGACCTGTTCCATTTACCATTTTTGCATCGACTACGCCATCATTGGTGATATGTTTGTTTTTCACCCAATACCTATTTTTATCCACAGGAGTAGTTGGGTTTATGATTGTGCTTATGTTGGTGGTTTTTCTGCCCTATTTGAGTTTTGCTCTAGCAATGAGGTTTTTTTCGAGTTGAACTCCTTTCTCGACAAGGTCCGTGAAAGTGGTGCAACAATGAACTTGTAAACCATAGCGTAAGGGTCCAAGGAGGTTTTGTACAAACATGGTGACTTTCTTTTTTTGGTATCTCCATAGGAAATTGACTTGCTAAGGCTCTCCATCTTTGGAAAAATGGAATAAAGGTCTCACCTATTTCCTCTTGAGTAAGTCTACATAGTGAGGCAATATCAATGTTTGTGTCAATGTTATAAGTATAATTTTTGACAAACTTGTTGGCCAATTCATCCCATGATTTTATCCCTTTAGGCAACTATGTGAACCATTCAAGTACATGACCTATGAGACTCTTAGAAAAGAGTCTCATCAAATGGGTTTGTTTATAAGCAAAATCCACGCAGCTGGTTGTGAATTATCTGATGTATTTGATGGGATTAGTTTTTCCTCTGTATTTAGTAAAGTTTGTCACAACATATCCTGGTGGGAACGGTGGCATGCACAAGTTTGTGTCAAAAGGATATGGACATAGATCATATAACATGTGAGCCTTTTTGTTGGAAATTTTCAAGTTTTCCACTTGTGTTTGAAGGGCAGCACATTTTAGTGTGAGTACCTCCACTATAGGGTTGTTGGTAGCATCACACATGTTGGTGATAGGTATGGATTGCATTCCCACTTGTTGTGAAAATATGTTCCGATTTGGGATGTGTTGGTGTTGAGAAAATTATGTGTTTTCATTTGGCGGTGGTTGATAATGAATGTTTTGATTGGGGATATGTTGATGTGTGTGGATTTGAGATGCATAAGTGGGGATGTGTGTGCCAATCGTGTTGGATTGCATTTGTGGAACTTGTTGTCCTTGGAAATTTTGATGACCAAATGGAGTCATATGTTGGGTGATTTGGTTTCCTTGTCCAAATTGGTAGATGTGACCATGTGAAATGTTTGTATTTTGTCTTAAAGGAACATTAGTATGGTTTTGTGATGAATTAGGGACATTGGGTTGAGGTCCTTGATTGACAACTCGTTGTTTGTTCCTCCCAAAGGGGTTTGATGAATTTTTTGCCATTGAATTAGTTGAGAATCCCAATAAAAGGTTGGATGATGTCCTTCCCAATGTGTTAGATGAAGCTCCAAGGAGGTTTGATGTAGTAGTTGAAGTCCCAAATGTTGCTCCAACAGTTTGTGATGGGATTGCAGAATTTTTTTGTGAAGTTGATTGTGATGTGGCATTTGCTAGGGTTGATGCTCCCCCAATAGATGTTGTATTTACCAAGTTGGATGTGTTTTTTGTGGTTTGGGTGGTAGTGGCACCAAGGGAGGTAGCATTAATGGTTTGTGTAGCATTGTGTGTTGTGTCTCCCATGGAGGTATTTTTTGCATCATGTGGTTGAATAATTTGAGTAGTATGATTAGGGGATGCTACTCTTAGAGTGTTAATGTAAAATCCTTTCGGAAATACAGCCCCTTGGTCAAGAAACATAGCTAGATATTTTTTTGAATCTTGTAAGATTAATTCTTCCACAAAAGAATCCACTTCAGGGTTTGGTTCAACAACTTGTATATCTTCCTCAAATACTTGTCCATTTTCATCTCTAGGGATAAATGGTTCAAAAGGGTTGCGAGAGGAAGATGGGATGTTCATGTCATTGAATGGATTGATAAAAGAGTTCCACATGTCCATATTTGCATTCATGTCATTAGGAAGGTTATAAAAGTTATTGCCTTGTCCAAAGGAATCCATATGTCTCCCTTTTATTTTTAGTCTTGTTTCAACCATATAAGTCTTGCTCAAATGGGGAGGATGGAGGATGAACAAGCTAAATATGCAAATGAGATGACACTATGTTTTTGAATTTTTGAAAATAAGGGATGTTATAATGACAATGGTGTCTAAAGGGGAATGTCAAATGTAATGAGACTAATGAGGACTAAAATGAGGGAGACTAAAGTTGTGCACATGCAAATGCAAGGAATTCTAGGATGAACTCAATATTGGTAGACTTAAGGAAAGGTGCACTTAACCATTAAAATTTGGGTCAATGTCTCAATTTTGGAGTGTCAAGGGACTTGTTTGAAGGACTAAATGACAAAGTGACAAAGTGAGGTTTCCACACTATACTAATGAGTTGGAAATGACTCAAAAAAGGACAAGGACTAGAATAAATGGTTTGATTAAGTCCAATGACAACCTACTTTTGAAGGAAAATATTTGGCAAAGCATGGCAAGGGTTCCTATTCTAAAGTCTACAAAATGAGAACCTAAAATGATAGTGAAGTGTAAGGATGCAACTAAGAAAGTGAAATGGTAGACCTATGGCAAATGAAATGAAGCCTAAGATGCAAGGATGGAGGATTTGAGAAATTCTTGTTCTGGTTTTGGATAGAGACTTACAGAAAAAGATGTTTGGGAGCTATTTAAAAATGTTTGGTCTCGGGGTTTGACAATGATAATGATTTTTTCAGCTGACATACAATTGTGTCATTTCCAATGTCAAATGTGTTGCAGAGGATCAAATGCGTCTCATGTTAAGAAAATGCGGCATTTCAAGTAACAGATGTAGCTCAATAGAGCGATTGCGGTTCACAGGAATGCAAATGCGGTGTGATATAGGCGAATGTGCTGTTTCAGCGAGAAAATATGGTGTAGTAGAGAGATTGCATTGTAGAAAGTTGTGAATGCAGTCTAGTATGTCAAATGCGTTGCTGAGTCTGGTTTTTTGGCAAATTTTGAGGATTGTCTCAATTTTAAGGTGTTTTTCCAGATCTATAAAATGTGTTTATTTATTCATTGGTTCTAAAAAAAACTTGGAAAAACACATTTTCTTTGAAATATTTAGAAACAAGCACATAGAAGACAAGCACAATCCTAGGGTTGGCAAGGACTATATTCTCTGGATTCCACGCGGGTTTCCCCAACCACACTTATTCTTAGTGGGTGACTTAGAAGCTTGGCCACACTGGCTCCCCCAACACGACACTCAGTTCTTGGGTCAACCAAGCTTCAAGCTCTCATGAATCTCCCATGACAAGCTTTTCACCTCTACCAAGAACTAGGAGAATGTGGATGCCTTGGCAACGACCGTTGTTGCACCAAAGAATAGATAGGGTTTTTGGCTTCTACACAAAAGTTTTTAGTTCAGGCACCCATTCGAGTGGCCACACATGAGGCAATATTAGCTCCAATAAGGAGGAATTCTAGCTTGAAGAGGTTACACTCAACAAGATTTTGGGGAATTCACTTATCTATGTGACACATCCGCACTCGTAATCCTAAGTTTTCCATTAGGATTCACATTTGTATACCAATCAGGAGTAGCTTGGCTAAAAATCTTCATTGCCAGTTTGAGTCGCCTTGGGGTGAGTACTTTTTACCACCAAGGAAGGCCCAATTCCTAGATTCAATAAAAGTTTCTCTTGGACCAAGATTGCACAAGTGCGCAGGGGAGATGATACTTCTATTATTGAATCAGATTACACAAAGTTGAGACACTTGTTCCTTTTAAATTATCAAAGTTGTAAATGTGAGACAAACACCTCAAGCACTTTGTTCTTTGTAAAATTTAAAGCCAATGTGAGACCAAAAATGTTCATTTTAATTCCCATGTCATGAATATGCAAGTTTATTTTAAGCCCATGAGTTGTAATGCAAGATTGTGTTCATTTTAAGCCCATGAATGTGCATGCATGTTCATTTTTAACCCATGAAATGTATATGTAATTTATTGTTGTAAATGAGTTGTTTGTTTGATTAAGATTGTGAAATTAAAAAAAAACAAACAAGGGTTATAATCCTTTTCTAGCTTGCCACATGCTATAACAAACAAATTAGTAACCAAAAAACCTCTAACATATGAAGCAAAAAATAAAATCTAGAAAATACAACCAAACCCGAAAGCAAGTTTTTACCATGAAAATGCATTGCAACAAAGAAAATACATCTTGAGGCTGAAGGCTGGAACGCACAGGCAAATGCGTCATTCGAGAAGTGAATGTGGTTCAACAGAGTGAATGCATCGCTCTCAAAAGAAAATGTGTTGCGACAGAGCATTTGTGTCTCAAAAAATTGTGATTATGGAGTTTTGTACCTATACCTACAAAAAATCAGAAACAAATCCGTACGAAAACTGCAAAAAATGAGTGTCGGGCTCACCAATGTAACTATGGGTAAAAATGTAGACACATAAAATTGATCTAGGCTTGCGAACTCGATTTTCTCCACAATTCTTCTAAACATAATTAAAATATTTAATTATGTCCTATAGTCCAATTTTAGCTATTAATTAAATAATTTCTAATTATTTAATTAATTCATGTCCGTTATTCCTCCTAACTATTTAAATAAATAAATTATATTTATTTATTTAATACATCGCTAATCCCTTATGTCTCTCCATAATTAAATAAATTCTTAAATTTATTTAATTATCCTTTGTTCATTATTTCCTCCTAATTATTTAAATAAATAAACTTTATTTATTTATTTAAATACATCATTAATTTATGATGTCTTCTTATTAATTTATTTAATTATTACCACTTTGGCTTTTTCTAATTTTAAATAAAGACATTTATTTAAAATTACCTATTTTCTAAATTCCCACCAAGCAAATAATTTAAAATCATTATTTGTTGTCACATGGTCCCACCACCTTTGAATTAAATTAATTTTTAATTTAAAAGGGTCCACATCACCTCTTGAGGAAATTAATTTTAAATTTCTATTTTAATTCCCCACTTTCCTCATAATATGTGCCACATCTCCTCTTGTCACTTGCAATTCTGACCCTTGATTTGATTTTCTCAAAATCAAATCTTGGCCATTCATTTTGAATTGTTTCCCTAACCCTAATTAGGGGTTGTCACATGCTTTTATGGCCATTGATCTTAGGGTATTTCCCATCTTTCAATCTTGTCCCTCCATTCAAAATTGGCATTTTTATAAAATAACAATTTCAACCTCATTTTTACATCTCTCATCATCTTGAATTTGTCTTGCAACTTCATCTCTTGTTAATTTGCTAACTTTGTCATTTTGCAGGTTTTCTCATTGTATGTAGAATTTAGCTTCACTTGCATTTTCATGAAATCCTTCAATATTTTCTAGGTTATGTCGATAGGTATCCTTGGTCACACAAATCTGAGGGCAAACAACACCACTTTGCAACAAATGGAGAAGGGATATGGAGGTGATTCATGGAGGTCTTGAGGAGATTTGGTAATATCGTTCCTTGCTTTGCTTTGTTTCCTCCTTTGTGCTTCATAGTTATACTAGGGTTTTATTTCCTACTTTAATTTGAAACTAACCTGGAATTTTCCCTATAGTTACAATATCAAGGCACCTATCCGTTGATAGTTGTCACATCCAATATTGACGAGATCAAGGATATGGAAATCAGGCACCTTGATATGAATGAATTTGTCAAAAGGACAGAGAAGCAACCCCTGGAAAAGGATTTGGAGGCCATTGTTCATAGAAATCTTCATCGAGTAGCCTCTTTTCCAGTAGCATCTCATTGTCTAGAGTTTGTGTTGCAAGTTTCCTCACACTACATCCGAGATGACATAAGTGTTAGAGACTCTTCAGGGCAAGTGATGATGAGATTGGATGTTGAGTTCTTTGATGTTGTTTACCAAGTCCCAACCATGGAGAAATATATATACATGTCTATTCAACATGCTCAAGAGGCATATAATAGAGATCAAAATGAAGCCAAGCAATTGATCAAAATAAAATTATTGAAGACTCAAAGGCCTAGCATTTCAAGATGGCCCACAAACCTCCGTCATAGTGACTTTAAAGAGGATGTATGTGATATGATCACTCTTCTAAGTAGAGTGAATGGGTTGCCAACTTCATCAACTTTCTAAGATTGGACGTATGAGTACATCAGAATAATCAGGAGAAAGAAAATCCACATTGACTGGGGTGCTCAAATCAATGATGACATCCATGAGCATCTCATTAACGTGTATTCTACATTGAAATTATGTATGAATTCTTATTTGGTGTACGCAACATCGACAATGAATCAATATCGAGGTCTCACTACAGAAGGAGATACAATATTTGTACCAATATTCAAATACTACTCTCAAACCACTCTTAGAGGTAGCATCAAACATTTCAGATGGGTGAATGATGCCTTCTTTTCACATTTTCTATGTAATCAATATAGAAAGTGCCTAAGGCCAAATTAGTAATATATGAGATGCAGATCATGACCCTAAAAAATTACAGATGTAGTGTTGATTTTGATTACTAGGGAATGGAGAGGAAAATCAAGAAGATTCATAGACATGTCTATCAGTTTGAAGACATATGGGAAGATTGCAGAGATGAGGAGGATATTAGGAAAATGGATTTTTGTAGGCTCATAGTGGTTTTAAAACGTAGGATTGCACCCTGATGCCAAGCTTGGAGGCTCAAAAATCCCGTGTAACATTGAAACATCTCTAGATTATGGGTTGGTTCCCCTTTTGATAAACTAGAAAACTGATGATATTTGTTTTGGAAAAGGGTAAGAAGGATAACTAATTGAATGTAAAAACTACTTCTAAGAGGTGATACACCAAAATGATATAAACATGCAAACTAATTCAAAACTATTTTCTTATAAAGATCTCTTCACACAACTCAGAAAAGGGTAATTTGATCACAATAATGTTTCTAAAGAAGGCTTAATAATCTATCTTTTCGGAAGGAAAACTATGTTTCACAACTTGGAAGACAAAATAAACACAAGCACAACCTAAGACCTATGATAACAAATTGATTTTTTGCATGTATAGTAATGAATGAGACAAAACTAGAGGTTTTGGTGATTAAAACACATTAACTTCATCAAAATCATTCATAAAGACACTTACATTAATTTGAGAAGGTAAAATTGATAAATCTTGAACTAAAATAGCTAGAAAATACTGCATAAATGATAATAAAAAGTAACCTGTAACCTGCTGCTCTGTATAAATATGTAAAATGAGTTACAAAACTTCTCAATCTTTGAAGTGTGCAAGAGGAAAGATAAGCAAGAACCGAGGAAAAAAGACTAAGTCTTTTCCTCTATATATAAAATGAGTCTCTAAGTACCAAGAGGTGGTACTCACAATGAACTACACTAAAAAATATCTCCTCCAAAGTTGATTTAGGCCCCCTTTTTGGGGATTTTCTTCTTTGCTCGTAAATCACTTTAGAGGAGATAGTTTTTAGTGTAGTTCATTGTGAGTACCACCTCTTGGTACTTAGAGACTCATTTTATATATAGAGGAAAAGACTTAGTCTTTTTTCCTCAATTCTTGCTTATCTTTCCTCTTGCACACTGAAAATTAGGGCTAAAGACCCGATTTTCTCTTCCCTTCTAATTTTGCATGAAAAATAACTTCAAAGGTACTCCAGTTTGACTTGAGGTCAAAGATAGAACTCCCAATCTACCCATAACACTTTAGTCTTGACTTCTCTTTTAGCTATTGCATGATTTTTGGAACAAAAAAGACTATTTGAATCAATATTAAAGCTAATCAGTTATGACTTGCTTTAATATTTGCTATGTGATTGTTTAATTTATCCTTTGCATGAAAATATTAAAGTAATTTATAAGTCATTACTTTTAATATTCGTTTGCATGGTTCTTTTTCTTTAAACTTCATGCAAAAATGAAGGAAGTTGACATGAACTCGACTAGGAATTTGGCAATATAAATAAAATCCTTTCTCACGACCAGGGTATTAATTCTTATGAATTTTGTAAAATAAAGTGATTTAAATCACTTGTTCAGCCAAATTAGGTTTATATCGAAAACCTAAAAGAAAATCCCTAATCTTTGGCCGTGGGCTTCATTATGCATTCTTTTGTTCTTCAAACATCTGCCTTGTTGCGCCACTAGGGTTTGAGCCTCTTGATGATTCTTTGCAAGATTTAAATGCCTCCACACTATTGGTAAGTTATTCTTTTTGCTTGAAATGCTATAAGACTCATTATTTTATGTGAAAGAAAAGCATATTTGCTCGAAATGTACAAAAAAGTGATGGAATATGAGTGTTTTTTCTTGGTATTTTCCTCTCTGAAGGTAGCACGGTTTCATTTTTTCCCTTGTAATTTGTATTCTTAGTGTTTACCTATGAAAGAAAATGATGAATATCTCCTTTCTTCTGGGTTCCTTAGAAAAATTTATTTGCAAGTTTCAAATATGGGGTTTTTCTTGTTTATCGAGCTTCAAAGCTCGATGTACCCGAGCTCACTTGAAGGAACCCTTTACTGTCTTCATTAAATATGGGTTTGGTCCTCTCCCCTGTGACTGCAATTTGTCTTTGAGAGGATTTTGGGCTCCATCCATTAGACTTGATCAACATACGGCCTCCTATGCTATATAAATCCACTCCATGTAGGAAATCTTCCACATTCTATCTCCACTATATAAACCCACGACCATCAATACAGATTGTACCCACCAATCATCAGTACAAATCTTGTAATTTTTCCTTGTGAATAGTGGCACTCTCATTTACTTATCCAATAACATGGTCCTCCAGTTTCTTGTGCACTAGATCTAAAGTATTAGCAATAGTGTCTTGTGGGTAATTGACAATGCTGGAAACACAAATAGATTCAAGAATGCAATTCCATTCTTCAGTTCCTATTTTTTGAGTTATCTAACTTAACTACCCTTAATTCATTAGACGAATGCTTTCTCTTCAAAGGTTTAGTCATGTAAAATATTGTTTCCCATCCTCATAACACAATGGGCTTGCTCCTTTATGCAAATATCACTTCCTTAAATGCTCTCATATGTGACTGTCATGTTCAAAGAGGATTGCCACTTTGATGACCACAAAATTTCTTTTGATGATTATGACCTTGGTGATTGTATTCATGCCACTATAGGCTTCATTACTTCAAACCCTTGCATTTGAAATTGCACAATCCACCCTTGAGATGGTTGTCCTTTGATTTTTAACATCTTTCATATTATTGCCCCAAGTAACAGACCTGTTCTTAAGGCTTTTAAATGCCACTCAACCATGATCATATTTTTCCATTCATGGATCTATTTTCCTAGAGTCCACTATCTTCATGTTCCTTAGATGATGATGAACTATTGTGTCTTACCCCATGTTTACTCAGTTGTCCTTGTGATGATTGTTCTTGCTATCCATACCATAAGGATTTCCCTATGAAGATTTGGTTGTGTTGTCCATATAACTATCCAAAAGAACTTGATCTACTTTTACAATATGATGGGCTCAACTCTTGTGGGAGCCATATTTTCCTCCACATACTTTGATGTTTGAATAAGATGATCTTGCAATGACAATTGTACCTATACCTGCACAATGAAAAAACATGTTAGGGTGAAGCCACAATAGTGGTTTACAATTCAAATGAGGAAGGAAAACTCACAAAAAATGACCCCAAGGCAAAAAAAGTGATTTTAGGGGTTCATACGAACCTTCTTGTTTGACCGAACCAAAAAGGGGTTCGTTCGAACCAGGGTTCGACCGAACCCCTTTGAATTTTGGCCACCAAAAAAACAAACATTACAATGCATGGGAAAGGGGTTCGAGTGAACCTCTTTGAAGGGGTTCAAACGAAACCCCTTATCCCTAATACCCCATCTGAGACACAAAAAACCCCTAAATTTTGGCACTTCGGAGCTCGGATTGAGGATGAAAATGGATGAATCTTTACAAACCCAACTAGAATCAGGTAGTCCTCAAAACGAGCTATCCAACGAATATAATTTTAATATGTTTTGGTTTTATTATGTATGTGTTTTTTAAGTTTTATTAAACATAGGCTTTTCACTGAAAATCAAGCTCTTTGTTCTGCACATGTGGAAAAATAGAAGATTATCAAAATAAAATTTTAAAAAATATGTTCGGGCTGGGTATTGATGTCCTTGATCCATTAAATTTTTTTTTTTTGAATTTTGATATATACAAAAAAAGTTATGTTGTATACAGTCCGCCTATGTCTGAATCGCAATTGGTTTGACTTTGAAACTTGATTAAGGAAAAAATATTCAATAAAAAACTATGAGACCAAATGAAAGTGGTAGATATCATAGTTACAAATCTAAATTCGAAAAAATTAGAATTTTATCCTTCATACAAAAAAAGTTATGTTGTATAGGATGAGCGTCACTTTTTAAAAATGTTGTTTTTCGAAAAAAACCAGTTTTCGTGGGAGATGGAAAAAAAAGTGCAATCTAATTCCAAATATTTTGAAAAAATTATTTTTAGAATCTACAGACAAAATGTGATGAGACTCTAGTTTTCATCATCTTCAAATTCTTCACGTTTTAGCCACTATAGGTGCCTGAATATGAAGATTTAGTTAAAAATAATAATTTTAGTGTCCAGATTGGCCAAAAATTGTAAACCACTATTGTGGGATCACCCGTTAGATAAAAAACATAGAAGTTGAAACCTCTATTCTGATTTGTATGATCTGATGCTTCTCTTTTTTTATTCATCTCTTGATTTGGTATCTGCATATAATGTCTTCTCATCTCCTTCATTTTGTTCATTCCATTTTTTTGATCAAATATATAATAGCAAGTACTCTTGACTTGATGTATATAGGATAAAGGATGTACCCTGAGCTCTAACATTGTTTTTCTCCCTCCCTTTGTAGGTTTTCTCCTGGAGCTGTCACTTGGACAACTCAAGATGATGGTGTAACCTTAGAGAACGGGATTCATCATTCACCCAAGTAATGATGGGTCCCATCCTTGTTTCTATATACTTTCTTTTTATGTTATGTACTTGTTCTTTTATCTCTTATCAGATACAATTACTCCCACAACTTGTGTGGTACTATATAAACACTTCTCTTTTAAATATATCAATTATTTCATCTTATGTAATGAATTATGTGTAAATTATTTTATGAATCAATTACATTACATGAACTAAACATTATTTGAAACATATGTTTATAATTATGAATAATTGACAGTTATAAGTACCTTTTTTTGAACTGCATTGAATTGTACTGAATGGACTACAATGAACACATAGATAAAATATGATTTGAAAGGTAATTTCACTTTTATCACCTATCAATTTTTTGAATCTCTCCTACCTTGTTGAGGCACTTTTCATTTATCTGGATTGTGTAATAGTTTTATTTGATCTATTACATTATTCTGGTAACATGATCACCAAAAAATTCCTCATCAAGATAGTAGAGTTTGATTGGATGACTTGTGCATTTCAAGTTTTTTTTCTTACCCCTTTTAACAACTACTGTTAAAGCCCAACCTAATTGGGCTGCAAGCACAATTTGGTAACAATTTTTGGCAACCTCTTAGGGATTTTTTCCTACTAAACAATTAGGATCAGTAGCCTTACATATCCATTGGGCATAGGAGTTCATTCTTTCTTTTTTGCAACTCAAAAAATTCTCTATATCTCAGCTGTCAGAAGTAAACAATAACAAAACAAAACTGAAAAAATACCATGGCTCTGTTTAGAATAGGACCAACAAACTATACATCAACACTTATTGGAAAATAAAAACTGAACTAAAAATAATGTTCCATGATCACTTATTAACTGAAAACCTCTACTCTACTATTTACACTTTCAAAATTTTCATCTTCAAAAACATTGTTTGAGGTGAATCCCATTGAATGGGATAGGCAACACCTCTCCATTCAGATTTGAAAGCTGAAAAACATTATGTTGTTTGCATTTTGTAATCACATAAGGGCCATCCCACATGGCATCAAACTTGGTATACTTACCAGGTTTAATTTTAAGCTTATCCCACTTAAACACAAGATCACCCTCCTTGAACACTCTCAGAACTGCTTTCCTATCAAAGGTCCTTTTCATTTGGGCCTGATGAATTTCTAGATTTCTCAATGCCTCTTTTCTTGTCTCCTCTAGTTCCATCAGATGTACAAGTCTGATTTCCATAGGTTCTTCTTCTAACATCTCCAATTCTTTAATTCAACTTAATGTAGGCAACTCAACTGAAATAGGAAATTTAGCCTCTTTACCATAAGTAAGAACAAAAGGAGAGTTACATATAGCTCTCTTTGGAGTAATATTTTCAACCCACAAGGCTAGCTTAAGCTTATCATGTCAAGTCCTTTGATTATCCTCAATTGTTTTCTTGATAATCCTGATCAACTTCTTGTTAGTAGACTCAACATGTCCATTCACCCTGAGGGTAATAATTGGATGAGGTATTCAAATATATGTTATTCTTAGCTGATCAATCAAATTCCTTTAAGCCTATAAATGCCAATGCATTATGAGAAATAATGGAATCAAGAGTATCGAACCTTGCAACTAGGTCCTGATAAAAGTTGAGAAAAAAAGTTTCATTAGCCTCCTTCAATGCTACAACTTCAGACCACTTATTAAAATAATCAATTGCAATTAAAATCCATTTGTGACCTACACTTGAAGGTGGGTTAATAGGACCAATAAAATCAAGGTCCCACTTACCAAAGGGTTGTTCTACCTAAATTGGGTGCAAATTCAAGGAAATAAGCCTTTTTTTTCCTACAAATAATGAACACTTATTGCATTTCCTTACCCAAGCATGTGCATCCTAAAACAAATATGGCCAATAATAACCAACTCTCATAATATTAAGAGTTATTTTTCTAGCTACGAAATGACCTCCAGAAGGTCCATCATGAAACTCTTCTAGGATTCTATCAATCTGATTTGGTTCAACACATATTAGCAAAACTCCATGATAGTATTTCTTATATAATACTCCATCAATAACAACATAAGGAATGACTTGAAGTTTAAAATACCTTTATTTTTCTCTGTCTAAGCCTTTTGGATAGTTACCAGTTTCAAGATAATGCACCATTCATTGAATCCAATTTGTAGAAGAAGCTAGAACAATACCTTGCTCTTTGTTGTTGAGTACTAAGATAACTTGTTCATCAATTTCTTTGCTATTCTATGCATCTCCAACAATATTTTCACATAAACCCTTTCCTCTTACAAGCTTGGTAATTTTGATAGTGACATCATATTCCATTACCTTGGTTATCCAACCTGCTCTCTTATCATTGATATCTTTGCTAAGCAAGAAATCCTTAACTGTAGGATGGGAAACCAACAACTGAATTTTATTGTTAGAAAGAACATGCTTGAATTTTTTAAGGCTTCTAACTATAGCTAGGACATGATTTTCAACAAAAGAGTATCCCACCTCATAAGCTTTCAGAACTTGGCTAAAGAAAGCCACATGCTACTCTAATCCTTCTTCATTCTATTGACAAAGCATAGCTGAAATAGAATCAACACTCCCAAATGCATATAATATGAAATCTTTAGAAAAATTTTGGTTTATGAGTGTTGGGGCTGCTGCAAGGGCCTCCTTAATCTCTTTAAAAATCCTCTTACCTTCCTTAGTCCAGCTAAAGGGAATATTATTTTTAAGCATTGAAGTAAGAGGCTTTAAGAGAGTTGTGATGTTTGGAATGAACCTTCTTACAAAATTGATCCTACCTAGAAAGCTTTGCATGATTTTCTTGTCTGCTGGTAGGGGTAAAGCTAGAATAGTAGTGATTATTTTTGGGTCTATTGAAACACCATGCTTGGAAACTACATGTCCAAGAAGCTTACCCTCATGGAAAATAAAAATGTACCTTTTTGGGTTAAGTGAAACCCCATATTCTCTGCATCTCTCAAAGATTTTCCTTAAATGATCAAAATGTTCATTAGCATTCTTTGAAAAAATAGTAATTTAATATAAATAAACGAGTACAAACTTGTTTATGAGGCCTTGGAAATCCATGTACATAGCTCTTTGAAAGGTTCCCCCTGCATTGGACAATACAAAGGGCATCTTTCTATAAGACATGGTACCCCATTTGGTAGTAAAGGAAGTTTTGAACTGATCTTCCTCTTTTACTAAAATTTGGTTGTACCTTGAATAACCATCTAACAATGAAAACATGTTAGAACCTGAAACAATTTGTAAAATCTGCTCCATTGAGGGCAACAAATAATGGTCCTTGAGAGAGGCTCTATTTAGATCACGAAAATCAACACATAGTCTAATCTCACCATTCTTTTTCCTAACAGATACCAAGTTAGAAACCCAAGATGTATGCTTAATTGGAAATATAATATTACCTTTGATCTACTTGTTTAACTTTGTTTTCATAAGATGTTCCAACTTGGGATTTAAAGGCCTTTGCCTTTGTCTCACTTGTTTTTCCTTGGGTTCCAGCTCAATAGTGTGTTGAGCTAACTCAGGGCTAAAACCCTTCAAATCTCCATACTCCCAAGCAAAAACATCATTAAACTCCTTGCAAAGTAAAATAAAAGCCTTCTACTCTTTCTTAGTACATACCTTGCCAAGTTTTAGAAGCTTGTCTCTGAAAATCTCTATGGGCTCATAGTGCTCTTGTTTCATTGTCATGCTAGCTTTATCCTTTCTAACTTGATCATTAGTATTAAAAATTGATTCTAAGGTTACCAAACCTTTAGGCAACTTATTTGATTTCAGGTGTAAAATCTGGTTATCATACTTTTGCTGCCATTTTTGTTGGTTTCTAGCTGCAAACTCAACTTCTTCCATCATAAAGTTTATAATTTTCTCATCACTTTCAAAAACCTACCAATTTGTGTTATTATTTGGAATTGATGGCCTCACTATCACGTTCACATATTGTTGTACCTCAACATTATGCACATCAGTTGGAATATAAAACTGGGAACCTAAGGTAGCCAACCTATCTGCTTCTTTATTTTGGTTTCTAGGAATGGACAACAGATTGAAAGCATCAAATTCCTCAATCAAAACCCAAAATCTATGTTTATAAAGATTAAGAAAATCATTCTTTGTCACATTCAGATTTATTACTTAATTTTCTACTAATTTTGTATCACCAAAAACTTGCAAGCATTTAATACCTTTCTTTCTAGCCCATTCTAAGACATGAATGAGTGCTTCGTATTCAATAGTGTTATTTGAACAACTGAAAGCAAAACAAAAGGATGAATAATACCTTTCTCCATTGAGAGAGACCAACATAGCTCCTCCACCAACACCCACCTCGCTTCTTAATCCATCAAAATATATCTTCCAAAGTTGATTGGACTACTATTCAGGCTACTGTGTTTCCTCTTTAACCAAATTTGGGACAACTGCATCATGCTCATGAATCATATAAACCCCCAATCCTATCTCATCTATGTGATTAAAAGGGCCAACTTCATGATTCTCAGTTGCCCACTCATCTAAATTTATATTAGGTATGCCTTCAATAGGTGTGCTGGGGTCTAGGGTCATGGATTGATCCTCCTACTCATGGATAGCTAGGTTTGAATTTATGGTACTAGGCACATATGGCTCTATGTGATCCTTAGCTTGGGGTTCTAATTTTATGGTCACTTTAGTGCCATATCTTATTTTGAAAAACATATGAGATCAATCTGATGATAAATACCCTCCCAAATTTGCAATAAAATCCCTAGAGAGGCATATGCCAAAGAAAGGTGGCAGATCTATAACATGGATATCTTATGGGATTGAAAAATTTGGACAAGCATGTAAGGTAAGAGGCATATTTTTAATCACCCCAACTGATTGTATAGTTGTACCATCTAATTGAATCACTCCCTTTGAGAGAGGATCAAATGTCAATCCTAGTTTATCCACTAATTGCTTTGGCATAATAGAGCTTCTTGCTCCTGATTCAATCATACAATTGTGTACTAAGTACTGGCCTATAATTAGACTGACATAAAATGGGGGTGGTTTAGCCTCTTGAGATGACTACCCATGCTTAGTTTGAGGGTTGTTTGTTAACACAACTTTGGGCTTCTCTTTACTAGACTCATCATAAACTGAAATATTAGCTAAAGCATCTTGCAATAAATATTTTTTCCCAAGAATATGTAAAACATCCAACATTGAAAAACTAACAGTAGCTTTCTTCATGTGATCCATAATATTAAACGCAATAGTACTAACCTTTTGCTATCCCTTTGAAACAACAACATCAATTTAGGATTGAAAAGTTTGTGATTAAACCTTTGGTTGTTCTTTGCTAGCCAATGCTTGATCCCTTGAAAAAATATGAACATTTTGGGAAGATGAGGGCCCAACTTGACCTTGTTGAGTTGAAGAAATCTGATTTTTTTCCTTATCTGCTTGTTGTTCTAAATCAACAACCCTTTTCTTTGACCTTGTATTGGCTGCAATAGAGGTGTAAGACTAATTTTTACCTTGTTGATTCACTCCATAGAAATCACTACCTTTCCAATTCATTAAGGAAACATCAAGAGGACCTTGCTCATTTTGTGAACCTATTGTTTATGATTTTCTCTAGTCACACTCTACTGGACAACAACATGATTCTGCACCATAAGTTCCTGAATCATCATTCCATTGAGACAAGTAGACTGAGTGTGTGGTTGATTGCATGGAAAACACCAATCAATATCTTGTACCAAGTTATTCTGGACATGAACTAACTCCTTTGAAGCACTAGGAACATTGGAATTATATGGCTGAAAGGGTTTGGGATTATAAGGCTTTGTTTATGCCTGAGAATCAACTTGATAAGGTGGCCTATTAGGCTGATATGGTGCTTGATATGGTTTTGGATTTTGACCTACCCGATTCTTGATATTCACTAAATCATTACCAAAGGTCTTCAATATCCCCTTAATCTCTTACAATTCTTGAGATTGGGCTAGAACAACACTATTCTAAGTAGATGCTTGATAGCCTAAGGCTGGAATAGTAGGTAATGGAGCAATGAGAGGTATTTGGATAGGCATTAGAGGCTAAATATTAGGAAATATAGGCATTGGAGGCCTAGGTGCAATTTTACCAGCTTGAATAAGGATATTCTCAACTCTAATGGAAAATTCAAACACTCTCAATAACGTCACACCACCCATTGATTGAATCATTCCCACAATATCACTATTGAGAGCCTTAAGATAATATAAAAATACATGATCAGTAGAGGGTCTTACTGTAGAAAGAATTCTATTCCAAGTCTTTTGGAATCAGAGATTTAAATCTATCATTTATTCTTGTGGAGCTCTCTTAATAGTTGTCATATGTTCAATTAGAGATAAATGATTAGATTTATCTTGAAACTGCCTATTCAATTTATCTCCTAAGTCATCCCATGTTGCAATAAAGTTAACAGGTAAACCTTTGAACCACTAGATTGCCTCGCCTTTGAATGATGTTGCCAGAAGTCTGATTGCAACATTCTCTTCAATAATATGATGAACCCCCCATAGTGAAGCCACATCTCTTATGTGCTCTATGGATGTGGTCTGATCTTCACCCATGAAAATCGGTAAAATTTTAAGTGTAGCTACTGGAATGTCATTGTGCTGAGCTAAATTCAATGGGTTGCCCCCATTAAATGACACAAATGCAAAATATCTCGCCATCAAAGCTACTGGTACTTGCAGATTAGGTACTAGGACTACTGGAAAAGGACTTGCAGGACTATAGTTCAGAGGTGTAGAGCATGATCTTGGTGTGGTGGGTCTCCTTCTTGCTGTCCTATCCCTTCTTCTTGGTGGTGATAAATGCAAATATTCAAAGCAATTTACACTTGTCCTTGTTTGTATCTTTTTCATGTGTTGTCTGGTACTAGATCTGCATAGAAAATTAGAGAATGGAGTCGCTAGGTATGAATTTTCTCACTTCAAAAGGCTGAAAATACTATTGTTCATACTAAGACAATAGTAAGAATGAAGCTTCTTATGACCTGGAATAGTACATTGTCCCACCAGGTGTGCCAAAAACTATTAACACATAGGATTGCACCCTGATGCCAAGCTTGGAGGCTCAACAATCTTGTGTAACATTGAAACACCTTCGAGCCTATGGGTTGCTCATAGTGAAGGTGAATCTCCAGATTATGGACTGGTTCCCCTTTGGATAAACTAGAAAACTAATGATATTTTTTGGGAAAAGGGTAAGAAGGATAACTAATTAAATGTAAAAACTACTTCTAAGAGGTGGTGCACCAAAATGATATAAACATGCAAACTGATTCAGAACTATTTTCTCAAAAAGATCTGTTCACATAGCTCAGAAAAGGGAAATTTGATCACAATAGTGTTTCTAAAGGAGGCTTAATAATCCATGTTTTTGGAAGAAAAACTATGTTTCATAACTTGGAAGACAAAATAAACACAAGCACAACCTAAAACCTTTGTTAAAGAATTGATTTTTTTCATGTACAGTAATGAATGAGACAAAACTAGAGGTTTTGGTGATTAAAACACATTAGATTCATCATAATCATTCATAAAGACACTTACATTAATCTGAGAAGGTAAAATTGATAAATCTTGAACTAAAATGGTAAGAAAATACTGCATAAATGACAATAAAAAGTAACCTGTAACCTGTTGCTCTATATAAATATGAAAAAGGAGTTACAAAACTTCTTAATCTTTGCAATGTGCAAGAGAAAAGATAAGCAAGAACTGAGGAAAAAAGACTAAATATTTTCCTCTATATAAAAAATGAGTCTCTAAATGCTAGGAGGTGGCACTCACAGTGAACTGCACTCAAAAATATCTCCTCCAAAGTGATTTATGAGAAAAGAAGAAAATCCCCAAAAAGGGGGCCCACAACTGCTCCAAAATGAGCTAAAATAGCTCGAAACTCCTCTCAACTAGTCTAACTAAAGTTGACTCCAAAAACACTCCAATTGACTAAAAATCAGGGCCAAAGACCCAAGTTTCACTTCCCTTTTGATTTTGCATGAAAAAGAACTTCAAAGGTACTCCAATTTGACTTGAGGTCAAATATAGAACTCTGAATCTACCCATAACACTTTGGTTTTGACTTCTCTTTCAGCTATTGCATGATTTTTGGAAAACAAATGACTGTTGGGATAAATATTAAAGCTAATCAGTTATGACTTGCTTTAATATTTTCTATGTGATTGTTTAATTTATGATTTGCATGAAAATATTAAAGTAATTTATAAGTTTACTTCTAATATTTGTTTGCATGGTTATTTTTGCTTTAAAATTCATGCAAAAATGAAGGAAGCTGACATGAACTCGACTAGGAATTTGGAAATATAAATAAAATACTTGCTCATGGCCATGGTATTAATTCTTATTCATTTTTTAAAATAAAGTGATTTAAATCACTTGATCAACTAAATTAGGTTTATATCGAAAACCTAAAAGAAAAACCTTAATCTTTGGCTGCGGGCTTCATTATGCATTCTTTTGTTCTTCAAACATCTAACTTGTTGTGTTGCCAGGGTTTGAGCCTCTTGATGATTCTCTACAAGATTTAAATGCCTCCACACTACTGGTAAGTTACTCTTTTTGTTTGAAATGCTATAAGACTCCTTATTTTTGTGAAATAAAATCATATTTGCTCGAAATGTAACATAAAAGTGATGGAATCTGAGTGTTTTTTCTTGGTATTTTCCTCTTTGAAGGTAGCACGTTTTCATTTTATCCCTTGTAATTTGTATTCTCAGAGTTTACCTATGAAATAAATCGATGAAAATCTCCTTTCTTCTAGGTTCCCATTTCTTTGTAGGTTTCAAATATGGGGTTTTTCTTTTTTATCGAGCTTCAAAGATCAATGTACTCGGGATCACTCAAAGGAACCCTTTACTATCTTCATTACACATGGGTTTGGTCCTCTCCCTTGTGACTACAATTTGTCTTTGAGAGGATTTCAGGCTCCATCCATCAGACTTGATCAACATACAACCTCCTATGTTGTATATACCCACTCCTTATAGGCAATCTTCCACATTCTATACAAATCATAGTTTATCTCCATGTTATAAACCCGCAACCATCAACATAGATTGTACCCACCAATCATCAGTAAAAATCTTACATTTTTCCTTGTGAATAGTGGTACTCTCATTTACTTGTCCAATAACATGGTCCTCCAGTTTCTTGTGTAGTAGATCCAAAGTATTAGCAATAGTCTCTTGTGGGTAATTGTTAATGTTGGAAACACAAATAGATTCAAGAATGCAATTCCATTCTTCAGTTCCTGCTTTTTGAGTTATCTAACTTAACTACCCTTAATTCATTAGATGAGTGCTTTATTTTCAAAGGTCCAGTCATGTAAAATATTGTTTATCATCCTAATAACATAGTGGGATTTCTCCTTTATGCAAATATTACTTCCTTAAATGCTTTCATATGTGGCTATCATGTTCAAACAGGATTGTCACTTTGATGACTGCAACACTTCTTTTGATGATTATGACCTTGGTGATTGTCTTCATGCCACTATAGGCTTCATTAGTTCAAACCCTTGCATTTGACATTGCACAGTCCACCCTTGAGATGGTTGTCCTTTGACTTTTAGCATTGTTCATATTACTGCCCCAAGAAGCAGACCTGTTCTTAAGGATTTTAGTTGCCACTCAATCATGCTCATAGTTTTTCATTCATGGATCTATTTTCCTAGAGTCCACTGTCTCCATGTTCCTTAGATAATGATGAACTATTGTGTCTTACCCCATGCTTACTCAGTTTTCCTTGTGATGAGTATTTTTGCTATCCATACCATAAGGATTGCCCTATGAAGATTTGGTTGTGTTGTCCATGTAACTATCCAAAAGCATTTGATCTTATTTTACAGTATGATAGGCTCAACCCTTGTGGGAGCCACATTTTCCTCCACATTCTATGATGTTTGAATAATATGTTCTTGCAATGAAAACTATACCTATACCTACACAGTGAACAAACATGTTAGATAAAAAACATAGAGGCTGAAACCTCTATTCTAATTTGTATGATCTAATGCTTCTCTTTTTTGATTCATATCATGATTTGGTATCTACATCTAATGTCTTCTCATCTCCTTCATTTTGTTCATTCCATTTTTCTGATCAAATATAGAATAGAAAGTACTCTTGACTTGATGTATATAGGATAGAGGATGTACCCTGAGCTCTAACATTGTTTTTCTCCCTCCCTTAGTAGGTTTTCTCGTCAAGCTATCACTTGGACAACTCGAGATGCTAGTGCAACCTCAGACAGTGAGATTCATCATTCACCTAGGTAATGATGAGTACCATCCTTATTTCTATATATTTCATTTTTTGTGTTATGTACTTATTCTTTTATCTCTTATCAGATATACATACTCCCATGGCTTGTGTGGGACTATATAAACACTTCTCTTTCAAATATATCAATTATTTCATCTTATGTAATGAATTATGTGTAACTTCTTTTATCAATTAATTACATAACATGAATTGAACATTATTTGAAACATATATTTATAATTATAAAAGAATTGATAGTTATAAGTACCTTTTTTTGAACTATACCGAATTGTACATAATGGATTGCAATGAACACATCTGAAATATGATTTGAAAAGTAATTTCACTTTTATCACATATCAATCTTTTAAATCTCTCCTACCTTTCTGAGGCACTTTTCATTTATCTAGATTGTGCAATAGCTTGATTTGAGTTGTTACATGATTCTGGTAACATGATCACCAAACAATTCCTCATCAAGACAATAGAGTTTGATTGGATGAGTCATGCATTTCAAGATTTTTTCTTTATCCCTTTTAACAATTTATGTTAAAACCCAACGTAATTGGGCTACAAGCACAATTTGGTAACAAGTAGAATAGATTTATGATCTTCATCTAGTAGATTTTCCTAAGGGCTTCAAAGATCCTAGTGATATTTTGAATGTTGACTATGATGAAAAAGAGATAGCGAGCAAGCCCTTGCCTCTTATCCAATGGTCATGAAAAGAAAATGCTTCTATCCAACAGAGGCTCACTCCCATTTTGCATAATACCAGTGAATGGTTACAAAGGCAAGGACTTCAGTTAAAACCCTTCAAGATGAAATCTGAGAGTGAGATATCTAAAGGAGAAGCCAACAGGCGACAGTAACTTAGGACCAAGAATAAGGCAGGCATTGCTTTCTCTTCTTCACATAAGGGTCCTAAAATTAAATTCACTTGTGGTAAGAATACAACACCAACGAAAGAATAAGAGAAACCATCTGGGGAAGAACAAGAGCCTAAATTAGAGAAGCAATATGAAGAAGAAGATGAAGGTGAAAGTGAAGAATCTCACATCACTAATGCAAGTTGGATATATATTCACAAATAAGTCACATCATGTATCCCAATAAATGGAGCTTTTCCTATTACATTAAGCTTTATAGAATTACACTTACACAAGACAAACCACACAATAAAAAATGCACAACATTAACAATCACATAGAGGTCCAAATTTTGACCAATAAACAATCAACATATCTATTTACCATCATCCTCATCTACATCACATTCATGCATTTAGGGATGTATCCTTCCCATATCAAGTATAATCTAATCCTACATTAGTTATCCTAATTTGGAAAGAAATATTATGGATGCATAACTTGTTTGTCAATTAGTATTTTTATTTTGATTTATCTTTTTGACTCATATTATACCTAATCAAGGCCACCCATACTTTTATATATCTTGGTGTGTTTTGATTGGTGTACAATATGGCATATTCTTTTTTGATGTGTGTTGTGCTTGTTGGTTTTTATTTACATGAACCACCAAGGCTGATTTTAATCTTGTGTTTGTAGCGATGTCTTTATGTATAATGGTTATTATTTGCATAGAATCACCAAGGCCGTGTCAAATTCCTTGTGTGTACAAGGATATCCTCATACTTTAAGTATTTTCCTCACATGAACCTCAATGGTTCTATCACTTCTTGTGTGTACTAGAGCACAACCTTTGTCTTTAGAGTCAAGTCCATTCAAAGGTTACCTTGTCACCTTGGTTCTTATATCTTGATGCATAATCTCCTTTTTTATATCAAAATTCAGGATTTATCTACACATAATAGCATAATACTACCCACTTATTCATCTCTATCTATCCCCCTATCCATTATATCCCCTGAACCATCCATAATCCTATACATAAGTGGACTAAATAGCCTGAATAATTACCCTTACCTACACCATGAACAATTCATATCCTATCCTAAAGGTTCCAATTTACCCCTATACCATCATACCATCCCCTCACCTATTTTATACCATCCTACTCATTATTCCATCCCATCACCATTCTTCTCACTTTTTATCATGACCAAAATAAAATAAATTAAGAAACCAATTGCTCCATATATTACATCCAAACTCATGCTACATACCTTGCATCCAACCATAACCATTGTAACATCATGTTCATAACTATCACACATCCATATTGCTCCCATAGAATCATAAATACATCCATATTATGTCCATAAAAGCATACATCTAGGACACATCATCACTACACATACATTACTATCAAATGTAGTAGTATACATCTAACACACATCATAATCACACATTCATTACTATCAAACCTAGTATCCATAATCATAAGTTCATATATTAAAAACCACCATTACATAAAAATATCATTGTTGTAACATCCATATAGAAATCATAAATCATATATCATCACATCCATAATCATAAAATACCATTACCATGTCAGAATTACATGCATGAACATAAAATAAACCATACATCATAAAATCATAACATCCATTATAATCACATACAATATATCCATTACATCATCATCCATAAAACATACATAAACATAGTCCATCATAAACATCCATATTAATCATATAAGAACCATAATATATCCATCTTTCATAATCCATAACACATATAGAATAAATCCATCTTAATCATAAACATCCATATTAATCATATAAGAACCATAATATATCCATCTTGCATAATAATCTATAACATATACATAGTAACCATCATAAAAATCCATCATTATTATACACCATACACCACTATATCCATCCATAAGCTATAGAATATATCATAATAATACAACCATAAACCATTATGCATAATCCATAAAATAAATCCATTCAAATATCGCATAACACATAATCATACATCATACATAATGTACATCATAACCATAATAAGCATCACATAACACATCAATAAGTCACCAATCCATCTCATCTCCTATATACATAAAGAATACAACATAATATGGTCATTGTACAAAGTGTCATCAATCAATGTTTGTACAAAGGCTCCAATTTCCTCAATATATAATGCAATGAGGTTGCATGCATGTGATACATAATTGTTCACAATGGATAGCTTGTGCTACCTCCCTTTGATAGTGTTGGTGACCCTATAATTGATAATAATCTTGGTGATGGTGGCCCCCCACTCACAAACATTGAATTCATAGATCCTGATCTCCTCGACCTAGCACTCTAAAAATAAATAAGAGCTCTTTGCTTTATAGGTACTAAGCCCTCATATAAAGAGTGATAGTATCACACTTCTCATGTCACCCATGTCACCTCTCTTGGTGCCTACAACATATAAACAAAGCCTTATGCCATCAACATCCTCCTGGAAACATCCCTCTCCTACCTCAATTGAGTTGCCTTTGCCTCAACCCTCTACTATAAAATGTGGGTTGCATCCTATTTGATAATCATCATGTCCCTCTCCACCATCAAATATTCTGCATGCACTCCCCCATCTCTTGCTTTCCTATCCAACTAAGCTTGTAGAATATTTACTTATTCCTTGTATCCATTCCACTCTGACCTTACTAGATCCCAATCTATGATGGCCCTATCTCTCTCAACAATCACCTAAGACAACTAAGCACTATAATCAACATCCTCTCCTCATTCCTATGTTGTGACCAATAACCTTATACCTTAAATAACTTATCTTGCAAGAGCTATCTCACTTTGTTGTCTAATCTACCACCTCTACTCTAGCTTGGTCCCTATCCTTATGACTAGGATTTAATTGTCCCCAATTGTACCTACACATATCCATAATTATCGTCCCCTCCTACCTCCTCATCACCTCCCTCCTCTCCATCCCCTCTCATATCCACATCCATCTCCTCCTCCTTTATTGATATTTTGACCTGCCTCTTCTCCACCCTCTGCTAAAATTTCCTACCTCCTCCTCATCCACCATTGACCCCATCATTCCAACCTCTCATTTCTATCATTTTAACCTTTGGAATAATCAAACGAACTAGCCTCTTTGTCATCTACCATACATCATAGTTGAAATTCATTCTTTCATCTATCACCAAACCTCTAAATCTAGGTTACTACTTATACCCCTCGCCAATCATTCCTAGCACCATATCCATCCATAGACATTCTCTTGAATAACTCAATCAAAAATAGCCTCATGTGTAGGAACTCCTTGTACTAGTCCAAAATTCCACTATACCCACTCTAGAAAATGCTCCTCTATTACTTGGATGGTGTGACTAACCAAAAAAACCTCTCTTGTGTGTAGGGGAGTTGTTCATCATCCCTATACTAGGCCTCACAATATCTCCATAAACTCCAAATGATTATGTATATCTCATCGACCACTTGCCTCGAGTAAGGCATGTACCCCATCCTCTTATGTTGTAGGGCACCTTTGTACAAGTCTATATATGGACACCCCTAATCTCTAATCCTATCTGCTCTCGACCTCAACATTTCTTTGTGCTCCCATGTCCATATGTGTAATAAATTCATACTGCAACCCAAGGTCTTCCCATCCTTGTACACCACCAATTGAAAGAGCATGCATGATCCCTAGGCATAAACCACACCATTTGAAAACATATGCTCTAATAACCATGCCCATCTAAGAGGGAACCCCTAGGATATCCTATCTAGTTCTAGCAATCTTTCTATCAATCCCATTATAAATAGGGGTAGCGATGGTAATATCTCCATCCCCTTGATTAGATCCATCCTAATACCATGAATTGGTATCTCATTAATCAAGAAGATTCCATGCAAATAAGCCTCCCTAGTTTCTAGACCATACTTTGTGAGCTCTTTATAGATTGAAATTTGTAAAATATGCCATACATCATCTAGGGTGACCGTGATCTCTCCTATTAGAAGAAAGAAAGATATCCTCTCACTTTGCCACTGTTCCACCAATGCGGTCATCATAGCTTCATGCTCCTTGATATATAGCATATGAGCGACCTCATATAGGTCAATCGCCTCTAGAAATGACATATCAACCTCATCTAGTTATTCACATAGTATTATTATTAAAAATATCTCTCCCATGACTACAGTGGAGGTAGATTCTCCTACACTCACCAATGATATTGTCAACCTCTTTCAGAAACTAAATCTAAGTCTTCCTAACCTAAAAAATACAAGTGCCACTTTGTACAAGCACTATTCAATGAAAGCACCACTTTATCCCATAAGTTTTATTCAGTGCAAGTGCCATATCATCTAGCATAAGCACTAATCTACCCTACGCAAGCATGATTTTTCACAAGTGACCTTTTACCCACACAAATGTGACCAGATAAAAGAACTAATATCCCTTGTGCAAGAACAACTTTGCACATGCAATCTGTTTCCCATGCAAGTGATCTTCCTACCTACATAAGCGCAACTCTACACAAGCACACATTCCTCAATTGCAAGTGAGCATTTTCTTCACAAACATAATTTCACTCCACAAGCACACTAGCAATATGCAAGTGTTGATTCTTGAGGTAAAAGCATGGAAACTGATGCACAAGCAATGGTTCCACATAGTCATGCTTGTATTTCTTCCTAATACTCACAATAATGACCCATAAACTACCCAAAGGGACCCAAGGTAGTAACATAGCGCTAGTCCTAAACCCCGAGGTTGTTGGTACTGTCGAACTCACTCCATGTGATGTGTGTGTTGTGGAATGTGAACCATAAATTTGGAAGCTCGAGTATGTATTGGTCATTATAAACTCTAGAAGGTGAAAATATAAATGAGCTCAAATAGGCTCCTCTAGGCCTATTTATAGACCCCACTAGCCCATTTTAGTGGCCTAATCCCTAAATTTTGCACTACTTCCCTCGTTTCTTTCATTGTTTCTCAAATTTCAACCTTGTTTCTCTATTTATCTTCCATTAAACATCATTTCTCATCTTGTACACCTTCCTAACCTCCATTTATTCTTTTCAAGAGCTCATCTTGAAACCTTTTTTTTGGGCGACCTCTCAAGGGGGCATCATTACACCACCTTTCCTTCCACTTGACTAGGGAGATTTTTTATTTCTTTGACATAACATGTCACTTATGTTAGTTGCGATGATGTATCAAAGAGGGTAAACATGTGGACAACCCAAAATCAACTTCCTATTACATAATTAATTAAATTGTATAAATAATTATTTTACGTAATTCACCTTCTTTCCATATTCCCACAACTAATTAAATAATTTTTTTTTTAATTATTTATTCTTTTATCTCCATAATTAATTAGATATTATTTAATTAATTAAGTTTCCTTCTTCATCTAAAATTTGATTAATTTAATTAACTTAGCCTTAACCCCCACTCATTAATTCTTCTAAAATTTATTAATTAATTAATCACCACTAATCATCATTCATTTTCTCTTATTAAAAAATCCTCCAAATCCCCAAACTTGTCATCATGTGACAAGTGTACCTAAACCTCTTCAATGCTCACACATGTGTGAGCATACACAAGTCACTATCAGCTTCCACCTCATCCTTTGACCACTCAGCTTATTGGTTACTCAGACATGTGTGAGATCCTCGCAAACATGTGTAGCCATCCTACACTTTCCTCTTCCATCCACATGTCAATCTAATTGATTTCTCCCCTATTTTACTTTCCATTTATTTTCCACTTTTCAAACTCATGTTATTCTCAAGGTATTCTCACACATGTGTGAGCACACCTAGCTCTCTTCTCCATACCACATGCCACCTTTTCAAGCCTTCACCTTGTGACACTTATCACAAGCCTAAGACTCCATCTTCTTCTTCAATACTATCCCTCCATCTCTTAATCCATCTCAACCCTCCATTTTGGCCACTAAAAATCTATAAATTGAAGCCTCATTCTTCATTAATAATCCAAATTATTGAGCTAAAATTATGCTACTAAAATTCACTACTAAAATGTATCCAACACTCTATGATTATAGTGGTTCATGTTAAAGCAATCCACATTCTATCCAAGTTGCATCAAAAAAGAATTTGAAAAGCACATAAAGTGAAGAAGGGTACCTCCACTGCAAGTTCAATCCAAAGGATAAGGTGGTTAAAGGATTAAGGCAATATTTTATTTTATTTATCTTAATTGTTTGTTGTGTTCTACCATTTTATTATCTTTAGTTTTCACCAAAGGGTCTTTACTATTTTTTTTTGTGTGTTTTTTCAATTGGGATATTCTCGATATGCTCTTAAATCATACTTGAAAATGATGACATGTGGGCCCAACCAGTTAGGCTCAAATTTACCCATATTGTCTCTATCCTATTAATTTTTTTATTTTTCATAAGGATCACCAACTTGAAACTCTCGAGATCTAATCTTCTCATTTTAAATACAATGAAGAAGATTCTAGTATGAATGAAGGTGATTGAGGGCATTGAGGTACTATTCATTAAGAAGTTGGAACTCATGCAAACATGCAACTTGATAGTCCTCACCATCAAGTAGCTATTGTAAGGAGACACAAAAAGATGAATCTTTGATCTATTAATTGGTAAGATGTATTCACAACCAAAGACGATGGAATATGGAGTTACACCAATTAGTGTGTGCATGCTTTGTGATATGTCCAAAGGAAATGATTAAGTTGTAAGTACCATTCATGATCAGTGTCATTGACTATCTTTTTGAGGATTTTTGGGAGGGTTTTATTAGACACCTCTACTTGATCATTATACTGTGGGCGGTATGAGGTGGACTGACAATTTTGGATATGGAAGCATTCACAAAGAGTGTGAAATTCATTATTTTGAATGATTTTTCATTATCAGTGAAAATAGTAAAAGGGATACCATAGCAAAAAATAATATAATGAAGGATGAATTTGGAAATATATTGTCCATTAGTATATATAGGAGGAATAGATTCAACCCATTTGGTGAAGTATTTGGTGGTAGTGATTATGTATTTGTCATAATTGGATGAAAGTGGGTGGATCTTACAACAAGATTAAAGCCCTAATGTGAAAAGGTCTAGGGAGTGGTGATGGGTTACAATGCTTGTGATGGAGCATGAATCAAATCTCCATTTTGTTGATAGCTAGACATTTATTTACAAACTAATATGTGTACTACTCCATGGTGGGCCACTAGTATCCTAGTCTTGAATGTTTTTTGGCCAAAATAATACCGCTAGTCTGTACATCATTGATATTGTTATACATCATTTTTATTATGAGATAAGCCTCTTCCAAATTAAAGACATATAAGTAGGTAAAATTAAATATTTTTTGATATAATGTTTTTCTAAGGATTTTAAAATAGGACGAGTGAAAAATAAGGGTTTTATATTATGTGTGAGATAAGTTGGGTGGTAATGCTTGATTATGGAGGTAATTGTATATGGCATGGTACCAAGTATTGTTGGGACCAACAATTTCATAGAAAAGATCTAATTTTGGGGCATCATACATGGGGACCAAAAGGTTCTTGACTAAGAATTCAAAGCATTAAGTATTTTATAACATATCCAAAAGGGATCTAATTATATCCATGCCATATTCTCCTTTATTATTAACTTTAGGCACCTATTCAAATTGAATGGAGATTAATTTTATTTGAAATTATCTACCATCCATTTGTAGGGAGCTATCTTATCATATTTAGTTGGATATTCATTATTAAATTGGTTGATAATGAGCTCTAAATCTCCATAAATTATGAGATGTTGGATGTTCCATTATATTGCTATTGTGATATGGCATGCCCATATTTGCACATGGCAATAAAACATGAACCAAAAACATCACATAAAACACTATCCATTTTCTTCTACCATGTTCATCATGGTAGAGTAATGTGTGCACTTGTTGACATTATGTGCATGCAAAGTCACCAAAATCACATCACACAAGGTGAGGGAAGGGATAAAACAAGTGGGTGTTGTGGAACTAATTTTGCACAACCTATGACAATGAGGGTAACCTAAATAGGGTTTTAACATTCATATTCAATACACCTCAAGGGAGGAATCCTCGAGGTACATTCCCTCTAGGTTTTCTAAGTGAAAGTGAAGTGGTCAAGATTCTAAGGTAAAACCTATATCCTATAACATCTAGCTCTTGACTAGGGTACATTACATTTAAATATTAAAATGTTTAACTAATTAATACAAAGATAATAAAACATTTAATGCAACTTGATAGATAACAACATTTATCTATGAAAATAATCTCGATAATCATCTATACTAACCTTCAATTTAATATTGTCTAATACATTGATTGGTTCACTCTTCTAAATCATTTAACACAATTAAATCAAAACATAATTAAAATTCAAAATTTATCCAATCCGTAAATACTATTTCAATTTTCTCTAAAAGTGATTTTTTTGAAATTAAATCACCATTATAATTTAATCTCAAATTAATAATTTATTTATCATCACCCATTCACAATTAACTTAATAAACCCATTCAATAGACTATTTTAAATGTGAATTCACATCATGATTAAAAATGAGCATATAACACATTTAAACACTCAACCCTATAGTCTTAGTCTTGCACACATTAATAGATTTATAATTTTTCTTAATGTTGCAATACCTAAGGGTAAATACAATTTATGTTTTGATCCAGAAGAGAGTCTCCAATCGCCTGAAAGCACTCTGTAAACCATAACTGTAACAGAAGATTTGAAAGATGGATCCAAATAGGCTTCATGGAGAAGGACTCAGTAGCAGGATTAAACTTCAATAACCAAGGTTTGAGAAGGAGAAAGCTTTCCCCAACACCATTTCTCTTGTATAATGTCATCCCTATTCTATCTGCAATCAAACACCAGAACAAAAAACCCTTGTGCACAAGGGTAGACCTTCTACATTACCTTTTAGCATAGGTTGCCATGCCAATGAAATCCAGTCATGTAAATCTAGTAATTTTGATTGAACTAGCCAATTAATCCATTGGAAGCATAAAACTACTCCCCTTCGGCAACATCCTTCTTGAGTTTCTTAGAGAAAACCATAATATGAGAGGAGGCAACCCTCCTAGTGAGGGTTCTTGGACTGCCCATAGATATCCCTCACACATTAATGGTCAAATCACTCTTCAATGGTTGAGAATCCCAAGCCACAAATTTAAACTTATTTTCTTGATATGAACCAATGGTAATATCCCTAAAGGAGGGGCCTAGCCTAGTCTTTGAAATCGATGAACTAGAAGGCCCAATCGTAGAGTAGATATTAGGAATTATGGTGCCTAAAATTGGATTATGAGGAGTCCTATAATTTTTGGGAGTAGGAAACCCGAAACCTTAGCTGAGCTAGGGCATGATCATAGTGGTTTCTTGGATACCAACCCCGCCCCATTAGGGACATGCGACCCACCCCCATTGTGAGCATGGATAGGAGGAATGGTGCAAACATTTTTTTCAATCGCAGGGGATCAAATAGGGGAGAGGATCTAGTAGTTTTGCATCCTAATTTCGTGCTTCTAATTATCCTACGTGGAAATTTCAAATCACTCCCAATTTTTTACAGTAGCTTACTTGGCAAGTCCCTTGCTTTAACTAAGGTTTTAGGGCCACATCATCAAATATGATGCCACATCAGCATGTTTTTTGTCAAGGTGTCCAAAAAGGCCCAAAAAAAAGTGAGACCAATACTTGTGCATTCACAACATGTTTTATTGAGCGTTGATGTGGAATCACATGATTGGTTGTTTTTTTAGATCAAAGGAATACATTTTGTTTAATTATGGGTAGCCATCATCAACACTAACAACTTTAAAGTCACAACTATCAGTCCAATATTGATAAAAATATTGGGCATTATATAAACAACTACTATCACAACTATTGAAACATGCTCAGGTACTGGGTCCTCTACCCTAGTTCACAATGTCGAAGTGGCTGCAAGAGCAACACAATCAGAAGTGCACAACATTTTTTTTATTTCAGATGTTAATATTAATCAAAGGGTAAATAAAAGTTAATCCCACTTAAGGGAGTTAATTATTTTACTAAATTCACTTCAAGGGAACCCTAAAATATATTTTAAAAGGACTCAATCCCCTTTGCATTCTCATTCAATGAGTTACAAAAGGAGGAGCAAGAAGGGAGAGAGATAAAACTCTACTCTCAAGCTAATAAGTTATTTTCTTTTGTTTTAATTTATTCATATAATTTACCTTTTTATCATATTTTACTTAATATATATTTGTTTTTAAGGCTTTCCCCCTCCTCTTTTAGTCTACCCTATTTTATTATTTTCCCATTTGAAATTTATACATTTATTTTATAATAAAATTGTGTGTGTATATATATATATATATATTTAGGTATATCTTTTTTATTCTAAGTATATCTATAATATGTATATATACACATACATTTTTTAAAAATTGATTGTGTAATATATTATGCAGGTTTAAAGTAATGGTTTCTATATATATACAATGTAACATATTATGTAAGTTTAAAGCAATGGTTGCAATGTATACAATGACTATATATTTATCTATATATAAATTTCATTTACCAAATATAAATTCAACAACGGAATGACATGTCATATTGATAACACAAGGAAAACTATTTCAAGGCATTTCATTTTATTTTAAGAAATAACCACATAATGTATGAGAATAACCGCCCCCTTTTGGGAGATACACCCCTTACATGGATCGTGTTCCCCTTTGGTGGGGAGAGGGAAGAGTTCCCACACCCCATAGACCTACAAGTAGTGGGATCTCCCCTCTTTGACAACTAGGGCTTTGGCCCTATTGCCCCACACAAATTTTCAAATAACTATCCATTGAATGATATTATATATTTGACAAAGGAATACAACAGTCAATATATACAACTCAATGCTACAACATTTGGTTAACAAATTTATAAAAGAATCTCCTTGCCAACCAAAAAGTTTGAGGATATAGATTACCATCTTAATGACATTGTATAACACCTAAAAAATAAGAATAATAATAATAAAGCTAAAGGAGAGGTCACTTCCCAACCATAGGGCTTGATCATAAGCTCACCCTCGAGCTAGGAAGCCCATAAGGAAATTGTATACACCACAATACAAACAAGACTCGCAGACACTCATGAACACACACATTATTCTACCCATGGAAACAAACACATATGTCAACTATGTAGGGTGCATTAAAGGGGAGAAGAGACGAATCTCTGCAAAGGGGATGCATAAGTGTCATAATCAAAATTTTCAAATTTATAGAACTCTCTCAAGAAAGTTTAACAACTACCAAAACATTTAACCCTTCTTCATTCCTCCAAAAATATCACCACAAGTATCAAAGGTACTCATACCCTAATCTCCCCTTGTCAAGGAAGAACTGGACCATCTCTTTGGAGGTTCCACACCTCCCTCACCCTACATATGGGTTTCTCTCATCAATGTGGGAGAGAATAACCCTTCACAATCCTATCTTAACCTAAATAAAATACACAAAAAACAAAAAGAAACACAAAATATTTTCAATGCATATTACAAAAAACATACATAAAGCATGCTAAGAGGAATATCCTACCTCAATAAATTTCCATGGTTGAGAATGAATTGATGAAGCTTCTCTAAGATCTCCAAGTCCTTCCACAATATTTTACCAAGACCCCCAAAGAAAAATATCCAAAATATCCAAAGGTTTGTATCGAATTGATATTTTTTGGTTTTTCCAAGGCAATATTTTATATCCATTACCTTGTTTGTAAAGTGGTCATTCTACTAGTCCTTTAACATGTTCCAATGTTTATTGGCCTTATTACTTGTTCTGGTAGGATCTTCTCTTAATCAGAACAACTGTGAGGGATACTCTTTAGTATCATGGTCATCCCACTCTCTACAAGTGTTGTACTATACCAAGTTTATCTTTTTGGGTAGTGTTCATAAGTCTACTTGCAATGCATTGGATTTATTTTCTCCATCTTCCCCTAGGCACTAGTTTCTAATGTGTCCTTCTCTAATAACTACACTAGATATTGGGTCTTGGTGCAAACATCTCTTGCTTTGCCATTATGACTTGCTGGAGTTTCAGTTGTTTTATCCTTAGTTTCAATTTTTCCATCTCCTTATTCTCTCTTTCTCTTTCTTGTTTTCGTTAGGATTGGTTTTCAATCTAGCATGAAAACGTAACTAGTTTCGGGTAGGTGTTATAATGTCTTCCATCCAAATCTATTCTAATTTTCAATATCACTCTGAAGATTAACCATTCTATTTTATGGTTTTTCGTTAATGGTTCTTCTAGTCTTCTAGTAAATTATTTGAATCATTTATCAAATTCCTTTATTGTTTCATATTCATTTTGGGTTTAAGTTCTTGGAGCTTACTGAATCCTTTTGTAGGTAAGTCTAGGGTATCAAAGTTGGCTAGAAAACCTTATTTCACTACTTCCCATTCTTTGTCAATGTTAGGGTAATTTTTTTCATACCATTTTAAGGTATCATTGCATGATCCAATGAAGTCAAATAAATTTGTACCATCTCTTGTTAAATGTTGTCTTTTCCACATAGACTCTAAGATAAATATGTGTTCTATGGATTCATCTATATATTTCCCAAACATCGGTAATTTCTTGGGAGTATTCATTTTTGGTTCTTCATTTGATTCTCTATATGTACATATACTATGTTTTTGATTAGCGATAAATAGGTTTTGCGGGGACTAGAAACCCCTTACATACCAGTTTTGAGGGGACCAAAAACCCCATACAAACCAATGAAAGCTACAAAAAGATAGGAACACAAATAATCAACAGCCCAACATCATCAGTCTACCAAAAGATACACACGACAAAACAAACTACAAAGAATCAACTTTGAAGGGGTCGCAAACCCTTTTACAACCAAGAATTCACATGGACCCAAAACCCAATCAATTTAAAGAAATTGCTTGAGTCAGCTAGTCACTAAACACAACCTACCACATCCAATCCATAGTAAACCAACTACTCAACCTTGAGCAAAAACAACAAGGGCTGCCAAAGCACCCTTCAAGAACAATTATTTCTCCCAAACTCCCTACCTAAATAAGAGAGCAACTAGTAAAAACAGATTTTGAGAGCATAGAAAAGCACTGAAAAACATCACCCATCTTGCAAAACCATCCCAATCAATCCACCATCTTGAACTCCACTTCAATAGGAGAGAGCTCCCCTCTATAGGAGAGGATAAAAGAGAACCCTTCCCACCAAAGCCACTGCACTCTAGCTCACACAAACTCCAACTCAATAAGAGATTCTAAGAGAGGAAAGATCTATTCACCACCTCTATAGCCACCAAATCCACCTCCATAGGAGCAGGCTCCTCCTTAATATGAGTGGTCTCTACCTCAAAAGAAGACACAACCTGTAAAACATGGCAAAAGACAATGATAGTAGGAAGGATTGACATTACATCCTTTGGCACCACATGCTCTGAGTGCTTGACACAAGAAGTAAATAACAGCCCAGCCAACAACATAGAGAAAGTAACCACCCAAGCCTTGAGAATAGACATTTGGGATAGCTCAACCAGCAACCCATAAACAAACTCCCTCATCAACAAAAATTTTGAAACCCAATCGGGGTACAGAAAAACCATACCAACAAGACAAGGCCCAAAGCCTGGAACAAAGAGAAACCAGAAGGCTTCAACAAGAAGAGGTAAAAATTTAGAACAAAGGATCCAAACCACAAAAGGAGAAAAAAATCACTAGCCACTTGGGGATCAAGAGGAGCAGCAAAGACGTCAGCTAGGAGGACCACAAGACACACTTCTAGAAAGAACATGACCACAAAGAGAAAAACCCAAACAAAGTAGCAGGATACCACAAAACCCTACCAAAAGAGAGAAACCCCTCCCCAAAAGCCACCATAACATCCACAAAAAGGCGCTAGAGGCCAACAAAAGAGCCAAAAAGAAGGACCCACATGCAACAAAACAAGAACCCCTCCAGAGGAATGAGGAACCCACACACCACCGAAGGCAACCAACATAGCTCAATCAGGAGCCAAAGAGGAACTCCAACCAACTCAATCTGACCATGGCCATAGACCAAGCACCACTACACACCAAAGGATGCAGCACCAGGGCAGAGCACCTCAAGTGGATAAACAAGCTGAATCGGACCAAAACAGTCCACAGCTCCAGGAAAGGCGAACACTCTAGCATCGCTAGGAAAACACAATAGAGAAAGAAGCCCTGCATCAAACCCAAACACCTCCCCAAATGTAGCCAAGAGAAGGAAATGATTTCTCAATACTAGAAAATGAGGAGGAACCACCAAAAACCAGAGAAAATCTAAATCTTCATCAGAATCTCCATCTCCTCCATCGACATATTCAAATCCCCACCCCCACTCCTATTCCTGCCCAACGCTCCCGCTCGCTCTATCTCTACATATTGTACATATCCTATGTTAAAATGGTATCTACTTAGATTTTCTATATTATTTTATTCTCCTTGTTGGTCTCCTATGCTTTTTTCTACTTCCTCCACATAAATCCTTCTCACTTTTAATGACATCAAGGGTGACTCATGGTTTGAGGGTTGTGTCTATTCAAATAGTCTTTTCATCCTTGGAGATATTTGTTTTTTAATAAGCATCATTTGGTTATTTTATGATGTTGTTTTATTAAAGGTATTTAAATTCATGGAATCTTCTAAGTATTTTCTACCACATCTTCTCCTCTTATCTTTAAGATGCTTTTGATTACTAACTCATCCAAGTAATCAACAACAAATGTTATGTTTCTATGTTTTGTATAATCTAGTTTATTTTTTCCATGCTAGAACCTAGTTGTGGAATCCTTTCCCTACATTCTCTGATAACATTGTCCATGGTTCTCTCTTCCTCTTCTTCTCTGACAATTCCCATAGTGGCATGCTCAACAACACCCTCAATGACATGCTCAACTTCTTTGTTTCTATTTTCTTCCACAAACTCTAAGTCCCACTCTTTTTTCCTCTTTTCTTCTTCTTCCATCCTTCTACGATATCTTTTTTGTATTTCCTAAGTTTTTTCAACCTCCTTTCTTTCATATTTATCTCCATTCCCAACAATAATTTCATTATCTCCTTTTTTCTTTTGTTATCTTCTGTTCCCATGGGTCTTTTTGGTCAAGACTTCCATTAATCTTTATATATTTTGTGGATGGTTTGAATTTTTTTAATAGTTACATATTTTCAAGGGTCTTTCTAGATCCCTCCCCCTTTCCATTTGTCATTGCTTAAGTGCCTACCCCCTCTCACAGAGGTAGTACTTAAGAGAGGTGTTTGTAGATTTTTTCTTTTCTTTTGCTATGTTTGTCCCTTGTTCTTTTACTCAAAAATTCTTCACTATCCTCTCTAGGGTACCAATAACAAAACCAATGATAGCGAGAGGAAATGGGGAATTGTAATCTAAAGATTTGTGCCCTAGTATCCCTCATGTAGTTAGTTTATACCCTAGAGGGTACAGTGGTAGAAAAGAGTAAGTTTGGTAAGGAACTATATATAACAATAATTTTGATATAACTTAACCATAAATAATGATCATCCATAACACCCATTCACTAAATATTTATCACTCATTATATATATTCAAATAACCATTGCATGAGTAGGTCTCAGTCTCTACTTTTCCTTACAACCCTTTTGTATATCTCTCTTCTATGCTATCATATGCTCTATTATGTTATCTATTGCATACATATACCAATGCTTAGTCTCTTATAGAGATGTGAACCTTGTAGGGAACCCCTTAACCTATCTCTCATTTTGGTCTAATGCTCTACAGTGGTTTGTGGTAGGTTGTACTATGTGCCTTGTACCATGCAAACACATGGTATGTTTTATGTAATGTTCAAATGCTATCTTTAGTCTATAATGTTTATATAACAATGTGTTGACTCAACTATTTCGATTACCCTTTGCACATTGTTATCTAAACATTGGAGAATGAAGATACCATGTCTTCAACCATGAAGATTATTATATAAACCCTAGAGACTAAAGATACTATGTGCAAGTATCCACAACTTTAAAGCTCTAGATTTCATTTCATTGATGGGTTAAAGTGTTTTGTATTGTTTACAAGAATGTTAGCATATCTAAGATGAATGATTTGAGTGGAGGAAAAAACAATTCAACAGACGTTGAAGTGTTTCGTCTTGTTTACAAGGATGTTAACATATATAACATGAACAATAATTTGGGTGGGGTAAAAATTCCTCACTAGATCCACCCAAATTGCTTTAGCAAGACCATACTATTCCAATTCACACCGGTGTTTTGTGAGGCATGGGCAAGTTGGATATAACATCCTCAAGCAATGGTAATTAATTCTTCAAGTCAAATAAAATATTATCTCATCAAACATCCTTATATTTATCTATTCAAAACATGAGTACTAACCACATTAATTAGCTTCTTTTTCATGTTTAGATAGGTAATATATATTACCTAGGAGAAAAAAATGTAAGGATGGTATTTGTTCCATATTTTAATGCCTCTCACAAGAATGTCTATCGATTGGGTAACACTGTATTGTGATTTTTCTTGAGTGGTTATGTCTATGCTTGGCACAAAATGGAGCTAGACTTGCAACTGTGAATGTGGGTGTGCTGGCCTACCATACCACCATAGGAAGAGTGGCTAAGAAGGAAATTGAGCTGGCAATATAATATGTAAATAATGATAAGACTATTCTTAATGGAATAAAACTTGTGCTTAATATGAAGAACTCCAATTGCAATGCTTCCATAGGTACTTCATCGAGTATGTTGTGCCTAAAATTTTTATTTTCACACTCGAAGAAATATTGTAAGTTGTTTACAAATTTAGATAGCTCTATGAAATTATATATGAGATCACTAGTAGTTTATTCAAACTGAAACTGATTTTTTGAGGTTTTACTTTGTTCAACATGATTGAGAATTTTGTTGGAGTTGTTTTTGGATGTGCAAAAATAAGCTACTCAACGTTTCCTCTATATAGCTGGTGAGTCCATATAAATGATTATTTAGTGGGTGCATTGAACTCTGCGTTTTTTTCCTCAACAATTTTTTTACCAATGAGGTATTTTTATTTTTAAGTCAAAGACATAGTGTTCAACCTTTTGAATCAATGTTACTTAGAAACATTTTTTCATGATGTATAGAGCCATGGAATTTTTCAAGCTGTTAGTGTTTGCCATGCTTACATTTCTATTGAATGTGATGGTATTGGGGAACTTTGATATGGATGCGCTTGTGGAATTCATGAGAGCCCTTGATAATTCTGATGAGCTTGTGGATTGGAAAATGGATAGCTCATCTACTTGTGAGTAGACTAGCATGAGCTACAAGGGTGGTGATGAAATAAACTCAACATGCTCTGATACCACTGATGGCAAGGGAAACTCTCCCTTCCAAATCTAAAACCAAACACACATACAACACTATGCAAGAAGGATACAAATAAACATTAACAACAAAATATGAAAGAGAAATCTGCAACATATTGATTTCAAAATTTGGAAATGAATTACATAATCATGGAGCTCATATGCTCCCATACATCATGGGCTTTACATATACAAATATCTACAACTCAACATTCTAGCTTCATTCTAGCAACATCTGAGTATGCAAAACTCTTCTTCTCCAAAGCCAACTTCACCAAATGAGCAACATCAATATATAGAAATTGTGTGAGAAGAAACCATATTGGTTTCTCAAAACAACCTCCACTAAAACCACCAAGAAAAACCAGCCACTTTCTGTTTATCAATGCTTTGTCATTCATCATAATTTCCTCAAACGATTTTTGGGTTTGGTGCGCCTCATTTACAGCTCTTCAGATCATTTTTAAATTCTTTATTTCATTACCATATGAAAAATTTATGGCCGTTTTACTAAGACTGGGTCTCACAGTAAGACAATTTTTTTCTTTCCCCAAAATTAATAAAATGCCAGTCAAACCTCCAAAATGCTCATTACTCCTTGGCATGGATTTCCTCTTCTTAGCATGTGCATTCAATATGCAATTCAATTTTTTTTCTTTCCACCTTACACCACTCTCTCCATTCCATCAATGCCCATCATTCTAGTCCTCCAACAAGATGCAATTTCAATATTTTTTAATGGAGTTACAATTTACAATAATTGTCCACTCATAGGCTTGGACATGGAAATTTTCTCTTTTAGAAAATTAACACTTCTCAAATATTTTTTAAAAATTAAAAAGTGAATCAATTAATTAATTAATTTTTCCACAATCCATCACCAAATTTTGTTACGTTGGAGGAGTTGAAAATTTCAACAATTTACACCTACAGCCAAAAATCAAAATAAAACACAAGCATAAAAAATTAAAATATTTTTGGTTGTGCAGGATTGCTTGGTACCCCTGGATGCTCTTGCATCAGGTGGAATTATGATATCTCTTGTTCTAGAAGATTTGAAGTTGTAAGGTCCCATTTCAGTAGATCTTGGGAATCTTAAGGCTTTGGAGGTTTTGAAGCTTACTAATAATCTTCTAGTAGGTAGCATTCCAAGGAAAATTTGGGAGCTCGAGAAGCTTAAAGTTTTGGACTTGAGTGACAATTGTTTTTTTGGTGAGATTGATGCTAGCATAGGAGGTATTGTTGAGCTTTCCCTAGGCAATAATTATCTCTTGGGACATTGGCACCTCAATTGGGATTACTTTCTTGGTTGGAAATATTGGAGCTTGGAAAAAAAATTTCACTAGAAGCATTCTTGTAGAGATGCAATAATTGGACCTTGGTGGCAACAATTTCTTTGGAGTCATCTCACCATAGCTAAGCAACTTGAAGAACTTGGTATCTCTTGATCCGGTTAAAAGTTTTATTACTGCCACCTTTCTACTTGAGCTTGGGAAACTAGACACATTGGCATCTCTAAACATCTCAAACAACTCCCTTTTTGGTAGTCTTCCTCTAGAGATTGAAAATATGGTGAATTTGACTGACCTTTATTTTCGAATCAACAAGTTTTCAGGCCTTTTATCTATTGAAACTGGTAATCTAATCAATTTAAAAAAATGTATTTTCCTTCTTGCTCCCTTCGAGAGCCTATTATGAATGAGATATGTAGGATGCAGTCCTTAGAAAAACTAGATCTTTCAAATAATCCACTATGGTCCCTTATTCCACAAGACATAGGAGCTCTGATAAATAACACCATTTTTAATATGGTGAATGTGGATTTGAATGGACCGATTCAAAATTTAGGTATTATTATTAAATTATGTATGTGAAGATGAGGGTTATGCCTAGTTGGCATGATCGATCATTTCTTTGGAGTTTTACTTTCACTAAATGCTAATTTTCTTAAGACTAGAACCACAACTCCTTGGTTTCATTAGAAGCTTCTTGAAACTATGTTAGCAGAAATATAATTTAATCTTGGGTAGATGAGTGGCTAAATCATAAAAATAACTTTAAAGTAAGAGTAGAATTATATTAATGCTAATGAATTACCAAAATAGATCGATGGGACTCTGAGAATGCATCCAAGTAGGATAGTCACTTCTTAGGGACAATGTACTCTAACATAAACCTAAGAAATTAATGATGCAAGACATGTAATGTTACATTCAACATTATCCTAACTAGAAACAAGTGAGAAGGAAGAACTGAAAAAAAGAGAAGAAATTTGTAGATTTTTAAGCCATAAAATCTTTTTCATTTTTTTTAGCTATTACAATGAGGTTGAGATGATGGTAATTAAAATATAGTGATGTAGGCATGTAGTTTGCATTGCATAACATCTTCTCATTTCTTAGGTTGTCATCTTTGCAAATTCATGTGCAACATTTAATTAGATCTGAGAGCATGAATTTCGAAGGTCCTTAAGACTAGAGAACCATGGAATGATTTGAAAGGATAGCAGTAGTAATTTGGTTTTATTATTTCAATTCCTTTTATGTAATAAATTTCATGGATGTGTGTGTTTAGTTTTATTAACTAGTTACTTCATTGTCACATTTAAAAACCACACATAAATCGACGCCCACCATGGGGCCTAGCCCTAGTTTTAATCTATTTTTTGTTGAGTTTTTCTTCGCAGCTTTCGTCGAAAGTTCCAAAGTAGTGCATACAAATTTTTCTCTAGCGCATCTAGCAAATTTACCGACACATTGAGTCACTGTTTCAACGCATCTAGTAGTTCTTCTAGCGCATTTGGTCACTATTCTAGTGCATTAAGTCTCTGTTTTAGTGCACTCAATTTTTCTTTTGGCGCATCAGGGAGTTTTACTTTTCATTCTATGCTTTTCTAGCTTAGCGCATTTGGTTTGTTATTTAGCACATTCGGTAGTTTAGCGCATTCTGTCTAAACTTTAGCGCATTCGATCACTATAATGGCGCATCTGGTTTTTGTTGAAAATTTTCTAAATTCCTGAAACTAATCTGTGTTTTTTGTTTTGCAGGAACCTTATATGCAGTCAAAGACTCTATTGAAACCATAAAGGACGTTGCAAAGAATTCAAAGTTGAAACTACTAATGATTGATTGTAGGGTTGAATTTATTGTCATTTCTTTTGATTAAGTTAGGAACATAGCTTAATTAGAGGGATAATTGAACACCATGTCTACTTGTTTGTGGAATGGTAGGTGTGGATGCTCTCCCCTTAAATGGGTGATCAGAAAACCAGACCCATTCTTTTTATTGCATTTTATCTTTAGAGGGCCTGCCTTGGTGGGAAAAGAGGTAATCACCCCAAGGGAATGAACCAAACTGGTAATAGGCTAAATCCAAGCCCTTCTAGTTGCTATATAAAATGGGTGCTTGAGGAAAGTTCAAGTACCATGAATGGTTATGCCGACAAGTGATTCCCTTAGTACCCATGTGGTGCGTAAAAACCTATAGAGCATAACCTCTATAGGCTGGGAGTCCTCCTTAATGGAGCTAATCTTGTTGTATGTATAGCCCACCTGAATACATGCCCCTACTAAAACCATTTGTTGTAGTAAGCCAAAAATACCTTTACTATTTACCAATGCAAGAACGGTCGTTCTGAAGCCGTCCCATATTATTTTGGCTTATATGTAGAGATGAGAAGTTCATCATGGAAGATTCATGAGGATTGAGGCTTGGCTGACCCAAGAAGTGAGTGTCATGGAGGGGAGTCAGTGTGGTCAAGCCTCTAGTCATCCGCTATAAGTAGCACAGTTGGAGCAATCCAAGTGGGATCCAGTAGATATTGTCTTACATAGCCTAGGACTGTGCTTGTTTGATGAGTTTTACCCATGTGTTTTTAAACCAATATCCAAGAAAACATCACACAAAAATATTCAACCACTAATTCAGAAGAAAACCCAAACCAAAAAATCCAAATTCACTGCCAAAAACTAGGAAAATCTGTCAAACTGTCAAAAACCAAAAAACATTTTGTAGTTCAGCACATCTAATGGCTGCCCCATCGTATACCTTGCATATTTTAGTGCATACCTTGCCTGTTCTAGTGCATCCCTGTCATATTTCAATGCATCCATTGACTACCCCAACACATACCTTGCATATTTTAGCACATTCGTTTACTATTCTGGCGCATCTCAATCATATCCCAACATATACTATCTTTGCATTTGTTGAATCCTGCAATGCATCCATTTGCTATTATAGCGCATACCTTGCCCGTTCTGGTGCATACCTATCATCTTTTAGTGCATCTATATTTTAGCACATCCATGCACTGTTCTAGCGCATCCAAAAAAATTGAAACTAGAGAGCTAAATTTCCCTATCTTTCTGAATTTTAACCTCACAATTCAGGATCATTTTCAGTCCAAAACCTCTCCTCAGTCGTACCAGAATCTCAAAAAATTTGAAACCAACATTGTCAAGTGAGAATCCCTCATCTAAACCTTGATCAAACATCCCAAAATTTCCTTTTCATCATACTTATTTCTAATTAGCAATTGTGTTTCACCATCAGGATTTATCATCCTTTATCATGATTAATCATCCTTCATCCTAAAAAAACTTGATTGATTAGATTTAACCTTAGTCTTTGGCACTCCCAAAACTTTGATCAAAAGCTTAGAAAATTTTCATCACTTGTATTCCCATTTTAACTAGATTGCAAAAGCGAAAACTTGAGCAAAAGGAAATAGAAAACCACAATACCATGGTTGAGAGAGAAGAGAATCCCTTTTTTGGAATCCAACAAGATGAGGTGGAGGAAACAATGGATGAAGCCTTAGAAAAATCCCAACAAGACCCCAATTTTCATAAATTCATGGAGAAAATCTTTGAAAAAGAGGGTGAGAAATACCTTTTGATGTTAGCAAACAAAGGATTCAAACTACACAAAGACTTCGATATCACCAAATTAAAAAGAATTCCTAAGAAGATAAAAACTGAAATACCAAATAAAACAAGAAGTGAAGCAAAAACCAATGACCCCATGGATACTTTAAAACAACAAATCCAAATCCTCCAACAACAAATGCAAAAAATACAAATTGGAACCACCAAGAGATACTCAATACAAGATATATGTCCCCACCCTTTTGATCCAAGTGTCAACATGATACCATTTCCCAAAAATTGTGAATTCCCCAAATTTGATAAGTATAATGAGAAAACAGATCCAATAGATCATGTAAGGGAATTCCAAACAATGAGTCTTGAATTTTCCCATGAGGAAACATACTAAATGAGATTATTCCCATGTAGTTTGGGAGGGAAATGCATGCAATGGTTCTCACAATTACCGCCAGGGATTAAATATTTTGAGGAGTGAGTCAACAAATTTATCACCCAATATTCCGATAACATCCAACATGAGATCACAATGAAGGAAATTTGTAATGTCAAACAAAAGAAGGGGGAAGCATTTCTAGTATTTTTACAAAGGTGGAGAATATTATTCGCAAGGTATCCCCATCCGATACTAGAAAAAGAGAAGATGGAGGTATTCATTGATTACCCTAAATGATGAGATGAGTTATAGGCTCGACTTACAATTTCCTCAACTTTTGAAAAGTTAATTGAAAATGGGATAAAATTTGACAAAGCTTTGGTCAAGCGAGGAATCTTGAAAATCTACAATGAAAAAAATTCATCCAATTCCTCCAACAATGAAAAACCAAAGTTTTGGCAAACGTACAAGAATAATGGTAATGATACCTCAACCAAAATGCATAATGCCAAACCGGCCTTAAATCCATCTGGAATCACGCCCAAGACCAATTCAACCCCAAATCAAAACAATACCAACCAGAACATGAATCAGAATAATAACCAAAATAATCCTCCACCTAAACTACCATTCCAAACATCGACTAATCACAAAAAGTTTACACCTTTGGGTCAATCATACGAATCTGCATTGAAGGAACTTCTAGTGGAAAATCTTATCACTCTACCTGACACCAAAGGTTTTGAACCCAAAGTAAAATCGTCGTGGTGGAACAAGGCCCACTTTTGTGAATTTCACCGATGCAAAGGTCACCTAACTAGTAGTTGCATGCAATTAAAATACAAGATTCAAGACTTGATTGACAACAACATCATACAGATAGAGGGACCCCAAACTAATACTGATCATGGGGTATTCAGGAACCCCTTACCAAATTATGACAAAGGGGAATCTTCTATCACCAATGGAAAAGGAAAGAATGTGAACTATGTTCAAGACACTACCATCTATCATATCTCCTTCATTGAGGACCAAAAAAAGGACATTGAGATCGATAACACACTAGACCTTTTTGCAGTTAACCATTCAATCAATGACACCAACATTTACCCCAATCAAGTCCATGATATCCCACAAGACATGGTTTCAATAGATAATCAAATCAATGTCATAAAAAACAAAGGAAAATAAGATAGTGTACCCGTCAATGCGACCACGAGGGCACAATCTAAGTATGTCTTAAAAGGGAGCACTTCTAAAATATTTGTTGCCCCCTCTTATCAATATAACATTGTGGATCAGCTCCAGAAGATTCTTGCACAAATATCAATATTGGAGCTCCTTAAAATCTCACCCACTCACAAGGAGATCTTGGAAAAATCCCTCGTTGATACAATAGTACCAAATAATTTGGAAATCTGCACTTTCCAAGCCATGGTGGGACATCTAGTTGCACCTCATTTCTTATCCTTTTCAAAAAATGACGATGTATCTCTCACCCATCCTGATAATTTTTCCCTTCACATCGAGGTCCTAATCCATAAAATTCGTGTCAAACGCGTCCAAAAAAATAGGGGAGCTGGTCTTAATATTTGTACTCTAAAGCTTGTCCATGCCTTGGGATTCTCTGGAAATGCAATAGATGCAAGGAAAAAGATAACCATCAAAGCTTATGATGATGAGGAAAGAGCTTCAAAAGGATTAATTGTATTACCAGTACAGGTTGGTCCAATTCAAAAGGATGTAGTTTGCCAAGTCTTGGATAAAGATTTGACATATAATATACTCTTGGGTCATTCCTAGATCCATGAAATGTAGGTTGTCCCCTCAACATACCATCAGTGTCTGAAATTTCCTTGCAATGGGAAAGAACTTACCATCCCTGTTGATTCTAATAGTCCTCAACATTGCAATACCCTTAAAGCTATCCAGGATGTATTTGTGCCACATAATTGAGAAGCTCCTGATTCCACATCTAAAATCCCTACTAATTCAAGTCAATCCAATCCATTGTCAAAATTGCTAGCCTTATCCTCCAATGAAGGAAGCCAACCAAGTTCCTTGTCAAAACAACCAAAGAAAGAGGAGAAAGCCACCCCTTCTACATTCGTCAACCCTGAAGCCCAACTCAACACTTTGGCCAAACAGTTTGAGAAGAAAGTCCAAGTCAAAGAAAAAGGTGTGGGTGAATATTCCATTGTGCAATCCCTCGACCTCTCATAGTTAACCTCACCAAAATCCTATGGTCAACCATCAACCTCGTCACAATCACCCTCACAACAGGAAACTCTTTTTGATGGTCGATTCATAAAAGCAAGCACTCAAGCAGAGGAATCTGATGACAAATATATTTTGAATTGGCTCTACAAAGATGAAACTGATTCTCAAGCATCAATGGCTACTATACAAACCAATCAGTATGGCAAAGGATTCTCAATCTTGGAAAAAATGGGATATGATGGACAAGGACCTATTGGAAAAAGGAAAGAAGGTATTGTGGAACCCATCTAGCTTGTCATAACAAATCCAAAAGATAAAATAGGGTTGGGATATAAAGAGCACCAAAAGGATGAAGAAACAAAGGAGGACCTAAAACAAAAGTTTGTTGAACAAATCTTGCAACTACAAGCAAGTGATCACTATGAAACTTATTCCAATGAGTATGAGTGGGATTCACTATTAGAAGAGTCCTATCATGATAAGGAAATCGATGTGGTACACAAGTATACTCCCACACTCAAGGAGGGACAAAGCTCAGGATTAAGACCACTTGAATTAGGATCGCAAAATATTGATGGCTCGAGTGAAGACGATCAAACTCCTAGCGAGATGGATCACTCAAAAGAGAATAAAATCATAGACCTCGACCTTTCCATAGTATTATTCGATGAGGATGTCACCATTAGGACCCTTACGAGCTTTGACTTGAACCCATATGACGATCCCCTACCATTGCTACATATTGAACTCATAGATTGGGACCAAACTGAACCTATTGATATCCCCACCTTTTCAAATGATGAGGCCATCATTAACTTCCTCTACGTTGTTAATCCTAAAACAAGTTCCACCATTGAACATCATAATGAAGCTTCCCGATAGGGGAGTGCCAAATTTCCCAGCTGCAAAATAAACAAAACAAAATAAAGATCTGATGGTGAAAACCATTCCATGGCAATATCAAATCAAGAAAGAATAAAAATAAAGAGTGCATCTGATGGTGAAAACCTCTCTGAGGCACCGAAGGAAGGGAAATTTGACACTCTTCTTGGTGTAAGAGGGTTTGGATGGAAACACTCACTGTTCCATGCTCTGGGTCACACCTTAGCAAATCCCTTTGGTGGATCTCTCCACCAACTCAACCTATAGGTCCTAACTCATATGTAGATACCCTTGGTTCTACTGGCCATCCCCTCTTCCAACCATATCACACAACACAACCAATACTTGGTGCTTAACCTCTGTTTCACCCTTGACCCTTAATCTTCCCTAAAGGCCAAATACACACAACACTCAACTAGATCCTTGCAGGGGTGTAAAGATATGCTATCATGCTTCCTAGCATCCTATTAGGCTTCTTGAACAACCATTAGACTCCATTTCTCCATTGCTCCTTCCAAACCCTCACTTAGGGTTAAAAAGGCTACAAGCCTAAAGCCCCTATTTGCTCTCCTAACCCGAGAAAAGTGGTTATCTCTCCAAACTCATCCAAAGAACCTGAAATATTTTTCATGGATTCTTGGTCCCTATACCAACCTCTTCAAGATTCCCCAAGATTTAGGCCTTGCCTTGCCGTACACAAGTCTGTCCTTAAACTTTGCAAAATGTAGGGTTTTGAGCCAATTCCTGACCACCCGGTTGGACTGTCGAAGAGTTTGCCTAGAAAACAGACTGTTGGAACCTCCTCCTTGGTACTAGACCACTTTGAGACCTCCTTCCACACTTCTACCATGGGGTTTATCCTGGAGAAGTCGTCCCTGCAAGTTATGTGCTTTTTAGCACTGTCCTTCCTAGTCGGGCATTGCCAAGCTCGCCTAGGAAGAGACTTTCCTCATGATTGCTTGCCTCCTAATGACTCCTAACCCTAAAAAAAATATTGGCATGGATCCTAGCCACTGCTTCCAAGATCCCATACACCAGGTTCAGGGGAAAGGTGGTCTAGGACTCCATTTGTTGCAGCTTGCCAGTCAGAATTTCCAAAAAAACAAGAACCTAGTTAACTGAAATTAAAAGCTTTAACCAATGAAACAACTTCCTACAGACCCAACCAAAGCTTGGAAATCAATTAGATCACATTCCCCATGTATCAATATGCCTGGTTAATCCATTAACACACTACCGAGAACACAATACAGAAAATTCAATTATTTCCTACTGTCTTCGCTTAGCATTCATGAACATTGTCAAATTACAAACTTTTCAAACATTCACAAAGCCTTCCAACCCTTCAAACAGGTCGAGGCACTCCTTATAAAGTTTCAAAAGGTGGTTATCCTTCCCCTTGGTTGGACATAACCACCACCTTAGGCCAAAATTTCTTAAAGCAACATTTTGGGCTTTATTTCCAATTACTAGAACTTACCCACCATGAGTGTCTAAACTCACAACTCTTCCACTCCTAATAGCTCCTGACCACTACTTGGTCCTAACCTTCAAACATAATGCAATGGTCAACATGACCTTATATAAATGCATAAAAAACAAACTTACTTCATATTTCTTAGTATTTTCCTAGGTGTTCGTCTAGACGCTCCTGCACCACTTCTAGAGCACTTCCAGGAAAGATCCAAAGTTCTGATCGAGCCAACACAATTAATCAACATAGGCAATGTAAAAACAATGAAAACTCTCCATCTAGCAGAATCTTTGACATAACAAGAGAAGCCTAACTTTATCAAGTTCTTTGAAGAAAGGAAAATCATTTTTTCCTGGTCATATGCCGACATGCCAGGGATAGACCCAGATCTCATCATGCACGACTTATCCCTTCCTTCAGGAATCAAACCAGTCAAGCAAAAGTTGAGAAAAATGCATCCCCGCATTGCCTTGTTGGTGAAGGTGGAACTAAATAAATTATTGGATGTCAGATTGATTAGACCCATTGACTATGCTTAGTGGATATCCAACATTGTACCTATTTCAAAGCCTTATGGAGACATACGGATTTGTACAAACTTTAGAGAACTCAACAAGGCTTGCCTAAAAGATGATTTTCCCTTGCCAAACATTGATATCATTGTAGACTTAACAACAGGTCATGGCATGTTGTCACTCATGGATGGATTTTTTGGCTACAACCAAATCAAGATAGCACCTAAAGACCAGCATAAGAATGATTTCACTTGCCCTTGGGGAACCTTCTGTTGGAATGTTATTCCCTTTGGATTGAAGAATGCAAGAGCCACATATCAGAGAGCCATGACAACTATCTTTCACAAAATGATGCATACCTTTATGAAAGATTATGTGGACGACTTGTTAGCCAAATCTTACACTAGAGAAGGACACTTGGAGATACTAGACAAAATATTCACCTGACTAGATAAGTTCAACTTCTACCTAAATCCAAAGAACTGTGTGTTTGGGGTAACATCAACAAAGCTATTGGGATACATAGTGTCAGAAAAAGGTATTGAGGTAGACCTTGTAAAAGTGAAAGCTATCATGGAAATGCCACCTCTGAAAAATATCAGTTAGTTAAGGTCCCTTCAAGGAGGATTTCAGTCAATCAAAAGATTCATATCACAATTGGTTGATAAGACCCATCCTTTTACTCACCTACCTGCTGCATAAAAATATTTCCTTTCGATGGGATGAGAAATGTGAGGCAACCTTCAATCAACTAAAGAAATATCTAATGAGTCCACCTGTCGTAGTACCACCAACAGAAGGGAAGCCTCTTTTATTGTACAAAACCACAACTGATCGATCATTGGGAGCTTTGTTGGCACAAGAAGATTCAACAGGAAAGGAGAGAGAAATCTATTACATCAGTAGAACCCTAAATGGTTTTGAAATCAACTATACATACATTGAGAAAGCTTGCCTAGTTGTAGTGTTCATTACCCAACAATTGGGACACTATATGTTGACTCATACAATCAAACTCATAGCCAAGATAGATCCATTGAAATATCTCCTTAGCAAAGAAAATTTGATAGGAAGATTAGCCAAGTGGGTAATGGTACTTAGTGAATTTGACATCCAATATGTTGAAATAAAATCAATCAAAGGGAAAGCCATCGCCGACCAACTAGCTAAGGCACCGATTCATGATGATCATCCCATAAATGTTGAATTTCCAAATGCAGATGTCCTAATAGTAACAACAAAGCAGTGGGTATTGTATTTTTATGGCTCATATACTCAACACAGATCGGGAGTAGGAATTCTATTCATCACTCCCCTAGGACACACTATTCTGAAGTCTTACCGCCTGATGTTTCCTTGCACCAACAACACAAAAGAATATGAAGCACTTATCATCGACATCAAGATAGTTGTAGAATGGAAAATTACAAAGTTGCAGGTCTACGGGGATTCTCAACTAGTCATTAATCAGGTCAACAATGATTATCAAACAAAGGATGATAAACTAATACCCTATAAGATAATGATTGATGACTTTAAGAAATATTTTCTTGACATTAAATTTGATCAAATCCTAAGGATTGAAAACAAAGCTATCGATGCTATGGCTACCATTGCTTCTTTGCTACAAATTCTACAGAAACAAAGTCATTATGAGTTCATGGTGGAAGAACTATTTAGCCCTGCTTATGACGACCCTAAGTCCCAAATCATATGCCACCTAGTTGAGGCTGATACCCTGATCTACAAGAATATCTACACTTACCTAAAAGATAATATCCTTCCTTTCGATCTCTCTCGAAATCAAAAAAAAAACTTCATCCGCCAAGCCGCTCACCATACCCTTATAGTGGATGTGCTATATCAACGAGGTCTTGACGGAACTCTCTTACGATGTCTAGAAAGCGACGAGTCTGAAACGGATTTACAAGAGGTCCATTAGGGTATTTGTGAAACTCATTCAAGTGGTCTAACCCTCACTAAGAAACTCATCCATTTGGGATACTACTGGCCGACTATGGAGAGAGTCCTTTCAATTTGTCAATACATGTCAAAAATGCCAGATCCATAGTAATCTTATCCATGCACCAACACAAGAGTTGTAGCCCTTCGCATCAACATGGCCATTTTGTCAATGGGGGTTGGGTCTTGTACATAAAATTCACCCATCTTCATCTAATGGACATAAGTTCATCATTACAGCCATGAAGTATTTTACCAAGTGGGTCAAAGCCATGCCTCTAACCACCATCATAGGAAAATAGATCTCATCGTTCATCCTAAACTACATCATCTATAGGTATGGTATCCCTCAATCCATTATCACTGACAATAGAAGACATTTTAAGAATCAAGACATGCAAGAAATCTGTGAAAGGTTCCATATTCAACATCAATTTTCTACGCCCTATTACCCTTAAGGGAATGACCAAGTAGAGGCCTCAAACAAAACTATCCTGAAGATCTTAAAGAAAACTGTCAACGATGTTGGACATGATTGAAATATTCAGTTGAACCCTACTTTTTGGGCCTATCGTACAAGCCTCTGCACTCCCACAGGAGCCACCCCATATGCCCTTGTCTATGGATCTAAATCTGTCTTGCCTATTGAAGTTGAGATACCATCACTCTGTGTGTCCTTGAAAGGTCTCATTTCAGATGAAGATTACCGTGTGTTTAGACTACAAGAGTTGGAATTGTTGGATGAGAGTCATCAGCTGGTAGTAGATCACCTAAAGGCATATCAATAGAGAATGTCTAGGAGCTACAATCACAAGGTCAAACCAAGGACATTTCAGGTAGGTAATCTAGTATTGAAGGAAAATCCCCGTAATCAGCATGATCGAGAAAAGAAAGAAAAATTTGAGCCCAATTGGTTAGGTCCTTTTGTTATTGTCTCAGTCTTTGGATTGGGGGCATATCAGTTGTCTACACTAGAAGGGGATCTATTTGAAGAACCAATGAAAAACCTTCATATGAAGAAGTTCTACACATAATGCATCTGGTACATGCTTAAAAGTCCTAAAAAAAAATCATAAAAAGTCTTGAAAAAATCATAAAAAATTAGAAAATGTCCTGAAAAAATAATAAAAATCAGAAAAAGCCTTGAAAAAATTAGAAATAGTCTTGAAAAAATCATAAAAATCAAAAAGAGTCCTGAAAAAATCAAAAAAAGTCCTACAAAAATCATAAAAATCAGAAAGTGTCCTGAAAAAATGGTCACCCTGATGAAAACCTGGCAAACAGGCGTCTTGGTGAGAACAAAAAAATTTTAAAAAGTGAAAAAATAAAAAAAATCGTTGCGTTGATGAAAACCTGGCAAATAGGCATCTTGGTAATAGCAAAAAAATCATAAAATTTGAAAAAGTGCAATAAAAACAAATGGTGAAAACCTGGTAAGTAGGCACTATTTGTGATAAGTCAGCTTCTTCATCTATTTGAGCGTGTGTTGACTGTCTGCTTCTTGCTATCATTGTGCATTCACACCTATCATGCGATGAGCTTCATGTCCATATCTGGCTACTGTGGTCGTGTCCCACCTTGGCTTGGTTGTCATTGTACATATCCATAATAAATCTGGTTTGTTTCTCACTGGGGGAAAAATCTTGAACTCACTGGGGGCAAAACTCTATTGAGCTTAAAACAACAGGCAAGCAAACAACAAGGTAACCTTGGCGAAAACAACAATCACTATCACTATCAAAACTAAACCTCGAACATTAACCGATCAACCAATCAATCATCCAAATCAAATCAAACATCAAAGAAAATCAAATCAATTCTCTCTGGATGATCATCTTCTAAATCATGGTTGGATCCATTTAACATGTATGTTCAATGGTTATATCTTGATTGTTGCTATCATTTATCTGGAGTACCTCAATGATGTTGCGAACTAGAGGGACTATGATTAAGAATGATGTTTTTCTTTGTCTGTTGTCTATGAGTCAATCATTCCTACTGTGAAAATTGTCGCCAGACATGCTCTACAAAGTATCATTGATGACATTCTGAATTTGCATGGGAACATGATTAACTCTTGTCCATTTACACAAGTGATGCTCAGGTCATCTCGGTCTAATTATACCTAGATGATTGTGTTATCTTGTACTATCAAATCTCAATAGAAGTTGTATGGAAGTTGTACTCGAGTCATCATGGTCTAATTATACCATCAATGTTTGTACTAACTTTCAACATAATAAAACACTCAATGATGATACCAAGGACAATGAATAAGATGAAAACCTTGCATAGATAGGATTGCATTCATATTAGTTTTGCATTTGCATTATAGATTTTTCCAAGGCTGGGAACTCTCAACATGATGTTATCTCTCACTATGCGATTAAGTGCACTTGACATAATGAAAAAACAGCATTCGCCTGTATTAGCATTTTCATATCATATCATTAGAAAGCATTATCATACATCCATCCATACATCTATCATTATCAATCTCCTTATGTCTCCAATATGATATTGCAAATGAAATGAAGCTAATTACAATTTGGAAATGATATGCAAATGCCAAGACTCTTGGCTTACAACATATTCAAAATGCTATCATAATGCTGGTATGAAATATGCATCTACAACTGTCATATGGCAGCGATTTATACAATGATAAAACTACATAAATTGGAACCAAAGAACCTGGATGTTATGTGCCCATATGAAGAAGAAGGGATGGCGATCTTTCCCACCAAGAATCAACAAATTAGGAGCCCTTCAAGTGAAGAATCGTACTCCTCAAGGTGTCGCCCATGTTCTTTCCTTGTAACTTTTTGTATAAATAAATGCAACAATAATAGGTCTCAAAATTGGTGTAGAAATGATTTCCAACTCGATAGAAATCAATCCCTCCAATGCCCAAAAAATCCGGTCCCCTTAGTGAAGAGCAATGAATGAAAATGCAATTCCTCCCATGGCTGGTCTGCAGACTGAAACAAAATTACAGACCTCAAATAACTCACCAAACTTCTCCAAAAATCTTCTCCAATGGCTGCAATTATCTCAATGAGAAAGACTAAAGTATCCCCCTCCACTATCCAACTAGGGTTGATATTTCACAACCGAAATTGGCACTTAACCAGCTAGGTTTGGTCTTTCACAAATGAAGACTGGAAATCAACAAGCTAAGCATTCAGCTTCAACAATGTCGTAGAAAAGATGTATTCAACTCAAGATGTCTAAATGTCTAGCTCAAGCTTCTTTTTATATTTTTCATAAGAGAGCTCACACATTTTTCTTGTCAATGTGGGATAAAAGATATATTTTAACTTAAGTGACTTTATGATATATTTTATTTAGTCACTTTATTAAACTAATTAAATATAAAGTCATCCTTTAGCTATTAATTTATTGGAATAATTTTATAAATAATTAATTTAATATCTCCACTTTAATTTAATTAAAATAATCAATTAGTCATCCTTATGAAATATCAATATTTGGACAACTTAATTAATTAAATTAATCTACCTCCAAATTGGGGACATGACAGTCCTCCCTTGCCAAAGATTGTTTGTCCTCAAGAAATCCACACTGCCAAACCATCCAACTACCATAGTACCTGAAGCCCGAAATGGAGAATCACCTACACTTGTCCCCCAACCACCAGGATCCCAAGTGATCCTACCACATGTGCAAACCCAAAAACTCTTAATGTAGCTAGAACCCACGAAGCTGTCAAACTCTATCAACCAATGAAATCGTCCAACTAGTAAAGGAATTCCTAGATTCCAACTCTGTAAATCAATCTCATCGTGCCAACTCCAAGTATTGCGTTGATATACCTCAAGTGTCATACCTGGATCCCAAATAATCCTGAAAAGAACTCCAACCAACAACTCTTGTAGACAATTGAAGCTCATGTCACTATCAAGCCCTCTCACTCTGTGAAGCCAACTATCCAAACAGTAAACTCCTAGATCCCAAATCTGATAATCATCTCTATATAAATTGTGCACAGGGATCTCAACCAACTACTGACCAAAACTGTGGTGATGAACCTCCTGCCTCCAAGTTGTTGGAAATCCAATACCTAACTCTTTTCATTGTGCCACTTTGATACCCCCTAATTACAAAATGTAGCAAGTCTCTAAGTCCTGAATCAAGAAGCAATCATCAGGAGACCACAGAGTAGAAGACTCACAACTCATGTTAGGATGAGTTGAGCTAACCAAAACCTCCTTGTTACCCTCAACAATCTCACCATCAAAACCACTATCAAGAGTAGAAACAATATCATCATGAGTGCTATCAATATCCTAAAAAGAGACTGGAACCATATCAAAATCCAGTGTGCAAGACCTAGGTGAAACCATCTCCTGTTGGAGAGATTGACCAATGTCAATCTCGAAACTATCGATGTAGAGCTTAGTGCTCAAATCCCCACTAACATCTGAACCTGCAACCAAGATTGATGTATATGTAGCATGAGGGTGAGTGCAAGGAGATCCCATACTGCTTTCCTCAACCTATGTCCTGGCTTCCATAAATGACTGAGTCTCTTCTATACATAATGAATCTCGAACCGAACTCAACTCTAAGAAGAGCTCATCAACATGACTCTCTGATTCCTAAAGAGCTAGTTGGGTACTCCTCAAGGAATCACTATTAACCATAAGCTCGTGAGTAAGCTTATCCACTTCATCCTCCTTCCTTCTCAACGCATCTGAATAGATTTCAACGAGGTTGAGAAGGTGGTCTTGATCTGAAAGAAGGTGCAAATAATTTGTCTTCAATGCTCCCATACCTTCCTTTACTTCCATCAAGCTATCATGAGAAGACTCTACTTCATTTCCCTTTTGTCTTCTCTCCAACTGAACCGTCCAAAGGTGATTTTCAATCAACTTATGTAATTTTTCATGATGAGATAAGGCTACATGATCTCATCCTCACTCACCTTCAGTTGGTTCCTCCAACTATGTAGACTATGTGGTGTATGTCTAGCTTCAACATCACATGAAGAAGCTTCTAATTGTGCCTGATACTCTTTTTCTGCAAAGTCATGTATGCACACGTCCTAAGTTGGAACTAGGTTAGCACTAATTCCATCTACAAAATCCTCATCAATGCCCCGATCAAGTGACTCAACACAAGAGGGCTCAGGCTGTTCCATGTATTCATCATCCCACTCGACTGAACCATCAAGTAATGACATGCGATCCTCCTGAAGAGAAGATGGAACCTGTAATCCAATTGATATCAATTCTTCAATAGTCAACTGCTCCTTGAACCTCTCAATTTTCTATTCAACCAATCTTCTTGTGAAATTATATGCATGTTGCAATCTCTGGTCATACTTAACACTAAGGTCCATGTAATCATCAAATGAAATCTAAGCACAAAATTCTACTCCTGATGCCTTATAATTTCCATAAATTTCCCAAAATATTTCTTCTTCATTGAAAGGTTCCCTGAGAGTAGCCATGGTGTTCAACTAAAATTCTGATCAGCAACTGATTAGCTAAGGAAATGTCCCATCTACCCAATGGGCTAGCAGGTTCGATAGCTCTAATACCACTATAATGTCCCTGGCTAGATTTTACCTTAAACTTGCTGATTTTCAACCTTGGGAATTTTGTCAAACACTTGCCAAGCGAAATTTGTACTTGCTGATGTAAACTCTTTGATGGTTTTTGATGTTTTTAGAGTGCATATGCAATCATAAATCGTTTACTAAGAAGTGCAATGGACTAATATGAAATGAGTATGCAGGAGACTATCAATGTATGACTCACCAATGCAATTATATGACTGAAAATATGCATCTACAACCAAGGGACATTAATGCAAACACTTGGAAAGAAACCTAGATGACTGAATTCTTATGTAATAATGCAACTACAACAATGAGCATTATACCAAACACTTATCATGCAATGTTCTAAGGTTGAAATGTAAGATGAGATGCAATGCAAGATATTTCTGACTTCTTAAACTATCAAGTGACTGAAAATGCAAGTAGATGACTTAAGCTAATGCAAATCAACACCTACAGCCATAAGACATTTCGTCATACAATTGGTTGTCAATCTCCTTATGTCTCCAATATGATAGTGCAAATGAAATGAAGCTAATTATGATTTGGAAATGACATGCAAATGCCAAGACTCTTGGCTTACAACATAATCAAAATGTTATCATAATGTTGGTATGAAATATGCATCTACAACTGTCATATGGAAATGATTTATACAATGATAAAACTACATAAATTGGAACCAAAGAACCTGAATATTATGTGCCTATATGAAGAAGAAGGGATGGCGATCTTCCCCACCAAGAATCAACAAATTAGGAGCCCTTCAAGTGAAGAATCGTACTCCTCAAGGTGCCGCCCCTATTCTTGCCTGACAACTTTTTGTATAAATAAATGTAGCAATAATAGGTCTCCAAATTGGTGTAGAAATTATTGCCAACTTGATAGAAATCAATCCCTCCAATGTCCACAAAATTTGGTCCCTTTAGTGAAGATAAATGAATGAAAATGCAATTCCTCCCATGGCTGGTCTACAGAATGAAACAAAATTATAGACCTCAAATAACTCACCAAACTTCTCCAAAATCTTTCTCCAATGGCTGCAATTATCTCAATGAGAAAGACTGAAGTATCCCCCTCCACTATCCAACTAGGGTTGATATTTCACAACCGAAATTGGCACTTAACCAGCTAGGTTTGGTCTTTCACAAACGAAGACTGGAAATCAACAATCTAACCATTCAACTTCAGCAAATTAGTAGAAAAGATGTATTCAACTCAAGATGTCCAAATGCCTAGCTCAAGCTTCTTTTTATATTTTTCATAAGAGAGCCCACACACTTTTCTTGTTAATGTGGGATAAAAGATATATTTTAACTTAAGTGACTTTATGATATATTTTATTTAGTCACTTTATTAAACTAATTAAATATAAAGTCACCATTTAGATATTAATTTATTGGAATAACTTTATAAATAATTAATTTAATATCTCCACTTTAATTTAATTAAAATTATCAATTAGTCATCCTTATGAAATATCAATATTTGGACAACTTAATTAATTAAATTAATCTGCCTCCAAATCAGGGATATGACCAAAAAAAACAAAAAAAAAAAACAATATATCTCATATCATTTGCATAATTGCATCCATCTCATACATCATAATAAATGCATCATTCATCAACACATAGAAGCATAACATCATCATTGCATTAATGCATCCATATATAGAACATGGCATAATCATATAAAACATCGCATAGCATAAAAAATCCATATCATAAATGCATCCAACATCTATAATAAAAGCATCAACACATGTAGATCACTAATCATTGTTGCATATCATATATAACCTCAAAATAAAATATCAAGTGTACAATGATATCAAATGAGAGATAATACAACATCAAAAATGTGACAATGTCAATCGGTATACAACAATATCAACCATGACCCTGAGATCCTGTGGTACTAGCCCTAGAGGTCGCAGGCCTCTCTAAACCTCCAACACCTCCTACCCCTAATGGCCCTTCTCCTAGACCTCTTCCCGGTGGAACTCTACCTGGTGCACCCCCTGGGAGTGGCTATGTAACACCCCTGTTGGTGGTCCTGGACTGACTCTGCCCAGATCTAGACCGAGCATAGCTCACTCTCTCTTCAGCGTGCACTACCTCATAATATCGACCTCTATAATACTTCGCCTCCTTAGCGGACTCACAAAGCTCTCTGACCAAGTCCCCTGTCCCGAGTCCCATAGTTGTTGTATGGATCCTATTAGCCATGGCCACTGCCTGCTCCCCTTATCGCCGAGTTGCATCTCTCTCTCCTGTGAGGGTGGAAACCTGTGCCTATAGATGTACCATCTAGGCCTATGCCTGCATCTATGTTGGTGCTTATGTCTGTAGTTGTGCCTGGGCTTGGGCTAACTATACCTGCAATGCCTATACTTGTCTCTACAAGGTTTGAACCTATACCTGCAATCCATCTATCTGTGTATGTTGCCTCTGGGAGGGCATACACTGCCCCAAAATTTGGCACCACTCACCCACTCCCTTCACCTCCACCATCTCCCTCCTCCTCCTCAACCTCCTCCTCCTCTCCTCCATCTCCCCTCCTCTACATTGCCTACCCTGCCCTCCTCCTGACCTCCAAAATGGGTGTTGGCTCATCGGGACTTGATATATGAGGGAACGAATGTGTATAGAAGTGCTCTGCATAGTCCGTGGTCATCTATACTTTAATAACCTCTGCATGATACTACCATAAGACTGGTTGTAAGCTATACTACTCTACACATGTAGCCTCATAATCTAGCATCGACCCCCACTCTGGAATGTCCTACCTCCATCTGGCATAATGTGCCACTCCTTGCGGCATACCCTAAACTCTACCGTATTGTTTGTATACTCGACCCAGGAGAAATCTCTCAATAATATACAGAGTCTTGCCAATCAGATATCTAGTACTAAATACATAGGGAATCCATGCATTGTCCTTTGCCCATACCTCACAGTCAAGGTACGATCTCCATATAAATGTGTCCATATCATCGAGGACCCTCCTCCAATACTCTAACTTTCCCAACTTATGCTGGACAAGTGGCCCTGTATATCCAAAAACATAGGGTCTCCCTACTGGTCGAGCCATCCCTACCACTAGTCATGTCACTACGATATGCTCATAGGCCCAGAGTTGTAACAATGTGCATCCTGCTGCCAGATTGCTGGAACCAAGATATACAACCTGATGCATGTCGTGATATAAGTGTGCAAGCATGTATGAATCCTAGTTGTATCTCGTCCCATGGGAAATCATGCCCTCTAATACCCGACCCCAACCAACTGAAAGGCCCTTCGACCTACGGTCGGGGAACAGAAAACCACCAATAAATCCTGCTAGGACACATGGTAATGGTTGATGAGTCACAATCAACTCCCGCCAAGAAATCTTGTATCTGCTAGGCTGACCATCCTGAAAGAGCCTTTGTCCCTCCCTACCCCTCATGGTCATACATCACTAGATCACCCACGACTGGTATCGACAAAATATGGTAGATGTCCTTGGGTGTCACTATAATCGTACCAGTCACCAAATGGAAGGTGTTGTGGTCGCTATGCCACTGCTCTGCAAGTGCCGTCAAAAGCCCTCAATTAATCTGGTACTAGGGCATATCAATCAATCAATTCAATCTGCACTGGTCAATGATAGCCAAGTTTGTCGGGGTCAGCTGTGGGATCATGTCCCATGTCCGAGAAAAGCGCTCTCAAACTTGTAACACTCCTAGGCCACCCTCCTATGATCAAACCAACGCATCAAGTCAACACATCAATCAAATCAACCTATCAATTAGCATATCAATCAATCAAATCAGCTCACATGAGATTTTGATCAAATCTCAAGGAGCACTTATCCTATCATCGACTCTCATTTGTCATGAGATCAATCGACATCAATCAACCTATCCCCGACTCTCATTTGTCATGAGGTCAATCAATCATCCTTATCTATCCTATCATCGATCCTTGCCTATCATGAGGACAATCATCAACCTATCAATCAAAATCATCATATCATCAGTTGGCGTGATCATCAACCATCAAAAACTAGGAGGAATCATTCAGAAACATCATTTTTGGCTCAATGCACTAATTTACTAGATGCGTTAGAAAAAAAATTGTATGTGCTATAACAGTCTTTCTATGCACTAATTCCTAGATGCACTAAAAAACAAACTCCATGCGCCTGAATAGGGTCCTGATGTGCCATTTCTTGAATCTGCTAAATGAACTACCCTATGTGGTACCCTATCCTCTCTATACGCTAGAATTCCTATGCACTATTTTAGAAACCTATCGCACTAAAGCGGCGACTGGATGCACTAAACTATTTTAAGGCCTAAACGTTAACCCTATGCGCTATTTCAATCCTCCTATGCATTGTATCGGGTACCCTATGTGCTAATTTTCTAGCCCTATGCGCTAAAATGTGTTGAAAACTAGATTTTTAAAATGAAAAAAAGTAGGAAAATTTGCATTCAAAAATTGCAAAAAGGGCAGTTCTCGGGGTACGTATCGGAGGTCCGTATACGACTGGACGCTAGTGGTAGAAAAATCTCTTGAATCTATGGGTGTGGCATGGAATCCTCTCCATCTTGGCTCTTCAAGCTCTCAATTTTCATAATGCACAAGTTACAAATGAGATTTCTTTTTCCCATTTTTGACCTTTTAAGGGGTAATTTCGGTGGCATTCATTTAATTTTTTAAAATGGAACTTTAATCAACTAATCACCAATGTATCAGAACTCTTATCATTTTTTCGGGAGATAAATCAGGTCACCATCATCAAATTCTAAGATCATTTGAACATCATTGGAAAATCATTTAATCATCTAAATTTTCAAAAATTCAAAAAATCATTAAAAATTCAAAAATCCCTGATTTATCTCCTGAGGGGGCATCCATTCAATCACCACTATAAAATCAGCATCTAGGGCATGTCAAAAAATTTATCATCACGGTTGGACAAATTATTCTTTGAAGCAATACGTCTGCGCACATCACTTCAAAGAGGGGAAAAATGTATACACATAAAAATGGTCTGAGCACAAATTAATTAAATACTTGTTATTTAATTAATAAAATCCTAACTCTTCTACTATTATAAATAAAGTGATAAATTTATTTATATTGTTCATCCCTTAATTCTTCTATTTCAAAAATCATTTTCTTCTTAAATTAATTAAATGCACAAATTAAACAATTTTTCATTTAGTTAATTCCCCTCTTTCATTTAAATTTGAATTTTCAATTCAAATTGTCACATGTCTCCATATTCTTCTAACTCCCTTCCACCCCGCATGCCACCTCACCATGTGTCACATGAAATTAAATTTTTCTAATTTGTAAAATGAGAATTTCCATCAACAACCTATAAAAAGTTTGAAACCACCTTGGACACATGGCTTCTTCTTTTCTCTGATTCTCTTCAACACTTGGCAAAGTGTTCTATTAAAGGTAACCATCTCCATGATTCTCTCCAACCTCTTTGTGCTCAACCGTTGATCCCTCAGGATCACAATCTCGACTGTCCATCTCTTCCACATCATCTCAAGCTTGGAAAAATCTATAAATAGAAGGCATTTCTACAACTTTTCATCAGGAGAATTCGACATACTTATGTTGCAGAAATCTTATTGTGATTTGAGAGCATTTTGAGAGCATTGTAGTTAGCATTTGGCATTTTTAGTCAATTTAGTGTTATCATGGCATTTTCAGTTTTAATATCTTAGCTTGTTGCATTTCCTTACAACATTCCATTTAGAATTGCATCTTTAATTACCATCATCTCAGCCTCATTTCAATTACAACAGTATTACATCATAGATCATCCAACATTCAAGCATCAAAAATACAAAAATATAGTGATGTAGGCATGTAGTTTTCATTGCATAACATCTTCTCATTTCTTAGGTTGTCATCTTTGCATATTCATGTGCAACATTTAATTAGATTTGAGAGCATGAATTTTGAAGGTCCTTAAGACTAGAGAACCATGGAATGATTTGAAAGGATAGAAATAGTAATTTGGTTTTATTATTTCAATTCCATTTATGTAATACATTTCATGGATGCGTTTGTTTAGTTTTATTAACTAGTTACTTCACTGACACATTTAAAAACCACACATTCCCTTCTTTTACAAACCCAACCTGAGCGTCTAGATGCCATGATAAAATGGATTCAATAATATGAATATGTATCAAACCATTTTCTATGCTTTACGCTATAAATTTGTACTAAATTCCCTAGCACAAAATTATGAATTATAGTATAATTACAGTTAACACAATGTTTGTTACAGAACAAGAGTTTATGAGCTTTAAATTTTGAAATATAGGGAAATAGGGTTTGTGTTTTTGTTTTGTTTTGAAGGTTGGTATGATGGACTTGTTTCTCACTATTTCATTAGGAAATTAGATCCACACAAATAATTGAATTACAACCCTTAGGCGAGTCAACTCAATGAGAGAATCTATTGATTTCCATATGATTGAGGACGAGGGTATTGGCCTGAACAACACTTTTGGGAGAAAAACTAAAAATAGAAAATTTAACTCAATTATGCCCATTCAAAATTGAAACAATAATTTAAAGGTAAATACTAACATAAACAACAAACTTTCTACAGATCTGAGAAGAGTAGAGCATTGTGTACCAGTCACCAAAAGGTAGTTTTAGAAGGAAAACTGGGACTCGTTCACTCATGGGTGAATGGGTCTCTGCTTAGGGATTTCAAACAACTTTTGGGAGACTTTGATGTCAATTCGTAGCTTCTGTTTGATCTGGGTTTCAGTGTCAGAAAGTCACAAATCAGATCTATAAAGTCACAAATCAGATCTATAGGTGAGTTTCCTTGATTTGACAACTTTTGCAACTTTGACAACTTTTGGAATCTTGCACTCCAGGAGATCTTCAACCCTTCTTCAACCTAAGATCTGCAACACAAACAAAAGAGGGATTTTTTTTTTGTTTTTGGTGAATGGGGGTTTTCCTTGGTCAAACCCTGTTTGGGTAATTAAACCTAAATTGAAATAATGAAACATGAAAGAAATAATGAATGAACAATTCTATGTTGCAACTCACCAAACCCTTGAATAAACCTTTGGAATTCTGTAATATTGATCTTGATCTTGCATGAAATGGATTCAAGGGATGTGGATCTTGATGCTTGAATTTATCCTTTGAATGCTTGACTTGATCTTTGAAACCTACATCACAATGTTGGCTCCAAAACCATGCATGATTACAAAAGACTTTGACATGATACTTGAGATCTTGATTACTGCATTAAATTGCTGATAAATCTACTCTTGAATGCCCTTGATCATAAAATTAGCTATATTTTTTGCTCACTTGAATATCTAGGATTTGAATTGATGAAACAACCTTGTATTTATAGGTGTGTATCCTTAATTTTTGAAAAATTAAACATTACAAGCTAACATGAAAATTTGAATTTAGGGACATTAAAATATTGCCAAAAACATAATTTAAATTTAGGTTCAAAGGCCTAGGGTGGACCCATTTTCCCATGGGCGAATGGGTCCCAAGTCCCTATTCCTGGAACAAACATTACTCAAGGTAAAGTGTTATGTGTTGGCATTAATTATTGTTGGGTTTCCCCTTCAGAAAATGTGATTTATTAGTCTTGTAGATGAAAAATATGGATTATTAAGGCATAATTAAGTCCAGTTTAATTAAGAGGGCCCAAACAAAGAGTGAAAATGTAAAGGAGTAAATTTTTCTACACTGCATTTAGCCCCCACTTTAGTGAGAGGATGAGCGCAAGTGAAAACTCACACTAAAGTAGACAAATATGTACCAAGAGGAGGTCCCAGCGTACAAATGTTAGTGAGATAGGATGACAAAGATCAAGGAGGTGGCCAAGCCCCCAGGATCTAAGATCCCATGGAAAACCAACATAAGCACAAAGGAACACACACAAGATGCATGATATGAAGCAAAAAAACAAGATACACTAACATACAATGTTAAAGACTAAAAGAAATAAAAAAAGAAAAAGGGGTGAATCAAGCCTCGACTATTTTTCCAACTTGATGTGGATCAAGCCTTAGTTGTTTTTCCAAAAAAATTACAAGGGGAACCCACTATCCACTATACAAACAAAAATGCATGCTCACACGGGCTAGTGAAATCAGTTGTCCACTAGGTGAGTCCCCAAAAGGTGGCCAATGAGAGAGTCTTATTAGGCTCCTATTGAACTAACCATACCAAAGTTATACCTCTTTATAACTTTGATAAGGTGTAAAACAATATAAACTTTGAGCTTCATAAGGCATAAAAAGTTGCATTATGCTAATTAACCATGAACAAACATGGCCCTACTAGCAAGCAATGTGTGTTATGCTTGGTGGCCATGAAAAAGGTTGTAACTTTGAGCTTCACAAGGCTAGCAAGCTACGTTATGCTAGGAACTTATGAAAAAACATGCAAATAGGATATTCAAAGGGGTTTTTCTTAGTTCATGTAAGGTCTCCTCTTAGGGAACATCATGCCGAATGTCTCCAAGAGAGGACTAGTCGAGGATAAAATATTCACAACTTAGGGAATGCAATCTATAGTATCACCACTAAGAGGAATGTCATATGCTTAGAAAGGTTGCAATATTGGAGGACATCAAACCCAATGACACCACCAAGAATAAGACACATTGCATGAAATAAGAACACACTATGAAACATAAGTATAGTCAAAAATGTCAAAATGATAATGCCAATGCATGCCCCCACTTTAAAGAAATTTATAAACACCATGTTGTGAGCAATTACTTTAAAGTAACAAATGATAAATGCTAAATAATAAAGAATACATGAGAGCTTATTTGGAAAGCCCTATTTCAAGCATATGTCTCCAAATGAAGCTACGTCACGAAAAGGGGTTGCCCCAAAATGAAATCCCAAACACATAAGGGATCCACAAATTCAGGGTCAACGTATGTCTTTGCTACAATGATATTATAGAGCTCAAAAATGTCATCATTCCCCAAATACTCATAGAAATACAAGAATGACACATAGAGAGAAAAAACAAAGAAAATCTTTTGGGTCAACATAGAAGAGACCTAAATGTCTTGATGCCTTGCATCATCCCCAAAAGGAAAACACAAGACAAAAGAAAAGATAAAGGTTTATGACATATAGAAGAATGTAGATACAAATAGAGGAATGAACATAAAGACATGTCAAATAGAACAATACATGGGATCACATTGTGCACATGCAATCACACAAAAACCATGAAAATAAGATAAATAAAAGACTAGTATATCACATGCAAGTTGACCTGTAGCAGGTTGTCTGCATCCCAATCTTGTTCATCATATGCGGAAGGTGGATAACTATCCAAAGGGATAACGAAAAAAGTGCTATACTAGGAACATCACTAGGTTCAACACATGGTGAGTCACTCTTTTTAGGAGGATCATCATGATTGATATCATCTAAGCTCATGGAAGAGGAAAATAATGAATTCATCTCATTATGCACTTCTTCATCAATCTTAGCAGTCTTTTCATTGTCATCCAAGTTAATCACAATGGAAGGTCTAATGATGATATCCATGGAAGGTGCTTGTTCTTGTTGTTGTCAAGATTTAGGATTTTCTTGTTGCAGTGAAGGTGGAGAATCATCATGCATTTCTTGAGTTGTTGATTCATGTTTTGTTTGTATCAAATGAGCAATAACATGACGTCTATGCCTATGCTCTTTAGCATTTCGATTTCTTTTTGTTCCATTTTCAAGTTGTGATTGTGTAAGAGTGGGTTTATCAATCATAGGTTTCTTTTCTTCCCACAAGGGAGGAATGGAAGGAACCAGGGGAGGTTGTTCAACCACTTTCTCTTTAACTTTATAAACTTGTTTGATTTTAGGAGGCACAACGAGACTTATTTGGTTATCTCATGGTCTCTTATAGGAAATGGGTGAAGTATTTTCTATGGTTTTATCTTGGTTACTTGGAAGGGCTTTTGGTTCAATCATGGTTTTATCTAGAATAGGAGGCTCAATCATTGTTTGAGTCATATTGCTAAGGGATAATTCTTCTATGCGCTTTGCCTTAAAATTTTGATAAGATTTGAAAAAGAAGTCCTCACGAGGCCTAATAGGCTCCATATGTTTGGGCCAAAAGAAATCCAATGAGAAATTCCCACGGGAAGACATAGGATTAAAGTCATTATGGTGTGCAATAAAGATTTCTTTGTCAAATGGAAAATTTAAGCATTTATACACTATCAATGGGACAAATTTCATGGAGTGAAGCCATAGGTAGCCTAACTTCACACAAAATTGATTTGATATCAAGATGATAGAGAATGAAACATTCAATATTTTCAGTCCAACTTGTAAAGGAAGATTTATCAAACCTATCGTAGGGAAAGCAAAACCATTATGTGTTTTGATCCATGCTTTTGATTGTTCATAAGTATCTTGATAAAGTTCATGCAAAAATAAGAATTCTTCAGTGATCATGTTCTCTACACAAAGAGGATCAATTAATATCCCATTAGTAGGATTGTCATTTATTCTTCTAGCTATGTAAAGAGGACTATAGGGTGCATGTTTAAGTATGTCATTATGTGAAAGAAATTTCAAGGGACATATTGGTTAGGCCCTTATGAGGTTGAACTTCAATGAAGTTGACCATATTATTTATATGATAATTTTTCATGTGACAATTAATGATGTAAGAAAGGCTACACAAAATTTCTATCCCTTGTTCATATTTAATAATTTTCCTCATTTTATCTATAACAAGAATTGTAGAACCAACAATATATTAAAAACTCAGAAATTTTTGCAATTTGTCTAATTCTTCATCTATTTTTCTTAGGTTCTCTTGAGGGATATTAGCAACCATTGATTCAACATTAGTCACATTATTTGTTGGTAAGGAGATCATAGGAAATGAAGTGTCAAGGGTATAGTCCATAGTGGGTTGACTAGTGTCAACACTATGAGTGAAAGAGTTGGAAACCCCAAGATCCACAATGAGTGATGTATCGTGCGATGACATGAGTCTCAAAATACGTCTCGTGAAAGTATTGGAAATAGGACACTAGGTTGTGAAGCTCATACAAGTTTCACCAAACCTAAGGTGCACCCAAAATGGAGAGTAGGCACTAGATAAATGTAACAAACAATCAAAAATAAGAAATATAATGCAAAGAGATAACAATTTCCAGATTTTAAACAAGATATTGTTGTGATTATACTATGCAAAAACATGAAAATAATGCCTTTTAAATCAAAAAAATTATCTTTGAAATGCACTTGAATTGATCAATTAACCTTAATGTAATGATTTCAGAAAACATAAATTCTAGAAACTGAAACTGAGATCCAAATACAAAAATAGAGAATGCAAATAGAGTGTTTTTAATGCCCATAAATTTAGAATGAAGCCTGATTAGGGACTCATTCACCCACGGTTGAATGGGTCTTGTGTTAGGGTTTTGAAAAAATAAATTACAATTTTTTGATTTGATGTTTTTATTTTCAGATTTTGGTTGCAAATAGGTGGTTCAGTTTTAGATTTTTGGAAAAGAAAATCTAAATGCAAGTGTAAAATGATGCTAAATGACAAGTAAAAAGACCTAATTTGAAATGCAATTTTGATTCAATTTTCTAATTTAAGTGACAGATCATGCAATGTTGTGTAAACACTCTGTAAAATGAATGAGATTTTTAATTTTTTTAGATTTTAAAGAGTGCAAAATGCAAAAATAAAACCCTAAATGAGATGAAAACTAATGCAAGTAAACAACCCTAATTGAAATGCAAATCAATGCAAAGTAATGAAAATCCTAGATCTAGGGTTTAAATAGATTCCAATTTTCAAAATTTTGTTGTACAAAGTTAGGTTCACCAAAATGAAATAAAGGGAAATAGGGTTTGTGTTTTTGTTTTGTCTTGATGGTTGGTATGATGTACCTATTTCTCACCATTTCATTAGGAAATGAGATCCACACAAATAATTGACTTACAACCCTTAGGTGAGTCAACACTTTCGGAAGAAAAACTAAAAATAGAAAAACAACTCAATTATTCCCATTCAAATTTGAAACAACAATTTAAAGGTCAATACTAACAAAAACAACAAACTTTCTACAGATCTGAGAAGAGTAACACTATGTACCAATCAAAGGTAGTTTCAGAAGGAAAATTGGGACTCATTTTCCCATGGGTGAACAGGTCTCTGCTTAGGGATTTCAAACAAATTTCGAGAGCCTTTGATGTTAATCTGTAGCTTTTGTTTAATCTCCAAGGGTTTCATTGTCAGAAAGTTAGAAATTAGATCTGTAGGTGAGTTTTCGTGATTTGATGACAACTTTGACAAATTTTTGAATCTTACACTCCAAGAGATCTTCAACCTAATATTTTCAACACAAACACAAGAGGGAAAAATTGTTTGTTTTTTGTGAATGGGGGTTTGCCTTGGTCAAACCCCAATTGGATAATTAAACCTTGAATTGAAATAATGAAACATGAAAGGAATGACGTATGAACAATGCTATGTTGCAACTCACCAAACCTTGAATAAACCTTTGGAAGTTTGCAATATTGATCTTGATCTTGCATGAAATGGATTCAAGGGATGTGGATCTTGATGCTTGAATTGATGCTTTGAATGCTTGACTTGATCTTTGAAACCTACATCACAATGTTATCTCCAAAAACACGCATGATTGCAAAAGACTTTGACATGATGCTTGAGATCTTGATTTCTGCAATAAATCATTGATAGATATGCTCTTGAATGCCCTTGATCATAAACTTAGATATACTTTTTGCTCACTTTTTTTCTAGGATTTGAATTGATGAAATAACCTTGTATTTATATGTATGTATCCTTAATTTCTCAAAAATTAAACATTACAAGCTGACATGAAAACTTGAATTTAGGGACATTAAAATACTACCAAAAACATAATTTAAATTTAGGTTCAAAGGCCCAGGGTGGACCCACCCGCCCATGGGCGAATGGGTCCCAAGTCCCTATTCTTGGAACACACATTGCTCAAGGTAAAGTGTTATGTGTTGGCATTAATTATTATCGGGTTTCCCATTCAAAAATAATAATTTATTAGGCTTGTAGATGAAAAATATGGTTTATTAAGGCATAATGAAGTCCAATTTAATTAAGAGGGCCCAAACAAATTATGAAAATGTAAAGGAGTACATTTTTCTACACTACAAATTCTTAGCACATACTTGATGTATGTTGCCTTATCAAATCTTCCATTATAGAGAATGTTTAAACAAACTTCAAATGAATCTTCTTTAACTCTACTAGAAATTCACATTCTAAGAGAGGATTAAAGTAAAAGGTTGCAATAATTAGCATAACATAATATCATATGTGATGATAAATTCAAGGAAGAAAAGCCCTAAACCAAAAAAACGTTAAATGCCTTTGGATAACAATATTATTGAGATGGGTAGTTGAAATTTCTATAGATTTTAAATCTTAACGATATCCAAGCCAAAAAAATTTAGAGTACACAAAAATCTAAAAAATTCCATGAATCTAGAAATTGAAGTCATTACACAAAAATACCACATAGTTTTTTAAGCAAATCATAGAGAAATTTAAAGAACAAAAGGGTAATGGGTCATAGTCTCAGTAAGGTCATTTAAAGACCTTACCCACTCCATAGATCCAAACCCCATTCATTTTGTTGTGTCAACACACATTCATAGGAAATTTTTTGGATGTCATCCATTGAAGACCCCTTCAAAAGAGGAGTTGTGCTTTGCACAACCCAAAATGTAGTGAGAAAATAAAAATAAAGCTAAATAATACAATGAAAAACACATACTTAATCCTTACATGTTGGAAACGTCCCTTCTATGAATGTGGATGTATCTCTTTCTAGGTGACACAAAGCATTGTGGAGGCAACACAAAGGAGCAGTGGAAGTTGAGGCAATGTAGCATCAGTAGAAAATGAAACACTCGATGAAAAGTGATTGAGTTTTAGGATATAGATATTACGGTTAGGTTTATTTTAGTTAGTCATTCATATTTTATTATTCATTTATAAATTTAAATGACGTAAAGGAAACCAACCCTCACTCACAAACTCCTAACAACATAAGAGCAACTCAGAACAAAAATTTGCAAGAAGTATTATTTCGTATTTCATTCAAAATCTCTTGAAATTACATAACAACTTAACATTTCTAAAAATACATTATTTTTTATCCATATGGGCTGATACAAATCATTAAAAATCATATATAAATATGCTATATGACAAGAAACAATCATCAAAGACAAACTCAAATTCCTCTTCTTCCTATCATCTCCCTAAACTGTGAAATTGACTCTTCAATCCATATTCTTCAACAACCAACTTTGTTTATCTTCAATCATAGATATCATAATCTATTTGCTTCTGCAACACACCTTGAAAACCTGCAAAAAAATATTTTTTCCTCTACCCCTAAGAAAATCCACACCTGCTTCCAAATTTGAAACAAACAACAACACAACAAATTGCAAGAATGCAACAATATATATTATATTATTTTGAATTGATATGGATTATAAAACATGGAAGCTCACAAGCTCCCTTCACACATGAGATTTCTATATGTATAAATCTGCAAGTGTTAGAGTCTTCAAATTTGGATCCATTCCGATAACATATGGTTATGTAAACCTACAACTCCCCCAAAGCCAACTTCTCACAATGACAAGGCATCAATATATAGAAGTTTATGAATGATAAAAACCACTATGATTTTCCAAAACCACAAGCAAATCACCTCCTTGGAAAACCCATACCCCATTTGGAGAATAAATCATAGAATAATAAAAATTACTCAATGCTCACATGGCCTTCACATGGGCACCTAAACCATGGCCAATCAAATTTTCTCAATTCAATGTGCTTCATTATTTTTCGACGGCTCTGAAAACTCCATGAAATAACATGCACAAACATGCAAACTTGGACACCCCAACATGCAAGAGGATGCAATTCATACAAATCAACACGTAAGCACACATTGATGAGTGATCCCCACCTTGAAATGGATTCCTAGGATGGAATTTTCTTTTGGGCTGCTCTAGAAAAATTTAACAAAGTTAATCCACCTCCAAAAAATTATAATTAAAAATTACCATAGGGGGGAATTAAAATATTTAGAATTAAAATAATTAATTCCCTACACATTGGCCCTTATTGAAAATACAAAACAAAGAAAGGAAATAATTTTGGTTGATGCAATATTTTCAATGATCGTGGATGCCTTGTGATAGGCCAAAATTGGGGTAAATAATAAGAAGGATTTTTATATTTAATAATAAGACTCGGCTTGGTCTAAGTGTCAATTTGGGGCATAAACTTGTGAAAGATGTCGTGGCTATATGCAGAAGGGCTGCGATTCATGAGGTGAGTGGGGATGAAAATTCATTCCTAAACTACCTAAATTAAAAATCAAATTAATGTTTATGTTTTTCTTCTGTGACTATGGTAGTACTGCAACAATTCTGCAACAAAGACTGCAATAGAAATAACAACAGTAATGATTCTAGAAATTGAACTCACAATTGTAATCAATCATCAACATAGATTTTCATTAAATGCCATAATTGAATTGTAAGCAATAAATAATCAACATTAAATAGACTCACAAGATAACATAAATAAACACATTGTTGAAAATAAACACACTGCTGAAAATAAACACACTGCTGAAAATAAACTCACTACTAAAAATAAACACACTGCTGGAAATAAACACACTCACTACAAAATCTAAAAAATCACCAAGCATTCCAAGAAGGGGGTGCCCTTCCTCCTTAGCCTGCCTGGTGCTGAAATAAAATTCCTTTACGTTGGCTAAGTCACATGAATATGTTCTTTTATTTATCAAAAATAATACAAAGTCTACATGTATATCTCTTTTCACGTAGCTTGTATTTATAAGAAATATGAGTGCAAGTCATTCCCTATTTTTATGCCACAATTCCATTATTTTTTGGCTGATATCTAGCTATTTCATTTGTTGAAACAACTCACCCTAAATTGTAGGAGCTTATTTAGCTCATGGTTACAATCATCAAAATAGAATATTATTTTCAACGTGAAGACATTTCTCATCAAAAATGAATAATAATTGGTTATAACTAAATAACCAAAGTATTTTATGAGAAAATAATTATATGGGTGGAATTAATTTTCTAATAAGTGTACCCAAGGGCGACAGGAACCAAAAGGCGATAGGAACAAGAAGGCGACAGGAAGTCTGCATTCCTCTCCTTCAATCAACTTGCTGCAAAATATATTTTCTTAACATAATAGAAGCAAATACTAGTAAATACAATCTAACCATTATTATTCACTTATTTTATCTAAAAACTAAATTAAATATTGCTTATTTATATTTAACCATAAGCAGCAAAAGGTGGTAAAATGGTATGATAATGCATGTAAATGGAATATGGAAATGGGTTAAATGGTATAGGAAAAAGGATAAAATATGGTATAAAATGGAGTGTAAATGACACTCATCACCTTGCATCAAACACCCTAGGTAGGAAATTTTTTGTGAATATGGATTCACAAAATGGAGTTGAGTGGTAGTACTGCCCTTTTGAATTGCAACAAATCCTTAGAAAAATCCATCACTAAAAATTAGACAGAAGAATTTCTTCCTCCACCTCTTCCAACACTTAGCCGAAAAACTTTCCACCCTCCTCCACCAAGTGTGCACCCTATTTCTCCTTCCTCTCATGGAATCACATCCACCATAGACTGTCCTCCTTCACCACATCTCTTCTTGCCTCCTTTCCTTCTCGTGGAATCCAAACCACCACAAACTGACCAACTCCACCAAGTTCCTCTTGCACCATCATCTACAACCTCTATACATAAACATGCAACATCCACATACCACTTTGCAGCTACAACTTCATCTTCTACAACAGCAATATCTTCTATAGAAGGTAAATAATCATCATTTTAAAACTCAAAATCAGAATTTACTCCATCCTTCTTTGCTGCTCCAACATCATCTTATTCTTCCTTCACTGAAATATGTATCTTCTCACCTCCATCAACAAGTTTTGCAATCCACTCTACTTTTATTGACAGTAAATCTTCATTACCTTCTTTATTTTTTGCAATCTTCTCAAGCTCTATCATTGCAACATCTTCATCTACAACAATTACTACACTTTATTTGGCTACAAATAATTCTTCTATCTTTCTTATCTCCTCTCTCAGTAGGAGATATTCTCCTTCCTCTCCAATCACCTCATCATACTTAGGACACTCAAAGTCCAATATATCAACTTCTACTACAATCTCTTTTTTTGCACATACAACCTCCTAATTCTCCACCATTATTCCTTCAACAAGACATGTCTTAGCTTTAGGTTCATTAATTTATTCATATTCATCCTCTTCTTATTTTTCTTCCTCTACACCACATGCATGACACCTTGCTACATCATCTTTCTTTCCTACAATCAAAATATGATTAGAAATATAATCACAATTACCTACAACTCTCCTCTCTTCTTGTTTTATCCTTTTGATCTATGCTTCCATTTCTTTTGTACTTCATCTTTATCATTTCAACCCTCACATATTCTTCTCTAATTTTTTGAAGTCTCTCTTTGATTTTTTCAAGTCTAGGAATCCTTAGAATCCATCCAATGACAAAAGCCCTTTTTTTCTTCCTCTTTTCCATCCTTAAGACCTCACAAATCCTTAACACAAATTTTCAAAACCCTCAGGTTTTGCACACGTAAACTTCCTCACTCGATGTTTTATTTACAAACCACACACACTACACCCCCAAGTCTTGGTACAAACTACCTCACATCGATGCTTTTGCCTGCACACTCAGGAAATCTTGCTCTGATACCACTGATGTAAGGGGAACCAACCCTCACTCATAAACTCCCAAAAACATAAGATGCAACTCATAAATTGTTTGAAACAACACACAAATATGCAAGAAGTATTCTTTCATATTTCATTCAAAATCTCCTGAAATTACATAACAACTTAACATTTCTGAAAATACATTATTTTGCAGCCATATAGGCTGATGTAAATCATTAAAAATTGGATAAATATTCTATAAGACAACAAACAATCATCAAAGACAAACTTAGATTCTTATTCTTCCTATCATCTCCCTAAGTTATGAAATTGACTCTTCAATCCACATTCTTCAACAACCAACTTTGTGGATCTTCAATCATGGATATCATAATCCATTTGCTATTGCAACACACCTTCAAAAATTACAACAAAATGTATTTTCCTCTACCCCCAAGAAAAGCCACACCTCTTTCCAAATCTGAAATAAACAACCACACAACAAATTGCAAGAACACAACAATATATATTATATTATATCAAATTGATATGTATTACAAAACATGGAAGCTCACAAGATCCCTTCACAAACGAGCTTTCTATATGCATAAATCTGCAAGTTTTGGAGTCTTCAAATCTATATCCATTCTGACAACATCTGGTTGTGTAAACCTACAACTCCCCCAAAGACAACTTCTCACAATGACAAGGCATCAACATATATAAGTTTGTGAATGAGAAAAACCACTATGATTTTCAAAAACCACAAGAAAAACACCTCCTTGGATAACCCACGCCCCATTTGGAGAATAAATCACAAAATAATAAAAATTACTCAATGCTCACGTGGCCTTCACATGGGCACCTAAACCATGGCCAGTCAAATTTGGTCAATCTGATGTGCTTCATTATTCTTCAATGGATCCAACGACTCCATGAAAGAACATGCACCAACATGGAAACTTGGATGCCCCAACATGCAAGAGCATGCAAATCATATAAATCAACATGCAAGGACACGTATTGATGAGTGGCCTCCACCTTGAAATGGATGCCTAGGATGAAATATTCTTCTAGGTTGCTCTAGAAACATTTACCAAAGTAAATCCACCTCCAAAATTATAATTACAAATTACCCTAGGGGAAAATTACAATATTTGGAAATTAAAATAATTAATTCCCCACACATTAGTCCTTATTGAAAATACAAAACAAAGCAAGGAAATATTTTTGGTTGATGCAAGATTGTCGATGATCGTGGATGCTCCTACATCAGTAAAATGTAAAAACTAATATTTAATATATTATACTTTTAAGATAATTAATAAATAAAAGCTGTTTATTTGTATTTAGTTATTAATATTAGGATGTGTAGTTTATTATTATTTTTTATTCATATTAGAGTGTTTAGGTGATTTATTTTTATGACAAATTGTTCAACTATTGGTGCAAGTGTGCTCGAGGATCAGGGGTGGTAATTCACTACGATGGGTAGGAGGTTAGAAAAGTGGTTTTTTAGACACTTTGTATGACTACACATAGTAAAAGCATAAAAATTGATGATGACAACTTGAAACCTTAGTTATAATTAGTTAAAAAAAATAGATTGCAGGAATTGGGTACCCCCCCCCCCCCCTATAAACTGCAGTGCACCTGATAAAAAAATTTCATGTGACCAATGATGCTAGTGTGACAGGAGGATGATTCTTTAGCTAATCAAGCTAGGCCCTTGATCCAATTATAAATAGTAAACTAGCCGAGGAAGATGGTATTAAATTTTTAGAATTTTTGATATGGAAAATTAAGATTTTGAGAGGCATGAAGTTAAGGTGCTAGTGGATCCTTTCCCTATGACAAGTACTCTTACAACTATTGATACATAATTAATGAGTCTTATCCCCTAATAAATAACACAAGTTACTAAATAATTGTCTAAAAGGATCAAGTAGTTGCCCTAGGGGATGTTGCATAAGTACTCCAAGCTCTTTTGAGTTCAAATCTACACCTTACATTGCCTTGAGATTTGAGAACCTTTATTGAATGTTGAATGACAGAGGGCTGGTATTGGTAGGGTTTAAATATGGACAAGAGCTCGTTGCCCATGAAATAAACCTTCACCAAAAATTAAACCCACGGTACCTAATGTCCATGGAAATATTATATAGCATTATTGCCCTAATTTTGTTTGCAGGTGATCAAAACCTATAACTACTCGGTTGACATGTCTTTCTTCATGAAGGTTCCAATCAGTCTACATTAACACCATGAAATTTGTCCAAAAAAGTTCTTACCAAAAGTTGTAGCAATACTAGCTAAAAGTTTGAAAATTCAAGAGTTGTGGAGTTTGTAGAGATTTTTTGAAAATTCTTTCATTTTAGCAAGCACTTGCTCATAATTAATTGGGGTATTTGTGGCTTCATCCTCTTTGTGTTGTGCTCTCCATCTCTCAACTACTGAAAGGGTGGGCTTCTCCATTGCAAGAAAACCAACGTTTGATGTGGCACACCTCCTTTGGTCCACACACACAACTTCCCAACCATGGAAGAACGATGTCCCCATTTCTAGAGAACTCCACCTAGGTAGACCACACCTATTTGTTGTTTGAATTCATCTCATCATCGTCATCATTTGATTTGAGTTGAACAAGATTCAGGTAAAGATAACTCTAGTTAAGCTATTGTTACTTATCTAGATAGTAGTGGAAATAATGGTCAATTGTTAATTGACAAAAAAATTGAGATGGTCATGCCGAGTCATAAGCCACACAAATTCACATTAGAAGATAAGACACAATTTAAGAGCTTACAATATAATTATCATATTCAAACTTACTTTGATAATTAACAAGTGTCACGTAGTGCTAGTACTTGCCTTTATAGTATTGTAATTATTGTTTTCTAGATTTGAAAATACTAAATGTAAGCTTTATTAATTTGAATAATTTAAATATATGTAAGTTTTCTTAATTATAGTGTTTTAGTATTGTTAATTAGTTCTTTGTATGACCTAACCCTAACCCTAACTACATCCTTAATTGCAACTAGAAACCCTAATCTTAATCACATCTCTAGTCTTAACCATAATTCTAACTCTAAACCTAACCCTAAACCGTAAACCCTAATCTAACCCTAATTTTCATAACCCTAACCCTAACTCAAACCATAATATAAAATAAAAATATTTAAATATCTAACCAAGAAATATTAAATTCTTTTAAAAAATGATTCCATTAATTTAATTTAAATATTGAAATATCCATATCTTTAATATAAATTAATGTTATGCATTTTGATTAAAAAAAAAAAAAAGTTTCTAAATTTTAAATTTGAATAGTAAAAAATCAAAAAAATTGATGATAAAAATATAATACTACAATATATTATTATAATTTAATATAACCAATTAATATATATATTAAACCTTATTTAATATTATATTAAATTATTATAATATAATAATATTATATTAAATTATTAGTATTATTTTATATATGAAAAAATTCCAAATATATTTATATTAGAAATATTATACTAGCATACATATATTAAATATTAATATATATAAAATATGCTGAGTTATCCTTCTCGAGGATAAAATTTATATTTGAAATTAAAATAATATTATATAAAGTATTCACTTGAACACTTAATTACATGAAAAAAAGGCTTTATTTGTTTATTATTAAATATTGTCATTATAAAATCTTTATGAATTGTTAATAAAATTTTATAAATACAATATAAAACAAAAAATCATTTATTATACAACAAGTCGAAAGGCACACGACTTCTACTAAAACCATGAGGTTACACTCAAATTGAAACTCTAAAAAACTTTTTGTGGGCAAAGAAAAATACATAAGCCAACAAAAATTGAGAATTACATGACGGCAAAAAAATTAAACATGGGTAAAATTACCTTAAGAACAATTACACAGTAGAAACTGCGAGTTGTACTTCAAAATACAAATTTACAGGGACACATTCATCTACAATAGACATTCACCATCATTATGAGTTCTGAAAAAATTGAACTTCCACAGTCTATATGCCCTATTCTATGTAATCTATGCTTGATGTTCAAGGACTCTGATAAATAAAATCATTCAAAAAATATATATAAAAATAAGTAACATTTATTTATTTTAGAAAGATTTAATGAAATGACTTTATAAAGCTAAAAGTGAAAAATCATTCTTAAAAAATATATATAAACAGTAGTTTATCTTATTTTCCCTAAAAATTTGCCCCATAACATCCCAAACTTCTTAGCCAATAATGTTCAAGAGAAATAATGTTTAGAATTTTTTAAAGTTAAATATTTTACATGTTCACTTTAAAAGGATTAAAATTATATTTGAAGAGCATAAAATTTTAGTTTTTAACTGGTTCAAAACCAACTTATTAATAACTAATTAACAAAACTAGTTGAAGAACTCATTGCAATGGCAAGTACTAATAATAATAAATTAGATATAGATTACAATACGTGCAACAAGCTAATTATGTATTATAATGCATGCACATGTTGTTTTCTAATGGTTATAAGAAAATACTTGTCCTCCTTTCAACTATTTTGAATTTTCTTCCTAAGAACTATCACATTGTTGTAATTTTTTCATTTCTATTGACATTAGAGTATAAATATATTATATTTTCTAACTTAATTAAATTAGATTAAAGTGATGTGCAACTCTATCTAATTTTATAAATGTATTTTTTTTTAATATTTAATAAATCAAATTATAAATGTTCAAAATTTTGCAGCAATAAGAGTTGTAAAAGTATTGCCCAAAATTCAAATACAATAATTATAGAAGAAACAAAAATAAAATAAAAATACATTAGTAAAATGTAAAGTTTATCCATAAAATTACACTTCAAAGTAAGTGAAAAGCAAGGAAAACCATTATCAGCCACTTAAAAATAGACATCAAAGCAAGAGAAAAGTTGAGATAGTCATTGTAGGTTGAACTTGCAATTCAATTGACTATGTCAAATACGAAACAAAGTCTTAAATATCACCATCATCTACAACCATCAATTAATTATGACAATAATCTCAACATATGAAACAAAGTCTTAATATCACCATCATCTAGAGGATCTTTCTATGCAATATAGATTAGTGAGAACTCCAGTTTGAACGTTGGTGAGGGTGCAGTCAAGGGAGAGGATGCTTCTAAAGATGTCGACGATGTTGTTGGGTTTGGGGGTGCACTGGAGGATTCTTTTCCTTCTGGGGTCTGGTTTCATGGGCGTGTGGTGTTCCTAGCGCGAATGCAGGTGGAGCCTTTTCCCTACCTTGCTTGCTGCTTACAGGAGGTTTTTGTGTTGATGCTCATGGAAAAGGCTATGGCTATTGTGTTTGAGGGGTTTGTGGTGCTCATGCGGATTGATTCTTACCTTCCCATAAACTCCTCTTTTGTGTATGGGTTTGTGAAGATGACTTTTCTTGCCTTCATGGAGGCTTCATTGGCCTGCTGTGTGTTCTATGACCCTTCTCTGCCTCCTTGAGTGGTCTGTGTGGGTCTCTTGTTCCTGTCAGTTGTGTTTTGTATGGACGCAATGTTCTCTTTCTCTGAGGGTGTGGATTTTTCCCATGTGGTTCTTCTCTCTTTCAATTTTGAGCACTTATTTTTGGTGCTTCATGTTAGAGTATCTAGGTCATCGTATGTGAGGCTGGTTGTGGGGGTGAGGTTTGGTACTTTGGATTTCTCTTTCACCCGTTTATGTGGATCTTTTTCTTTCTGCTCCAACTTTGTTTTAGGGTTTTGGATATTGTTTTTGATTAAAGGGTTTGTTCTTTTTCTGGTGGTTGCTAGTATTCTGTTGAAGACCTTGGGTCTTGGTGGGTGGGTGGTGGACTCTGTCCATGTTAGAGGTTGTTGGTTGTTGGCTGGGTTGATTTTTTTGTTTTATCTATCGACCCAATTGTTCATTCTATGTAAGGGGGTGAGGTTGATCTCCTTGTGGTCTTTGAAGCCCTTGAGGATGTTGGGTCTCTATTGACCCCTTTATTGTTTGGAGGTGGTTTGTCTTTCGGTCCTTGTTTTCAAGGTCTCTTTGGGGGAGTCCTCTGCCCTTTTTTCTGTTAGTATATTGTTGGCCAGGAGGAGTTCAAGGTTGTCCTAGAATACCCAGTTGTATTTTCTTTGTAAGAAACCTGGTGTTGTTGTTGTTGAGCTGTTACAAAGGTTTATTATGAAGGCTCAAACGTAGTTGTGTTCTATGTTGATGGTTGTCTCTTCTTTCAAGCTCTAGTATCTTACCTTGCCAATGGAGGATGTAACTGTCCTTTCTATCGGAGTTCTTTCTTTCTTCCAGGTTCAACAAATGGTGTCTTCTATGGAGGTCAAGATTGTTCCTTCTGAGGTGGAACCCTTTCCTTTTGAGGTGGATTTGGTCATTGTTGACTTGGTGGGAAGCTCTCTTCTTTATCGCTTGTTTCTATTGAGGTGGAACTCATGTGCACAAGAGTGTGTTGGCTTTGGTGGTAAGGCTTTCTATTTCTTCCTTTCCATTAGAGGGGATCCCTCTCCTATTGAGGAGGAGATCAGGTTGTCTTTTCAAGTGGGATGGAGCTGCAAGGATATGGATAATTATCAGTTTTTTGTTGTTCTCTCTAGCTTCCCTATTGAGGTGGGGAGTTTGGATTTTATGGGTTCAATGTTGTTATTGAGAAGATGGATTGTTGCATCCTAGTTGCATTGTTTCCTTACTATTTTAGGTGGTTACTATTGTCAAAACCTGGTTTGTTGGGTTTAAGGTCCCTTTGGTTCTTGATGTTTGCAACCTGAGTTGTCTTGTTGATCTTTGATGGCTACTGTTGTTTGGATGCCAATGATTTGTTGATTATTTTCTATTAGTAACTTTCTTGCTTTGGATTGGGTTGCGGATCCCATCAAAACCATTTGTACTAGGTTATGGGGGCCCATCAAAACCTATTTTTACTCTTAATCAAAAACATCTTCTTCTAAGATAGTAGCCTTGGAACCTTCCACATTTGACTCCAAAAACAAAAGAACAACATGAATAGAGCAAGATCTTAAAATAAAATAATCAAACAAATCTCTTTGAATTATTTTTGAATCACCTTCAAGACTATGAAAAATAAAACAAATTGTAAATCGTCATGGTGGAATTGCAAACCTTGCACTTTTCCTTGTGTTTTTAGTTCATTTGATAGGATTATACCTTGTGTAATGATTACTATGTAAATTATTTGATATGATTGTATGTTGTGTAATGATTAATATGTAAATTAATGTATATGTATGTGGAAGTTGGTAAATAATTAGATTATCACTTTACCATCTCATTATATATATTTTGAAGAAATATTTTTTATTCTTACACTATTCATTCTTTTTTTCAGGTTGTTTCTAAATTTGTGAAACTAACCCAGGTTGGATCCAAAAGTGAAAATTTGACCCTTGCACTTCTAAATTCATTTTTAAAAATTAGGCACACTTGCTTCCCTTTTTTATTTAACTGATATAAGTAACTAAAACACAAAATGTTTCAAATTACACTCTAAGGTGTTGCATAAAAGGATATATCCCAATTGTTAGAGTTATCATACATTAGCTAATAATTAATTAATCTTTAATTGATTATTAGTTTAATTTATTCTTTGCACTTAAGCTAAACTTAGGATTGATTTATTAATTGAGTTAATATTAGATCATTATGTCTCATCTCATGTGATGTTGACACTTGTCATGATTTAATCCCTTTCTCATTTAGGGATTTTCTCTTATAAGCATTCAACCCTCATTGTAAATATCTCTTAGGTATTATCTAGAGCTTTCATATCTTCTTGAAAGTCACTTTTGTAGCTTTTTCTTGTTGAAGAATATTGCACATATTGTTTGCAGATCTCTTGCATGGAAGGTGTACGTCTTTGTTTTTTTATCATGTGGCTCATGGGTTTGTTCTTGTTTCACAATTCTAACATGGTATCAGAGCGTGGATTCAACAAACCCCTTCTCAATTTATGAGATTTTCTTTCTTCAATGAGGGTCACAGGCTTTAGATCTAAATCCCCTTTGCTCTTTCTGTAAATTTTGGAGGTGGGAAAAATTTTGGTGCATTTTGGCATGAAAAGGACCTCACTGTTGGATCTAGAGCTATTGAAAAAGTCAAATTTGGATTTTATTTCGTTTGATTTCGATTCCTGACGTCAGATCTACAAGGTTTTGAAGCAGATGCTCTTTTTCTAGATCCGGAGGGTAGCTGTATTTTTGGTGCATTTTGGCGTGAAACAGACATCACCATCGTGCTCAGAAGGCCTAAAAACCTTAAGAATGCTTGTCAAATTGTCAAATTTGATGAAGTTGGCATTTGAGGCAAAAAAAATTGCCAAGAAGGTTGTACGACCTTCCCAGCACGAAAATCAAGGTAAAATAAAAAAATATTTAGCTATTTTTTTCTTGAGAATTTTTTAAAAAATAAAATTGAAAAAGGTATCTTTTAAAACCTCTGCAAGTTTTTCAAAAAAATTTTAATTAAAAAAAATTATTTTAACTTTGTTTTGGGTGGTACCCAAGGGTACTGCTAACCTGGCATAATGGCAGGTGGGGGCCCCTTCGACCTCACCCCCCTCTGCAGTGGAGGGTACCCTTGGGGGTACTGCCTCCTGCCATTGGCAGAGTGGTGGCCCCAAGAAGTTTTTGAATAATTTTAAAAAAAAAAACTAAAAAACAAAAGCTTTTTTATATATTTTTTTAACAAAAAATATAAATGTTTTTTTAATATATATTTTTTTCACAAAAAATATAATAATTTTTTTGTATGTATTTTACCTTTAAAATAAAACATGCAAAAAGTTTATTTTGTAATTTTTTTTTTTGCAAAATAATCCACATGCAGCCTAGTTGGAGATTTTTTATCTGTAGCACTAAAATTGACGGACCTCCAAATTTGGAGGTATTTTTTCTAAATTTGGCGAAGAAGTTCTTTTTTGCTCTACACAGCCCCTCTCCGTTGGTCTTTTGAATTTTGCACCTCAACGTCCAAAGGTCATATCTTGGCCATACGGTGGTATTTTTACGTGCAATTTTTTTTGAAATGGGGTGAAATTTTGCACTCTTCGTAGTGGTGCAGGTGTTTTCCAGTTTTGACTTTTGGTTTTTTCCATAATTCTATTTTCTCAGTGTTGTTGTTGTTCAGTTCTCGTTTTGGAGATTTTGGCAGGCCATATCTTTTGCATCTGGACACATTTGTGGGTTCCATTTTTTTTTGAAAGTGCATGTTTTTTGTGTACTTCATCATGGTGCTACCAGTTTCCTTTTTTTTGTCAGAGAATTGTATTTTCAGTATGTAGTCCTTTTTTGGACATTATGGGCTCACATTGCATGTATTTATCTTATGTAAACGCACTGAAATAAAGTGCCATAGTAGGTTTATTATGGGATCTTGCACATCACTTTGTGCCTTATTGTACTCGCACTATGATATAAAGTGCCATGGGGGTTGATGTTTGCCTTTGTTTTGCCTTCATACTTTTCTCATGCGTGTGTGACTTTTGTTTTCAAACCCTTTATATCTGCTTGTATTTTCATGTTTGCGCATTCAGTTGTTCTTGGTTCTTTATCATGCACTACATTCAGGCATTCAATTTCAGTGTACCTATCATATCTCTCCTTTGTCAACATTATGGGGGGTTTCTACTGTTGGTGCTAATGCTTCCTTGGTTTCATGTTAGAGTGAGCTATGTATATAGTATTTATTCCTATGTACTAGGCAAATGCAATGGCTAGTTACCCATGCATTTTGATGAGATGGAACACTTACCATATGGACACTCTTGCATTCTTGTTTTGGAGGTGACCTTCCTTTTTCACTTGATCAATTCTTCAGACTATTGGTACATGTGCCATCTATATCTTTGAGTTCCAGGTGTTTTCCTTTGTTTTCCATCTGATTCGAGTAGTGTCATTGAGGGCACTCATGCAGATTCTTGTCTTCTTGATTCTGATCATCATATGTTTCAACAAAGGTTCTTCTTTTAACATTTCAACAGTCATTCTAAGACAGTGTTTGCAAAATCTTCATGATTCAGTGGTGTTCTCTTTGTTCATCCTTTGTTCCTATCTTTTTGGACAACATTGTCTTGTTTGGAGGCTTCTTCAGTCCTTCACTTGGCTTTCATCTTTTTTTGGAGTGAAGTTTTTCCCATGAGGTTTTCTTTATTTCTCTGCATTATAGAGATCTTATGTTTGTACATGGGTATCCTTTTTGGCCTTGTTTTTCGGGACCCATCATGCATTCTTTTTAGGATTTTTAGCTACTCCCTAAGTTCATCTTCAGGGGGGGTGTTATAGTTATCATACATTAGCTAATAATTAATTAAGCTTTAATTGATTATTAGTCTAATTTATTCTTTGCACTTAAGCTAAAATTAGGATTGCTTTATTAATTGAGCTAATATTAGATCATTATGTCTCATCTCATGTGATGTTGACACTTGTCATGATCTGATCCCTTTCTCATTTAGGGTTTTTCTCTTATAAGAATTCAACCGTCATTGTAAATATCTCACAGATATTATGTGGAGCTTTCATATCTTCTTGAAATTCTCTTCTGTAGTTTTTTCTTGTTGAACAATATTGCACATATTGTTTGTAGATCTCTTGCGTGGAAGGTGTAATTGTTTGTTGTTTGATCTTGTGGTTCGTGGTTTTGTGCTTGTTTCACAGTTCTAACACCAATTCATTATGATTATCTAAAATATTTATTTGGAAATTATCTAGGACTTTCCATGAGAGCTATGCTACACATTGCATTAACACTCTAGGCATATTGCATAATTGTCTATTATCTTTGATCTTTATTTTTTATGATTGACACAAAATAGGGCTTTGGCCAAAGTAGAATCCCCTAAGCAAGCAAACTCTTAAATGATGTTTATTAACTCCACCCCACTTTAGACACAAGTCATACACTTTGAGATAAATAGGTTATATCTATCCAAATCAATGAAGTTCAAATCTACACACTAGGTTCAATTCCACACATGTAGAGATTGGTTACACATTCATAAAAATAAATTGAAGCATAAAACAATCATTTTCTATCCTAGGGTATTCAATTAATAGGTTTTGATTTTCTAACGCACTGATAAATTATTTGACACATCAAGATCTACACTAAACCTAGAGATAAGTATCATTACTTTATTAATTTAATTTTACGCATTTAATTTATATAACATGATTAGTCCTAACTCATATACCTAGATTATTTCTTGATGCACTTGTATTAAACATTTATTTACCCTAAATTATTTGAAAAAAACTTTTTATTCTTATTTTTATTTTGGTGAACCAACTTATCTTACACTCCATTGAATTTTTCCTTCAAGTTTAGTCCTTCTACATTAGGATCTTAGATCTAATGTTCTTGATTGTATATATTTCCTCAATATCTAATTAGAGTTTAGACATCCAACCTTTATTTGTCCTTCATTTTTATTCTTTTGACAAGCAACTTGAGCTTCATTTATTGATATCCTTTTGATGCCTACTCACCCACCCTTATTTTGTGCTTACTTACTACATTATTCACCACCGATTCTCGTAGATAATTATCTTTGGTTGATGTCAATTTGCATATATTATTGATTTTGATATGTTCCTACATTTTTGTGTCATTCAATCCTTCCTTCCATGACACTCTTATGGATTTTTATATCATAGATGGGGATGCATTTTCTATGTAGGTGTTTAATTATACACGTGTTTCTCTTTTATATAATTGGATAATGTTATTCCCTCTCATTTGGACATGGTTGCTTCTATTTGATTCCATCTTTCCTTCTAATGACTAGTGCTACTAAGCATGTATACATGTTTTTCTTCACCTACTTTTCCTTTGCATGATTTGGGTCTTGATAATGATCTACATGTTGTGTTGGAACCTTCAAATTTCTCATTTTTGAAGTGCCCATATTGAAAATTTTGCCTCTGCACACTCAGATGTATCCCTAAAAAATCTATCCAAGTGACCTACTTTGGAGGGTCACCATTTGCAACTAGTTGACTGCCATGTCAAACAGATTGTTGCTCTCCATTCTCCCCACATTAATGTACTCCCTGGTCCAATTTCAAAGCCTCATGATCAGATTTGTTATTTTTACTAGGTCAAAAGTGAATACAGTTTGCTCTGTTTTCACACCTACATTTTCAGAACTGTTTCAAAGTGGTTAAGTTTGACCCTCAATATCTTGTGAAGAATGATTATTCAAAGAAAGACCTCTTGCATACATACTTAGCGTACCCAAATGACCTAGTGTGTCCAATGGAAGTTCCCCAGAAGATGATTTGATATTTTTTCAAATTGGTAACGTGGTGAATTTTAATTGGTTTTAAATAGGAACAAGTGCAAAAAAGTCTGAGTAGGCCACTTTGCCGATTAATATTTTGTGCCTCGTGATCTATTTTTCTGATTCATTTGTTGCACTCCATTCTTAGATCAAATTTCTACATGTATTCTCAATTTTAGGGTCTCAGGATAAGTGTTGATGGGTTATCTAATTGTTTTTTGACTGCGACAGGGCCAAAAATGGTGTTTCAGAAAGTATCACATTTTGCAAATCTAAGAACAACCCATTTCTTTTTTTGGCTTAAAACATCTCCAGGTCCAATTTCATCAAATACGAAGATCGTATGATGCATTATTTTAATGCATTTTAGCTGCGGCAAAGGCGTTCTGAGGGCCAGTCTACAAAGGAGGTACCTGAAATATTTTGGCAATACAAGTTTTGAGGAAATGGATTTTCTCTAAATAAATAATAATTTCCCTACGCAAATTTTCAAATGTTCAAATTGCAAATGTTTAAGATATTTTAAGTATTTTAAATACTTATAAAAGGAAGAAAAGAGAAATTAGGGCATGTTTTAAATGTTTGATGATTTATAAAGTTTAAACTTTATAATCTCTTTTATTCACGACAATCTTGCCCGTGAGTGGAGCACGACAGTGCTCCCATCAACAAAGCTCATGGGGAAGCGAGAGAGATGATGAAGCTTGCAGCAGGAATTAGGGGGGATTAAAACAGTCTTTAATGACTTTCTTTAAACATTGGATGGCATTATGTGTTATTTTATTTGTTTGCCCACCAATGTGTGACAACAAATGCTGCCGGTAGCAGATACTTACGGGAGCACGGGGAAAATGCTGAGAGCAGTGTTTGGGGTGATTTTGATCTACAATTTTTATTGCAGTGAGGATTGGGCATTTCTTTCTCCATTGAGATGTCTCTAAATAGCTTCAAGTAGGATTTGCGCAAGATTTGTTGCAGAGTAGAATGTTGTTCACGTTTTTGGCCTTCCAACTAGTTTTTGGAGGCTCTGTTTGGCTCAAAATTGCTACTCCATGGTCTAGAATCATTCCCAAACCATTCCTAATGCTTGGACATAGTTTTTAAGCATGTCTGGGATGGATTTTGAGTGCCAACATTGCCAAAAAAGCCTATGCACTGAAAACGACCCCCAATTTGCTTACAGAGAAAATGTATCAAAATTGTTTGAGGAAATTTTGGAATGAAGGCAGCCATCGCGTCGGGAGAAGGAGCAACTAAAGATTGCATTGAGTGAATAGAGTGCATGAGATTCTATTGTTGAGTTTTCTGCACAAAAATGAGAACATTTGCAGCTTCAAACAGCGTTGAGCAACCAGGAAGAGGGATTTAGGGCAAACGAAGAAATCGACGGCAAATATCAAAGGAGAAACGTGGACACATCTCCATTGTTCCCTGCCCGAGTGTTTGTGTGATGACATCGTTGGAGTGCAATAGGAGCACGGGGATAGGTTAAAAGTATATTTTGAGATTTTTAATTTCTTGGCTATATGAATAGTTGCTCGTGAGCCCTAACAATCTTTTGATGCCATGAAGAATTGCAACAGGTATGCAGGCATTTGCAAGAAAGACTTGGTGGGCCCATGTAATAAAAACACGGGTGAATAGATTTTATTAGCCCGATATCATTTTTAATTGTTAAGATAAATTTTCAAGTGCCAAGCATTTTTAAAATATCAAAATGCACGGGAAATGTTACAGCACTGTAAATGGGCATGAGTGAATTTTGTATTAAAACCTTCATTATAAAGTTGTTGGGAAGTAAAAGTAAAAGTAAAAGTTGCAGCCAAGATTAAAAAGAACAAAATACATAGATTTTTCATGGGAGATTTATTTTTCAGCTGTGGAAGGGCAAAGAGGAGGTTAAAAGGTTTTTTATAGTGAGCATTGTTTTCACGCAGCAAGGTGAAAAATGGACAAAGAGAAAGTGGGATATTTTCCAGCAAAGAAGACTATTTTAATCAAGCGAGGATTGCTTGCACGAGAATGACATGGGGATATTTTTTAGTTAGAGCAAATGGGGAAAAGTGCAGATCAGAAGGAATGTTTTTCAGTTGCAGAGAAAGAGGAGAGAAGAAGGACAGATGGCAGATGCAAATCAGATTTGAAGAAAACATGTGGCAAAATCAGATTAAATCCAGAGCTCTTTCGTCTTTTATATTCTCCTTCTTTCTCTTTTGTAGGGGTTCTGGAATTTTTATTTTCCAAGTATGTAGATAGGGTAGTGTTGAGTTTTAAGTTGCAGATTAGAAATGTTATTATAGTGGTTTTGTTTTATGAACAGGAGAATCGGTGTCTGGAATTATAATTTTATTGTCATGAAATTGTCTCCACCTTTGTAGACTTCTGGTTCTATGAATTAAATACTTTGAGGAGGTTTTGATTCAGCTTTACAGGTCTTTTGTAAATGTATTGTTTATTCACTGGTCTCTTTCAAGGAAAGAGTTAAATCTCTTTGTTCAAACAGTTATAATCTCAAGTTTTGTATTCAAGTCCATACAATTTTCAGAATATCAAGGATATTTGAAAGTTGTCTTCACAGTGTTTTATGTGATAGTAATGTTTATTCATGGGTTTCTTCCAAGGGAAGAATTAAAAGCTTTTGAGTAAATGTTTGTGGTTTTGGGTGCACAGATTGGATTTCTAAGAAGAGTTTGATGACAGTATTAGTGAATTTGTTAATGTAAGGCATTAACATTTTGAAATGCCTTGATTTAGTTCTATTTGTTCATATCATTTCTACTATGGTTTCATGTTTGACTATGTGACTCAGGATTAGGCACTGGTCTATTGGAGGCTTAATGTTTTTTTTAGAAATAAATCAAGTTATAAAAGTCCTTCTATACCCTCTTGCTGTTAGGTGTAGGTTTTACATTACAATTGCTCTCACGGATGAGTAGGTGATATGGAATTAGAATTAAGCCAGATCTAGGTTTGAATCATTTGTATTTTGATTAAATATGTTGAGAGCAATCTACTTAAATGTAATACTCTACTGAAATGTATAGGAATCCAAGAGTATTACCAAGGTCTACCCGCCTAGGTCCTGCAGAGCCTGAAGTGAAGGGGAAATTGCTTATTTCCTGTTAAGTTGGCCCAAGTCCAATGTTGGGGTTGAGTATAAAGTTTAGCTATCTTTTATATCCTAGCATTTTGTTGATTTGGGGACCAACAAAATGGCGACTCTATTGGGGAGTAACTTGAGAAAATTCTGATAGATCACCTTGCCTTAAGAGTCAAAAGGAATGAATGACTGGTTCAGAAGTTGAGCAAGTTTCATATCCGAAAATTGATTTGTAGCAGCCCCAAATTAAAAATACTGTGAAATGAATCTGTTGGGAAGAACTAAGAGAAATATATACTTGCTTCAAAGTTTTTCCTCTTATTGAAGAGGTGGTGACTCTGCTCTACAATTTATACACAGGAAGGGTTGTTGTTTGTTATTGTGACCTGAAATTGCTTAATTCAAAGTTGCAGCAATTGGAGATATGAAGGTACATGATTCTCTGCATATTTTCATTTGTTGAACCTATCATATTGAATACAATTGATGTTCCATTTAAATAATTTTTCTAAGTATTCACAAATTTGCTAGTATGGATGGTTAGAATGAATCTGTATATCCTTGGGATTTCCATCCATTTTCATTATCATATATTTTAAACCCAAGTTACCGTCATATTAGCAATTATCCTAGTGATCTTTCATATTGTCATGGTTATAATTATGCACAATTAAGTTAAACCCAGGTTATGCCATTAGATAACAAAAGGCACCTGATGGCTATACAAGCTTAGTTAAGAGATAATCATACTAGGTCTACTATCCAAATTGTTGCACCTTTTGTCAATTATTTTGATCCATTATATGACCAACTAGACTTGTCATGGGTTGATTACAAGGTTAAAAGTATGCCAGGCTGAGTCTATAAGTAGATGCCTAGATTTGATGGATACAATGTGTGTGAAGGAGATGCACATGTCCAAAGTTTATATAGCTTCATGGTGAAACATTCATTTAGAGATCAGGATATGTGGATGAGATTTTTTGTCAGATCTCTTGAAGCTAGAGCTAGGGACCAGTACTTAAGTTTTCCTGAGAAGTATTTTCCTTGCTAGAATGAACTAATGGATGCTTATAGAAAATAATTTGCAAAAGAACCTTCTGACCTTCTCACAAGGTTAAAGCAGCTTAAGAAACAAGATGAAGAGTCAAGCATTGTTTTCAGTCATAGGTTTGTTTTAGCTCTTTCACTAATCCCTGAAAAATTTCAGACCTAGTACTTCAAATTGCATTCATATGTATTTTGAAGCTTTTGAGGAGGGATTTAGTGCATTGTTAAAGGATTTTAAAATATTGAGTATGCAAATGGCTTACACATGCTTAGACAATATGGAGAAAATGAGGAATGAATATGTGCAAAGTCTGTTGTCTTCAATTGTGGGTAAACATATTGATGAAGTTAGTAGTTGTGTGAATGCAAGTGATCAGATGTTTTCAATTTTAAATATAGACAAGTGCATGCTTGAGAAGGAAGAAGTTAAGAATGATGCAATGTCTACCATTAATGATCGTGATAGTGAAAGTATTTCTCTCTATCCTCAAGAGGATGTAAATGACCAACCGAATGATGACACCCAGTCCATTGAGTTTTCAGATTTTGATGATGGTGACATCATAGTATATCCCGATTTACAACTTGGTAATGCATGTAGTTCTAGTGGAAGTCAAGAAGAAGAAATGGTTGAGAGAATGGATCAAAACAATGATATTGAACAATGAACAAATTTCATATGTGTTGACGACTGAATATCAAGAATAAACATGTTTTGACAACTCTCAATTGTTGTGTGCTACCCATGTTGATATTGACAAAGCCGATGATCTTCACTGTACAAGGTATGATGCATTTATTTTTTATTTTCCTCCTAATTATCAACCAGTTGACCATCATGATGATAATGAGGATGAGGACAAGCAACAATTTGATTGTAATGATGCATTGTGTGATGAGTATGAAAGTATGAATACTGATACAAGTTCAGAAATCTATTTTGATGAATTAGAAACAACAGATGACCATGAGCTTTGTGTTTCCAATGAGCCAAGTTTTGAGAAATTTAATGCAGATTTGGACAAGTTCTTGTTTGTGGACTCAGATGAGCCTAGTTATGAGTTTTTTTCATATGGATTTGGATGCTGATTTTAAAAAAATAGATTATATTTTTGAACCAAAATTGCTCACTTTTGAACAAGCTTTGGATGCTAAAGATGTTGATATAATATGTTCAAAGAATATCAATGTGAGCAAGAATAAGGATAGGTTAGAGATTCTTGATGATTCTCTATACCAACATGTTGGGGCACAGTTGCAGTTTGTTCCAATGTATGAGTGTATCTCTCTACATACACTCGAAGATAGTTTGCATGATGAACACAATCTTTTGATTAGTTCCTATGACTGTTTCACCTTTGGCATGAAAACTAACAATCAGATTGAACCCGATGGTACCATCCATGTGGTAGAATATGAGTGTTGTTATTTTCAGTTGCATGAAGTTTTAATAAAGTGTGGCAATGTGCAAAACATTGAAGAAGGTTATTTTCAACCTGACAGTGTTTTAAATGAAAAATATTATAAGTTTTTGCCACATGAAAATCAGTATTTTAAGAGTAAGCCTAATTTTCAAATGCTTGGTATTTGTAAATTTCTTGATAATGTTGTATATAATGGGTTGTTGGGAGATGCCAGCATGTTTAATCAGACAAATTGTAGTGGTATTTTCATATTGGTTTTAGTGAAATGTGATGATAACTTTTTCTATGACAGAGGTAAGAAGAGGCCTATAGTTTTTGGTAGCCTTGGGTCATCAAATATGGTTTGACTTGTCAAACCAAAGCAGTAGGGGGCAGAGATGTTCTTTTGACTTTGTCACCCAATGTTTTTGGCACCTGGTTTGCTTCTCCAAAGGATCTAGATTCTTTTTATGCCCACAAGAGGCATACATCCCCAGTCGGAGCCACTGTTGGCACCTTAAAATTTCTCATTTTTGAATTGCCCATAGTGAAAATTTTCCCTTTGCACACTCAAAAGTACCCCTGAAAAATCTGTCCAAGTGACCTACTTTGGAGGGTCACCATTTGCAACTGGTTGATTGTCATGTCAAATAGATTGTTGCTCTCCATTCTCCCCAAATTAATGTTCTCCCTAGTCCGATTTCAAAACCTCATGATCAGGTTTTCTATTTTTACCAGGCCAAAAGCAAATACAGTTTGCTTTGTTTTCACACCTACATTTTCAGAACTGTTTCAAAGTTGTTAAGTTTGACCCTCAATATCTTGTGAAGAATGATGATTCAAGGAAAGACCTCTTGCATACATACTCAATGTACCCAAATGACCTAGTGTGTCCAGTGACAGTTCCCCAGAAGATGATTTGATATTTTTTCAAATTGGCAACTTGGTGAGTTTTAATTGGTTTTAAATATGAACAAGTGCATAAAAGTTTGAGTAGGTCACTTTGTTGATTAATATCTTGTGCCTCGTGATCTTTTTTTCTAAGCCATTTGTTGCACTCCATGCTTGGGTCAAATGTCTATATGTCTGCTCAGTTTTAGGGTCTCAGGATAAGTGTTGATGGGTTATCTAATTATTTTCTGACTGCGACAGGGCCAAAAATGGTGTTTCAGAAAGTATCACATTTTGCAAATCTAAGAACTCATTTCTTTTTTTGGATAAAAACATCTCCAAGTCCATTTTCATCAAATACGAAGATCATATGATGCATTATTTTAATGCATTTTAGTTGCGGCAAAGGCGTTTTGAGGGCCAGTTTACAAAGGAGGTACCTGAAATATTTTGGCAATGCAAGTTTTGAGGAAATGGGTTTTTTTTTAATAAATTATAATATCCCTGCACAAATTTTTGCGGCTCTAGGTATATCGGTTTGCCCGCAACGAATTTCCCCTATTTGGGCCACAACCGAAATTAAAATTTCACTATTTTCTAATGTTCAAATTGCAAATGTTTAAGATATTTTAAATACTTATAAAATGAAGAAAAGAGAAATTAGGGCATGTTTTAAATGTTCGATGATTTATAAAGTTTAAACTTTATAATCTCTTTTATTCACGCTGCTGAAGAGCTCACACGAAGCGAGAGAGATTATGAAGCTTGCAGCAAGAATTAGGGGGGATTAAAACAATCTTAATAGCTTTGTTTAAACATTGGATGGCTTATGTGCTATTTTATTTGTTTGTCTACCAACCCGTGGCAACAAATGTTGTCGGCAGCAGAGACTTACGGGAGCAGTGTTTGGGGTGATTTTGATCTGCAATTTTTATTGCAGTGAGGATTGGGCATTTCTTTCTCCATTGAGATGTCTCTGAATAGCTTCAGGTAGGATTTGAGCAAGATTTGTTGTAGAGTAGAATGTTGTTCACGTTTTTGGCCTTCCAACTAGTTTTTGGAGGTTTTGTTTGGCTCAAAATTGCTGCTCCATGATCTAAAATCATTCCCAGACCATTCCTAATGCTTGGACATAGTTTTTAAGCATGTCTGGGATGGATTTTGAGTGCCAGCATTGCCAAAAACGCCTCTGCACTGAAAACGACCCCCAATTTACTTACAGAGAAAATGTATCAAAATTGTTTGAGAAAATTCTTGAATGAAGGCAGCCATCGCATTGGGAGAAGGAGCAACTGAAGATTGCATTGAGTGAATAGAGTGTGTGAGATTCTATTGTTGAATTTTCTACACAAAAATGAGAACATTTGTAGCTTCAAACAGCGTCGAGCAACCAGGAAGCAGGGATTTAGGGCAAACGAAGAAATCAACGGCAAATATTGAAGGAGAAACGTGGACACATCTCCATTGTTCCCCGCCGGCCCGAGTGTTTGTGTGATGACGTAGTTGGAATGCAACGGGAGCACGGGGATAGGTTAAAAGTATATTTTGAAATTTTTAATTTCTTAGCTATATGAATAGTTGCCCGTGAGCCCAATATCATTTTTAATTGTTAAGATAAATTTTCAAGTGCCAAGCATTTTTAAAATATCAAAATGCATGGGAAATGTTACAGCAGTGTAAATGGGCATGAGTGAATTTTGTATTAAAACCTCCATTATAAAGTTTGTCGGGAAGTAAAAGTAAAAATTGCAGCCAAGGTTAAAAGGAACAAAATACATAGATTTTTCACGGGAGATTTATTTTTCAGCTGTGGAAGGGCAAAGAGGAGGTTAAAAGGTTTTTTACAGTGAGCACTGTTTTCACGCAGCAAGGTGAAAAATAGACAAAGAGAAAGTGGGATATTTTCCAGCAAAGAAGACTATTTTAATCAAGCGAGGAGTGCTTGCACGAGAATGACATGGGGATATTTTTAGTTAGAACAAATGGGAAAAAGTGCAGATCAGAAGGAATGTTTTTTAGTTGCAGAGAGAGAGGAGAGAAGGACAGATGCAAATCAGATTTGAAGAAGACATGTGGCAAAATCAGATTAAATTTGGAGCTCTTTCTTCTTTTATTTATTCTCCTTCTTTCTCTTTTGTAGGGGTTCTAGAATTTTCATTTTCCAAACATGTAGATAGGGTAGTGTTGAGTTTTAAGTTGCAGATTAGAAATGTCATTACAATGGTTTTGTTTTATGAACAGGAGAATCAGTGTCTGGAATTGTAATGTTATTGTCATGAAATTGCCTCCACCTTTGTACACTTCTGGTTCTATGAATTAAATACTTTGAGGAGGTTTTGATTCAGCTTTACAGGTCTTCTATAAATGTATTGTTTGTTCACTGGTCTCTTTCAAGGAAAGAGTTAAATCTCTCTGTTCAAAGAGTTATAATCTCAAGTTTTGTATTCAAGTCCATACAATTTTCAGAATATCAAGGGTATTTGAAAGTTGTTTTCACAGTGTTTTATGTGATAGTGATGTTTATTCATGGGTTTCTTCCAAGGGAAGAATTAAAAGATTTTGAGTAAATGTTTGTGGTTTTGGGTGCACATATTGGATTTCTAAGAAGAGTTTGATGACAGTATTAGTGAATTTGTTAATGTAAGACATTAACATTTTGAAATGCACTGATTTAGTTTCATTTGTTCATATTATTTCTACTATGGTTTCATGTTTGACTCTGTGACTCAGGATTAGGCACTGATCTATTGGAGGCTTAATGTTTTTTTAGAAACAAATCAAGTTATAAAAGTCCTTTTATACCCTCTTGTTGTTAGGTGTAAGTTTTACATTAGAATTTCTCTCAAGGATGAGTAGGTGATATGGAATCAAAATTAAGCCAGTTCTAGGTTTGAATCATTTGTATTCTGATTAAATATGTTGAGAGCAATCTGCTTAAATGTAATACTCTGCTAAAATGTATAGGAATCCAAGAGTATTACCAAGGTCTACCCGCCTAGGTCCTACAAATCCTGAAGTGAAGGGGAAATTGTTTATTTCTTGTTGAGTTGGCCAAGTCTAGTGTTGGGGTTGAGTATAAATTTTGGCTCTTTTAGATCCTAGCATTTTGTTGATTTGAGAACCAACATGTTGTATGGTAGATAATGATAAGGTAGCCCTATCTTATGGTATTGTAGTATAATTATACATCTAGAGATGATATGGTATGTGATGGGATTCAATCTCCATGATCTAATTATAATGATGTGACATATAGAGATAATTTCTCCTTACATGTCATGATAGTATTATTCTTTCACCCTTAGCTTCATTTTCTCTTGATTTTTCATTTTATGAGGAGTTTAGAGATAGTGATATGTGTTCAACTTATCTCTTTTTAATATATAATGATGACATGCTTTGTGATACTAGCTTTTCTATATCTCATGTGGATTGTATAGATATTCATGATGGTTCTTTACTTTACTATAATTTAAATGATGATAACACATGTATTATGATGATGGTTCATTAGCTTCTCATGTCATACTATTGATAGATTCATTATCCCCTACCATATTTCATAATGATAGTATTCATATTAATAACAAGTAATTACAATTTTTTATTATAATTTAATTCATCTTATAGGTTTAATTATAAATTTATGAATTGATTACTCCTAGACATAATTGGATTTTATCTATGGCTGATCTTTACTTCACTCCTATGTGAACTATTGTTTGAAGTAAAACCTAATGAAATCTAAAGACCCCGCAGTGAGATGAAAGGGGAAACAATGGATAAGCCATACTAAATTTTGAAGGATTGCACAAAACTATACTCAATATAATACAATCAATTTTTTTAAAATCCCTTAAGAGATGAAAGGGGAAAAGTTCTAGGAAATAGTCAATTTTTTTAAATGATTAAAGAAAAATGTGTTCTCTGGTTCATCCATTTCACCCTTTCCTTATGGTGTGTTCTAGAAGTGAAGTATGAATAACCATCATATAAATAATTGCATCAAATAAAAACTTAGATGAAGAACAAAATTTTGAGCCCAAGAAAATTAAAAGATTGATGTACGCAAATCAATTATCTAACCAGTACACGACAACAAATGAGCCTCTTAACGCTCTTTGTTCCTCCTCCGGTTCTCACAAAGTTGAGCTTAGATGAACTATCACTGCCCATCTCTAGTTGTAATTTTTAAAGTATGTAAATTTAAAACTTAAATAAATTTTAAAAACACACACCATAAATGGCTCATGCATAACAATTGATGATGGAGGAGTACTCGCCATACCTTGTGGTTAGTCGATCATGGATATTGCATGACCTCCTCGCATAGATACAATATTGTTTCACACATGCACACACAATTGAATTGAATTATATGGACTTAAATTAAAATATATAAATAAGAAATTAAATGATGCAACTTTAAATTAAAACTAGATCTAAATACATATGTGGTTTTCTAGGGTCAATACATATTGGTTTACCTAAGTGTAAGGTGTGCTGACTTGTACAACTATCGACATAAAACAAATATGATCTAATCGAGATGATATCCTAAATTCACACATCTACACCAAACACTTCAAATTAATATATATGTATATATGTTTATATATAATTTAATGTTATTAAACATGAATTTTGATACATCTACATGTTACACATTTCAAATAAATTAAAATGTGACTTGATGTGTACTTGTGTAGGATAATCATCGGAACATAGTAAATTCACATATGATTCCACCTCTGATGTAGGTGCATCTGAAGTGGATGCTTGAGAAGGGCCATAACATGGATGATTGCAACTCTGACAAATATGTGGTTGTGGCACATGGGAGTTTCTTGGACCAGTTGAACCATCTCCTCCATGCTCTCTACCATTGACTTCAACTGCCATGTGGGTAGCCTAATCAATGAGATCCCCTAAGAGTGAACTTAATGCTCCTAATGTCGAAACCATTGTCTATTGTTGAAATGGTGTAGGAATACTAGGATATGGAGGAGAAACAATGGGTGGAATTGGAGCACATTGATTAGGATCAATATGGCTCCTACTCTATTTTGTGGCATGCCATGACCAACTCCTTGGAATGACCTCATATCAAAATAATTGGGTTTTAAACCCATCTCAAACTCTACACATAATTTTCTTAAAAAATAAAGGGGCACCTCACAAATAGCGTGTGGTGGATGATCAAGGACCATCCACCATCGCTCCTAAAAATGTGTGACAATCTGAGGGTGCCTACACCATCTAATTGAAATTCATTTTTTTATTTGGAGGAATGGATTGATGGTATGAGGGTCAATGAAATATGGGGATATTGTTTGTTTGGTAATATGTAGATCTAGAATCTCTCTATATGAGAGTCCATTTGTATAAAATTATCTCCTCTCCTCTCTCCAACGATGAAAACTATCTAAATTTGTATCAAAGATGTAAACCGTGATAGGTGGGGGGTATATTAGGCTCATTTTTTATCAATTTTTTTTTTCTTGAATAATGTTTATATTTGCATTGATGTTTGCTCACAATTGAGCCTCATCAAATGGAGGGGGTGGGGGGTTAGGATGTGGGGGGTTTTAAGGTTGGGGGCTATGAGGTGGAGATTGTGGAGGTGAGGGATTTGGAGGTTGAGGGTTATGCAACTGATGGTATTTGCTCCATTGGGCCACTGCATGTTAAACAATTAGAAGAAAAATATGAACATACTAATTACATATCATGAAGCATTAAATGCACTAAATTTTTAAATAAAATATTTAAAATAAATTGATACTTGTTGAGGAGATCATTAAATAATGTACAATTTGAACTAAAGATCACATCGAACATACATTCAAAATATATCATTTAGACAAATTCAAATAACATAAATGTACAACATGAATTTGGACTAATTTATAAAAAAATTATACATTGAAATTAAACATACAAAATTAGACCACATGCGAAATTTTAGTTGAAATCATGTTTTAAGTTTACTATAATTGAATTAGTCATTGACTTGAGAAATCACGAGCACAAGTATTTTAATGGGCTATATGGACATGTGGATAATTTGTGGATAATTTGTGGATTTGGTTATAATCTTGGATTGTAATAGGTTTAGGGTATGTGCAAGGTCATGGGGGTCCAAACTAGGCCCCTAAGTGGCAATGAAAATTCAAAAAAACAGAGTTAGGCAACTTGACATAAAAATTTGAATAGGTTATTAACATAATTTGAAAAATATGTAAGAACAAAACTTGTAGAAATTTGAATGTAGTTTCTAGGCTACTAGTCCTTTTTTGGAAAAAGGTAAATCTATTTTGCGAAAATTTGAAATTTCAATGTAGTGGTACTAAATTTTCAGTAAAAAGAGAAGAAGTGGGTGTATGTCTAACAACCCTAAGTACAAGAAAAAAAAAAAAAATTCTGAAAATTTCAATAGATATATAATATATAACCTAGAGGTCAATGGGGTATGATTAGTTTGAAGGCTCTCACTCCCTTTACTTGGATCTCATCTAGATGATGGACCTAGTCAGATGACTTTATATATTGAAAGTGGTTTTTTATTAGATTTAGTAGGGAGTTCCTTGATATACATGCATGCAAAAAATAGTGATGGCAATGGTTCCCAAGAAATGGTTGAATGGAACATGGAGAATGGTAGGTACATAGGGGCGAGGGTGGCGGGGGGGGGAGGTGGGGGGAGGAAATGCAATTATGTTGATGGTAAATATAAGATTTAGTTCTCCATTGAAAATTGAGAAGGGAAAACACACTTGACTAAGGATAGGAGGTCTTAAGAGAATCATCTACTGATGACTATAACTAGAGAGAAGATTACTCACATGAAGAATATGTACACAACTTTTCCATGATCTTCTATAAGGCACCCTGGAGTGGAGTGTTGTATCAGTTCAATAAGGGCAAGAAAAAAAATCTAGGGAGGTTCTCCAATTTGGACTATGGTTGAGAAATAGGTCATTTGAATTCTAAGGGTAAGAAGAAATATAAATAGATAGGAAGCCTTTAGAGAATATCTTACCATTTTTGGAATAATAGGAGATTAATTTTGAAGCTTGTGCCCAATGATCGAGATTGTAAAATTTAACTTCAAATTTTTTGTATGTTGATTGATAACCTTGTGTGAATGAGTCATTACTATGTGTAATATATTTATAATCATTGAGGAATTTTGTAAAATAGTTTGCATTTCCTTGAGGAATTATGCCAAATGGTTTGGGTACCTACATATTCTCTTGCCTTTGTACCTATGTTAGTTTTGGTTTAATATCACCATATACCTAAGTGAGATCCCTACTTATGCTCAACATACTAGAAACACCAAGATGTTCTTGTGTAAACAAATATTTAAAGGTATTTTACCTCAATTGCTAATATACTTTACATCTAGTTACTTTGGGAGGGATATACAAGGGATGAAAAACTAATTTGGAGAATTTAGAATTTGGTAAACCATATGAATAATTATACTTACTTTTTTGACTATCAAGGACCTAAAAAAAGGTTATTTGGACATGTCATCATTAATTTATTCTTGTGTAGGGAAACATCATTCAAGTTCTTTATATATTGACTATTTTGTGATGGTTATTATAGTAACTTAAGGGTCTAGGGTTTAGGGTTTAGGTTTTAGGGTTTAGGGTTTAGGATTTAGGGTTACTAGATTTATGGGTTTACAATTTAGGGTTACTAGATTTAAGAGTCTACAATTTACAGTTTAGGGTTTACGATTTACACTTTAAGGTTTACGTTTTTTTATTTATGGCTTAGGGGTTAGGGTTTTAGTTTTAAGGTCTAGGTTAGGTTTTAGTTTATTGTACATCCATTATTTTGATGAATATATTTAGAAATGGGTTTTACAAAATATAAAATTCATCCTAATTATGAAAATTAAAATAACCTAAAATATAAACCATGAAATTTCAAACTATAAACATTACGTTATATACCTAAAATGTAAACCCTAATTACAAACTATAAATATTAAATATATAGCAAAAAAAGCACAAATACTAACTTGGAGGTCACTAAAATTGGGTATGTGGAAGGGAGGAGGTGGCAGGCACAATTTAGAGGCATAAATGGCTTGAAAAATAGGTACCTATTTCGCATAGGTCACCCTCAGTCTGTGGACTATTGTAGGAAAAAATGACTTGACAGTTGTTTAAAAAAAAGCTTTGTGAAATGGGTACCTGAAGCGGAACGGTACCCATTCAGATTTAGGCTTGGGACCTCGTTCCTATCAACATTTTTTTTGTCGAAACCTCCCCTATTCATGGACCCAACTTCTTGCACTTACCCATTTGCTATGCTTTACACTTTAAATTTGTACGAACTTCCTTAGCACAAAATTATGAATTATAGTATAGTTACAGTTAACACAATGTTTGTTGTAGAACAAGAGTTCATGAGCTTTAAGTTCTTAGCACATACTTGATGCATGTTGTCTTATCAAATCTTCCATTATTGAGACTATTTAGACAAACTTCAAATGTATCTGCTTTAACTCTATTGAAAATTCCCATTCTAAGGGAAGATAAATCAAAAGGTTGCAACAATCAACATAACACAATATCATATCATGATGATAATTCAAGGAAGAAAATCCCTAAATGAAACAAAAAAAATGTTAAATGGCTCTGGATAACAATATTATTGAGATGGGTAGTTGAAATTTCTACAAATTTTGAATCTTAACTGGAGATCCAAGTGATAAATTTGTAGAGTACACAAAAATCCAAAAAAATCCATGAATCCAAAAATTGAAGCCATTACACAAAAACACCACATAGTTTTTAAGAAAATCACAGAGAAATTTAAACAACAAAAGGGAAACAAGTCATAGTCTTAGTAAGGTCATAAAAGACCTTACCCGCTCCATAGATCCAAACCCCATTTATTTTGTTGTGTTGACAGACACATTCATAGACGAATTGTTGGATGTCGTCCATCGAAGACCCCTTCAGAAGAGGAGTCATGCCCTACACAACCCAAAATGCAGTGAGAAAACAAAAATAAAGCTAAATAATACAATGAAAAACACATACTCAATCCTTACATGTTGGACACATCCCCTTCCATAACCATAGATGTATCTCTTGTTGGGTGACACGAAGCGCTGTGGAGGCAACATAGAGGAGCGACGAAGGTTGAATCAATGTGGCGACATCAGAAAATGAAACACTTGGTGAAAAGTGATTGAGTTTTAGGATATAGATATTAGGGTTAGGTTTATTTTAGTTAGTCATTCATAGTTTATTATTAATTTATAAATGTAAAATGTACAAATTAATATATAATATATTATACTTTTAAGATAATTAATAAATAAAAGTTGTTTATTTGTATTTAGTTATTAATATTAGGATGTGTAGAGACATTAGATTTCCATAGTCCATTATGATAAGAGTGTTTTTTCTGGATTTAACTGTGTGAAATTGATTTGCATCAACGTTTTGGATCACTTCGTGATCCATCATTAGGATGAAACAAAAGTTGTAGGATCACACTCACGAAGTGATCCATCATCAGGATGAAACAAGAGTTGTACGATCACACTCCATGAGTGTGATCGAGTGTGATCGTACAACTCTTGTTTCATCCTGATGATGGATCACGAAGTGTGATTTGAAATGTTGATGCAAATAAACTACATACAATTAAATCCAAAAAAAACACTCTTATTAGGATGTATAATTTGTTATTACTTTTTATTCATATTAGAGTGTTAAGGTGATTTATTTTCATGACAAATTGTTCAGCTATTGGTGCAAGCACGCTCGAGGATTAGGAGTGGTAATTCACTACAATGGGTAGGGGGATAGAAAAGTGGTACTTTGGACACTTTGTACGACTACATATAGTAAAGACATCAAAATTGATGATGACAACTTGAAACCTTAATTATAAAGAGTAAATTAACTGAAAAAGACGTTAATAAATTTTTGAAAAATTTCAATATTGAAAAATTAAATTTTGAGAAACATAAATTAAGTTGGAGGACCAATGGATCCTTTCGCCTATGACAAGTACTCTTACAACTATTGATACATAATTAGGAAGTGTTCTCCCCTAATAAATAACACAAGGTACTAAATAATTGTCTTACTCAACTAGTTGCTCTAGGGGACGTTGCGTACGTACTCCAAGCTCTTTGGAGTGAATCTACACCTTACATTACCCTGGGATTTGAGCCCCTTTACTGAATGTCGAACGACAGAGGGGTGGTACTGGTAGGGTTTAAATGTAGACAAGAGCTTGTCGCCCACGAGATAAACCTTGCCGAAAATTATACCAACAGTACCTAATGTCTGTGGAAAGATTACATACCAGTGTTGACCTACTTTTGTTCGCAGGTGACCGGAACCTGTAAATACCCGGTTGACGTGTATTTCTTCATGAAGGTTCCAATCAGTCTACATTAACACCATGAGCTCTGTACTAAAATTTTCTTACCAAAAAGCTGTAGCAATACCAGCTAAACGTTTGAAAATTCAAGAGTTGTGGAGTTTGTAGAGATTTTGTGAAAAATTCAACAGAATTTTCATTTTAGCAAGCATTTGCTCATAATTAATTGGGGCATTTGCGGCTTCATCCTCTCTGTGTTGTGCTCCCCATCTCTCAACAACTGGAAGGGCGGGCTTCTCCACTGCAACGAAACCAGCGTCTGACGTGGCACGCCTCCTCTGGTCTGCACAGACAGCTTCCGGTCATGGCAGAACGATGTCCCTATTTCCAGAGGAGCAACCGGAAACTACTCGTCCTACGCGAGGTCAAATAACTCCGCCTGGGCTGACCGCGCTGCTTTCTGTTCGTCATCATCTCATCTCATCATCGTCATCATCTGATTTGAGTTGAACAGGATTCAGCTAAAGATAAACCCTAGTTGAGCGATAGTTACTTATCTAGATGGAAGGGGAAATAATGGTCGACTGTTAACTGACGGCAATTTTGATGCGGTCATGCCGAGTCACAAGCCACGCAAATTCACGTTAGAAGATAAGACACAATTTAAGAGCTTACAATACAATTATCATATTCAAACTTACTTTAATAATTAATAATAATAAATTAGATATGGATTATAATGCATAACAAGTTAATTATGTATTATATTCAAGACTATGAAAAATAGAACAAATTGTATTGTCATGGTGGATATGCAAACCCTGGAAAAGTGTTTTTAGTTCATTTGATAGGATTATACCTTGTGTAAGGATTACTATGTAAATTATTTGATATGATTGTATGTTGTGCAATGATTAATATGTAAATTAATGTATAAACGTATGTGGAAGTTGGTAAATAATTAGATTTTCAATTTACTGTTTCATTATATTATTTTGATGAAATATTTTTTATGCTTACATTATTCATTCTTTATTTCAGGTTGTTTCTAAATTTGTGAAAGTAATCCAGATTGGATCCAAAATTGAAACTTTGATCCTTGCACTTCTAAATTCATTTTTTTTAAATTAGGCACACTTGCTTCCCTTTTTCGTTTAACTATTGTAAGTAACTAAAACACAAATTCATTATGATTATCTAAAATATTTCTTTGGAAATTATCTAGGACTTGCCATGAGAGCTATGTTACACATTGCATTAGCACTCTAGGCATATTGCATAATTGTCTTTCATCTTTGTTTTGTACTATTGACACAAAAAAAGGCTTTGACTAAGAGAATCCCCTAAGCAAGCAAACTCTTTAATGATGTTTATTAACTCCACCCCACTTTAGACACAAGTCATACACTTTAAGAAAAATAGGTTATATACATCCAAATCAATGAAGTTCAAATCCACACATTAGGTTCAATTTCACACATGTAGAGATCGGTTACACCTTCATGAAAATATATTGAAACATAAAACAATAATTACCACAATCAATATGCTTTGATTTTCTAACACTGATAAATTATTTGACACATCTATCTACATTGAACCTAGAGATTTAAGTACCATTATTTTATTTATCTAAATTATGTGTATTTAATTTATATAAGGGTGAAGCCACAATAGTGGTTTACAATTCTAGTGAGGAAGGAAAACTCACAAAAAATGACCCCATGAAAAAAATTTACATTTTGGGGGTTCGAACGAACTAGATGGTTTGCACGAACCAAAAAAAGGTTTGAGTGAACCCATTAATTACATGCATGGGAAAAATCCACCTAAAAACCCCTTTTGGGGAGGGGGTTTGGGCGAACCTGGGTTCGAGCAAATCCTTTATTTCCCTGATGTTTGAAAAAATTCACAAAAAAGCCCTAAATTTTTGCACTTCAAAACTCGATTTGAACATGAAAATGGCTGAGACTTTACAAGCCCAATTGGAATCAGGTAGTCCTCAGAACGAGCTATCCAATGAATATAATTTTGATATGTTTTGCTTTTATTATGTATTTGTTTTTTTAGTTTTATTAAATATAGGTTTTTCACTTAAAATGAAGGTCTTTGTTCTGCACATGTGGAAAAATAGTAGATTATAAAAAAAAAATTGAATAATATGAGTGCACCAGATATTGAAGTCCTTGATCCAACAAAAAAAATAAAATTGAATTTCGATATATACAAAAAAAGTTACGCGTTATACGGTTGTGCTATGTGTGAATTGTAATTGGTTTGACTTCGAAACTTGATTAAAGAAAAAATATTCAATAAAAAACTATCTAACCAAGTGGAAGCACTAGATATCAGAGTCACAAATCTAAATTTGAAAGAATTAGAATTTATCTTTCATGAAAAAAAGTTATGTGTTATACGGTGTGCGTTACTTTTTAAAAATGATTTTTTTGAAAAAAAATAGTTTTCGTGAGATGGAAAAACAAGTGCAATCTAATTCCAAAATTTTTGAAAAAGATATTTTTAGAATCTACAAACAAAATGTGGCGAGACTCTAGTTTGCATCATCTTCAAATTCCTCACGGTTTAGCCGCTATAGGTACTCGAATGTGAAGATTTAGTTAAAAATAATAATTTCAGTGTCCAATTTGGCCAAAAATTGTAAATCACTATTGTGGGATCACCCATAACATGATTAGTCCTAACTCATTTACCTAGATTATTTCTTGATGCACTTGCATTAAACATTTATTTACCCTAAATTACTTGAAAACAACTTTATTTTTATTTTTATTTTGGTGAACCAACTTATCTTACGTTCCATTGAATTTGTCCTTCAAGTTTAGTCCTTCTATATTAGGATCTTAGGTCTAATGTTCTTGATTGCATATATTTTCTCAAGATCTAATTAGAGTTTAGATCCACCCTTTATTTGTCCTTCATTGTTATTATTTTGACAAAGGATTTGAGCTAAATAAACTCACACAATCAAATCCAGAAACTTTGTAGCTAAGGGATTTGAGCTTCATTTTTTGACATCCTTTTGATGCCTACTCACCCACCCTTATTTTGTGCTTGTTACATTATTCACCACCAATTCTCATCGATCAATATCTTTGGTTGATATCAATACATATATTGTTGATTTTGATATGTTCCTACATTTGTGTACCATTAAACCCTTCTTTCCATGACACTCTTATGGCTTTTTATGTCCTAGATGGGGATGCATTTTCTATTGAAGTGTTAAACTATGCACGTGTTTCTCTTTTATATTATTGAATAATGCTCTTCCCTCTCATTTTGGCGTGTTTTTTCATTTATACATGAGCTTCAATTTGATTATGTCTTTCCTTCTAATGACTAGTGCTAGGGATGTGTATATGTTTTTCTTCACCTACTTTTTCTTTGCATGATTTGGATCTTGATAATGATCTACATGCTGTATGGTAGATAATGATGAGGTAGCCTTGTCTTATGGTATAGTACTATAACGATACATCTAGAGATGATATGATATGTGATGAGATTCAATCTCTATTATCTAATCATAATGATGTGACATATTGTGATGATTTTTTCATACATGTCATGATAGTATTATTCTTTCACCTTTAGATTCATGTTCTCTTGATTTTGCATTTCATAAAGAGCCTAATGATATGTATGATTTATTTATTTTTAATATATAATGATTATATGCTTTGTGATGCTAACTTTTTAACAATCTACATGAGATTGTATAGATATTCATGATGATTTTGTACTTTACTATAATTTAAATGATATATGTATTATGATGATGGTTCACTAGCTTCTCATATACATACTACTAATAGATTCGTTATCTCGTACCATATTTCATAAGGATATTATTCCTATCAATCAAAAGTCATTCCAAATTTTTATTATAATTTAATTCATCTTATAGGTTTAACTATAAATTTATGAATTGATTACTCCTGAAACAATTTGGACTTTATCTATGGCTGATGTTTACTTCACTCCTATGTGGCCTATTGTTCGAAGTAAAACCTAATGAAATCTAAAGACCCCGCACTCAGATGAAAGGGGAAATAATGGATAAGCCGTCAAAAATTCTGAAGGATTACACAATCATTTTTCTTAAAATTCCTTTAGAGATGAAAGGGGAAGTTTTTTGGGCAGCAGTCAAATTTTTTAAATGATTGAAGAAAAATACGTTCTGGTTCATCTATTTCACCCTTTCCTTACGACGTGGTCCAGAAATGAAGTACAGATAACCATCATATAAACAATTGTGTCAAACATAAACTCAGATGAAGAACAAAATTTTGAATCCAAGAAAAACAAAAGCCATTGATGTAATCAAATCAATTATCTAACCAGTACACGGCAGCAGATGAGCCTCTCAGAGCTCTCTGCTCCTCCTACGTAACTAACAAACTTGAGCTTAGATGAACTGCCACTGCTAATCTCTGCTTGTAACAAACCCACGCTAAAATCTTCTGCAACACCCCAAATCTCCCCACCCACTCCCACAATCTCAGAGATTCTTCTGTTAGGCCGGTTTTCTATCATCCCCACGCTTTTCCAGGCATCAATCTGACCGTCATAGACCATCAATTCATGCTTCCCTTCCTTAAAATCCGACCTGTACAGCAACTCATCATTCACAACTGCATGCGGTCTGTGAGGCCACGCAAGCATATTCGACCTCAGTGCACTCCACATGCCAAAATCCGGCAAGAAAACCATGGTTTCACGTGGCACGCCTCCTCTGGCCTGGACAAACAGCTTTCCGGACATGGCTACACCCAGGCAGAAGGATATCCCCATCTCCAGAGAAGCCACCGGAAACCACTTGTTCTCCACGGGGTCAAAGAACTCCGCCTCGGCTGACCGAGGCTGTTTGCCATCGCCTCCGCCGGCGACGTAGAGCCTGTCGCCGATGACGCCGCTCACGAAATGAGCACGCGGCGAGAGCATGGGCGGGCCGGTTAGCCAGGTGTAGGTAACCGGGTCGAAGATACTGACGCTGTCCAGTGGATTTTCTCTCCATCCTCCACATATGACGATTTTTCCGCCGACGACGGCGATTTCTTGACCTACGGCGTGGCGATGGCGGTTATCCGGCATGGGGGGCAGCGAAAACCAGGTCTTGGACTTTATGTCGAATGCGCGGACGGTGTTTGTGTAGCGGTTGTCTCTGGCGAGAGCGCAGATCCAGGTGTCTGAAAGGCGGCGTTGTGAGCGGTGGGAGTAGAAATCGGGAGCCTGGAGGAGGCGCCGCCACTGCGAGCTCACTCGGGACATGGTCTGATGAGATGTGAGCGGAGCTCTGAGGAGGCACTCGTATGCAATGTCATCTGGTAGGCCTGGTATGACCTGGGAATTTACTTCTTCTTCTTCTTCTTCTGTCTCTTCTTGAGCTGGGCGAGAGGTGCATATGTGATTGAGCATGAGAAACCATTTGTTCTGGTTCAGATCGACGGGAGTGTGGGGCTGAAGAAGCGCCATGACTGAAGTGCCTGGAGATGGAAAGGAGATGCGAATGGAATGGCAAATGTGGTGTATTGTATATATGTGGGTGGATTGAGAGAAGGGGAGGGGAGTTTCGTTTTTGGGCCGCAAGTCAATGGTCGATTCGTGTAATTGACTTGAATAAGTGTATTGTGTTGGACTGACGGCATGAAAATTTGAAGGCAGATAGAGTCTGAAAGTGCTGTTGGGAGGCCCCTTCATACACGTAAAGTGGACATGCGTAGCAATTGAGTGGAGGGAATAGAAGTCAAACGGGTTAAAATAAACAAACATGTAAGAAATGGTCGACGTATGAGTCGTGTACAGTTGGTTGATTGCGAAAGCTGCAAGGAAGGTTCCATGTTGGGTGGGGCTGCCCACGCTAATGCACACGTCATACAGAAATGGAGGAGGACGAGATGATTTTGCTTTAAATGTTTGTAAAATGGAGGAGGACGAGATGATTTTGCTTTAAATGTTTGTAAAATGGAGATTTGTACATCAAAGTTTTTTAATGTAATGTTATATATAAAGAGTTTAGTTATGTAAGAAGGTGTTATCTATAAGAAGTGTAAGGAGTGGATTGTAATGGTGAGTCTATTAATAAAATATATTAGAGGGTCTAGAAGTACAAAACAAATTAAGTGTATAGTTTTTTTTTTTTTTTAAATTATTCAAAAAAACAATAATTTGGTTAGAGGAGGTCATTTTCATAAAAATTACGTGAAAAATAAATTGTCAATTGTTTTAGAGAAGGGTTATTTGAAAACATTCTTTAAGGGCATATATATTACATATACTCTTTGGTTACTTGCCAAAAATAATTGTAGACTACTTTCTATTGATTATATACTATATAGAGTGATTAACAAAATGAGCATTGCATTATGTAATTCATGCCCATAAAGCCTCTCCCACATCCTTGTTATCACTAGACTCAAAGCTATTGGAAATGAGAGTAAATGGCTTTTCCATTGATTGCCTTGCTAAGATGCTTGTTATAGGTTTTGGGAATTTTGCCCTCATCTGTCCTTATTTTTACCATCCACATCTTTTTGAACCATAGCAAAAACAATTAAAGGGGCCCAAGGACCATTGCATGGCTTGAGAATGTTAAGGGAAGAGCCATTTTCATTTAACAATCCTAGACCTAGAATTGTAACATCCAAAACAAATTGTAATCCCTCACACCATATTAGTTTTATCAAAGCCTTCGCCATAACCCAAATAATATCTTTCAATTCTTCCAAATCTACAAGAACTACAAAAAACATGGACATGATGTCAATATTGACCCTATAATGGTGGGACGTAGATAAGAAAGTATCTCTCGATACCCTTAGTTGCACCAACAAAGTTAAGTTTGTGTTAGTTCTCATCAGGTGGCTTCCACTATTGTGTCTCTTCTTGGACTCTCCACTAGATTAATCCCAATTTTTTGATAAATAGGGGTAATCACTAGGTCTAACTTTTCTTTTTGGACTTCATTTTCCTAATAAGTAAATGTGCTCTTTTTAAGTGATTGATTCTAGCAACATTATTCACCACTTCCACAACTTTGGAGAGGAAGGCTTTAATAAGAATATATTTGTTTTAGAATATTATTTTGTTCCTTTCTTTCCACAATTTCTAGATCACATCCAAGGGACAAACAAGCCAAATGTTGGAGAATATAGCCTTCTTATAAATGATCGACCAAGCCACAAGAAAGGAACATATGTCTTGTGGGAAGTGGCTCAACGAATTGAGTATATTTGTAACTTTCTTCTAGAATTTTTTTGTATATTCATAACTTAAAAGTAGACGATCCATCATTTCCTCATTATTTTTAAACAAATAACATCTAGATGGACCATAGAAGCCAAGTTTCTTCAATCTAACCCTAGTCAATGGTCTCTTATGTAAAGCAGCCCAAGTGAAAAAACCAACCTTTAGGAGACACTATTTCTTCCAACATAAATGGGAGGGCCATTCCACCATCACTAAGGTTGCCTCCTCAATCTGATAACCAATTTTAACCTTATAAATCCCAAAATTTTCCCCACACCATGTCTAATGATGTCTTCCTCCTTAAAAAAAAGAAATTCTTACTAGACAACACTAACCTAAGACACTCTTTAGATAAGAATCCAAAAAATCCAAATCCTAAAAAGATACCAAATTGAAACATGTATCCCATCCTTCTTAGAAAAAGACAAATAATCTCTAACCCTTCATTGACCAATGTTTCCTTAGCTTCTAAGAGGTTTGGGAGATCCTGTAGGATTTGAGAAATGCAAATCCACAGACCCCGATTAATACCTGCATGCAAAAGACTTGTCACAGAGAAAGAGACAGATCAAGACAAGGGTTTGGCTCTCACAATATGCAAGATGTATTCCAGAAAAATGAAATAGAGCATGAATGAAATACAAGAGATCGATCCTTATAAAAGGAGATCAAAACCTAAAAGGAAAACCTAACCCTAAAGGTGAGTGAATTTAATAATTAATATTAATTATTAAATGACTAATATGTGTGCAAGGCGAAATCTTAAGAGGAGAGTAAAGTTAATTAATTACTTTACTCTAACACCCCCCCTTAAGATAAGCAAGAGTGCAGCTACAGACTAGAGCAAGAAAGCAAAAGAACTACAGTGCAAGAAAGTAAAATTGGGTCCCGGCAACTAGGCCTGATCAGGTACCCAAGTACAAGGAAATCTCTATGAAACGGAGAAAAGGAGAAAACCCAGTGGGAAAAAACTCCTCTCCAAAAAGAGATGCAAAAAGAAGGTACAAATGAAATGTCTCAAGAGACTCTCTCAAGAACATATGCAGATATACAATCAGATACCCCCCCATGAGAGAGAGTGGAGACTCCAAAGCCCCCCCAGAATGAGAGAACCCCTGTGCCAATGATCAAACCAATGTGTCGCCCCAGAGGAAGAAATAGATCCAACGGTCGAAGAAGAGGAAATCCCTGGAAGTGAGGTGAAAATGGAAGTCCTGGATGATGCTCACTAAAGAACTGAACTGGAGAATGAGTGTTTGAGTAATAGAATGGTGAATCAAACAACTCAAGATGATCCTGAAATGTAATCTCCAATGAAGAAGGGATAACAGGTGTGTTGAATCTGTCATCTGTGAGGAAAGGAATATCCTCAGATATGGCCTCAACAATTGCACTTGATGGCTCGATGAGTGGAGCAACAATGTCAGTCACAACTGAAGAGGTATCCTGCTGAACAAATGTGATCTCAATAGGAGGAAGAGGTGTAGAAGTCTCAACACTAGTCTCATGAACAGATGGAAGAACACATAAGTTCAAGTGACCGAACTTCTTCTCTGATACTGCATGCTCTCTTTTAGAAAGAGAGGGAGATGGTGGACCAAAGTGTGTGAATGCATACAATCGGGAAGAATGATCAATTGTCCCTGTTGCAACAATGTTGCCAGTCTGAATGTCTCTGATGTGCACTGAATCAGGTGTGAACTCAACTGTCTTCCCTGTCCCATTGTGAGCAATCTGATAGATGGAGAGAAGGTTAGTGGACAAAGATGGAACACATAGTACATCATTGAATGTACCGTCATCAATATCGATAGAACCTTTCCCACATACACTCATATAAGTGTTATTACCCATCAATATGTGTGGTGAGGATGTAGCCTCGAAAGATGAGAACATGTCCCGAGAAGATGCCATATGGTGTGAAGCACCTGAATCCAATAGCCATCTAGATGAATGTGAACTGGTGGTTGCACATAATGCATGACCCTTATGTGGGGCCTGTCCATCTATCTGGAATGATGGTGAAGAAGAAGACCCGCCTGAAGTAGATGAAGAAGAGTGATGAATATGGTTCTTCTCAAGAAGAGCTGTCAAATCTGAAACCTGCTTTGCATATCCATCTATCTTCTTCTCATAACACTTGGACTCATCATGTCCTAGCTTAGTGCAATAAGCACACTTAGGTCTATCTTTCTTCGATGATTCCCCCTTAGGAGAAGGTGAATTAGAAGTCTTTTGTGAACTAGAATCCTTCCAATGCTCTGTGGTCTGTGGTTTTTGTTTCTGCTTCTGCTTCTGCTTCCCCTGATATGACTGTGCTACCAATGCTCGGTGCGGTGATCCTGTGAGAGCATCCAGCTGTGATATCTTAGCCTGCTCTCGTGTCAAACGATCACAAAACACCTCAAAAGAAGGCATGGTAAAACGTGCACCCAAGGCATCCATAGTGGAATAGAAGGTAGATGAGAATATCTGAAAGTTCCCACGAAGTTTTGACAAAATCAGGTAAATACACTCTGTATCAGTCTTAACCTTACCACAACCCTGTAGAAGAGATCTTTGTTGTTTGAATTTCGTCAGAAAGTCCTCAATGGAGGGAAAAGGATCAGGTACAAGTGAAGTCAACTCTGCCTCAATCTGCAATGCTCTAAACTCGTTGATAGTGCCAAAAAGTCCCTCAAACTTGGTCCAATAGGCCCTAGGTGTGAGACACCCTTCAAGATGAAACAGGAGACTATCTGAAATGTGTAAAGCAATCAATCCCATAGCCTGATCCATATTGTTCCTGTGCTGCATAACCTCAAAGGCACGAGTCAATGGAGGTTGAACCGCATCCAAACAGGACCATAACCCTCGAGACTGAAGAAGTGTCATCATGCGACCCTTCCAAGTGTGATAATTATGCGGTGTGAGAAGCTCAATAGATCTGTCGGCCATGCTGTGAACTGTGCCTCAACTGCTCTGAATGTGTTTTTTTTTTTATTATTATTTAGTGGTCTTTCAGAACTAGACAGAAGATGCAGAAGGGGTTTGTTTGTTTTGTTTTGGTGTTTATAGATTCTGATTTTCTGATGTAGATGACAGAATGCAAGAAAAAATACCCCCCCACAATGCAAAATCCAATCCCCAATACAAACTGAAAGCCAGAAAATAATAAAAAGCAGTAATTGGTATGAGACAAATCTCTGAGTACCTGAAGAATTTTCTGGTGAAATAAACTGCAGATCTGGAAAGAGCACAGAACCACCTTTCTGACGCCTATTCGCTTTCGAAAAATGGATCAAAATTGAGCAAGTTATGCCCCTCGGAGTGCAAAAATATCATCTAACTTTGACTGCTAAAAACTGTATGCAAATGGAATATTTTTGAAGAAATTCCTACACCATCAGAACGGGCTCGGAACCAGCTTTCCGACAATATTTTGTTTTCGAAAAATCGAGTTCGTATGCAAAAGTTATGACCAAAATACCAAAACTGCTCCAAAAAGGTTTGAAGGTTAAGCCTGGTGGTCAGGCTAACCGCTAGCATTAACCGCTAGCATTAACCGCTAGCGGTTAACTGACGGCGGCGCCCATAACTCTGTGATTTTTAAATAAAAAATTCGGATTGCGTGCCGTACCAGGCCGTACGACCCAGAAATGAAAAAAATTTGCCTCCCGGAGTCACTGTGTCCGATTTCGATGATTTGACAGTCGATTTAGGGGTTTTTGGGCGCTCTGAATGCGATGGTGAGGTCCGTTTGGGTTGAAATTGCTCCAAAATTGCAGGTACGCTCTAGATCAAGAAACCCTAAAAGGGAAACCCTAAATGAAACCCTAGTGTGCACACTTAATAATTAATTTGTCCCACTGGGTTTTCCTCCTCTACCTCTTTCTTGCATTTGTAAATGGGTACCTGATCAGGCCTAGTTGCCGGGACCCATCTTTTCTTGCATGCATCTTATTCTAGTGTTTTAGCTTCTTCCTAAGTTCATCTTAAGGGGGGGTGTTAGAGTAATAAGTGACTTAATTAATTAACCAATATGATGTAATTAATTAAGCGTAATAAATTATTACTCTAACAGATCCAACAAAGTAGGATAGTCATTCTAAGAGTTCTCCCAAAATAAGACATGTCTCCCATCTTTCACTTCCCAAGTAATGTGCTTAACAATCAAATATCTACACGATATTAAGAAATTCCAAACAATAGAGCCGCTTGGGGGGTTGGTAGTAGTGAGAATTCTCTTTGGATCAATATGTCCAAATACCTATTCTATAATATTTTAACCCATTTTAGCTGAGAATTTGTGAAGATGTTCCAAACAAATTTTGCTCCCAAAGTTGTATTGAGGATTGCCTAGTTTTGAAGACCAATATCACCAAAAAAAAATTTGCTAAAATTTTTATCCCATGTAATCAATGATAATTTATTTCTATCATAGTTCCCTTTCAAGAAAAAATCCCTCAATTTTTGGTTAATTTGTTTATTAGTTTTCTTTGGCATACTAGGATGTGAAATATTGTAGATGGGAATATCTAATATGACTACCTCTAACATTAAAATAATGTGTGCCACTGAGGGCCATTTTCTATTCCATAAAGAAATATTGTCACAACACTTCAATATGAGAGGCTCCCATAGAAGATATTTTATTGCCCTAGAGAATAACGAGAGGCCAAGATACTTTCTTTGAAGAGAGCTAAAAATTGTATCCCAAGTTGTGCAAGTTCCTTTTATTTTCACAAATCTATGTTGAAGAAGAAAATTCTAGATTTTCTCCACTTCACTTGTTATCCCAATGCTTGACAATAACAATTAAAAGTTTTCTTCATGATTCTAGCCTCTCTTTTACTTTCCACCTTGAATAAAAGGGCGTCATCTGCAAATTATTGATGAGTGAATGGGTTTATAGGGATAAGGGTAGTTTTGATACCATTTCATTTCCTCATAATGAACTATTTCTAGATGCATCTTTCAAGGGCATCCACCATGATTATGAATAGGTATGAGGACATCGGATCACCTTGTCTTAGGCCCTTGGAAGAATAGAAGAGGCCCTTAGAGCTACCATTGATTAGAATTAAGAATATCCAAGAATATATGTAGCTTTGGGTCCATCTTATCCATTCCTTATTGAACCCAAAATTTTCCACTACGTTGAGAAGGAATTTCTTGTTCACTAGATTATAAGATTTTTTATATCAAGTTTAACAATCATTCTCTCCACTTTTCTCTTTCAAATTGAATGAATGGATTCATGAGCAATGATGATCCTATTAGAGATCAACCTTCCTAAGGTGAAGTCGCTTTGCTCCTCAACAATGATGTTTGGGAGCAACACCTTGATTTTATTTTCCAATGCATTGGAAATGTGGGTTAGTGCAAGATCATGGGGGTCCAAACTAGGCCTCTAAGTGGCAATGAAAATTCAGAAAAACAGAGTTAGGAAACTTGACATAAAAATTTAAATAGGTTATTAACATAATTTGAAAAATATGTAAGAATAGAATTTGTAGACTATAGTTTCTAGGCTACTAGTCTTTTTTTGGAAAAAAATTAAATCTATTTTGCAAAAAATTGAAATTTCAATGCAGTAGTACTAAGTTTTTAGGAAAAAGATAAGAATCAGGTGTATGTCTGACCACCCTAAGTACCAGAAAATTAAAAAAAAATTTGAAACTTTCAATATATGTAGAGGACACATGCCCGGATGTGTCACTTTTTTTGAAATTTTTTTGCATGTAAATAATTAGTTATGAATTTTTTATTAGAACATTTCAAAATTATTAAAACGTGTTTGTTTGACCACCATAACTTGGTTAAAATATTATGAAATTCAAATTTTTTATCCTATAGTATATGAAGCATAGAATGTGATGCATCTTTTAGATTCGAGAAATGTAAAATAGTTTAAAAATTATAAAAGTTTTTCAATCAGCCTATCAATCAAAACTTTAGTCGTAATGTATGTAGAAAATCAATAATAATTATCTATTAAATTCAAAATAAGACATATCTTATATTGGTGAAAAGCTGATAATTTTTTCAATAAACCCTTTCGTTTCATTAAATTCGGATAAAAAAAGTTGTCATCCACAAGGGCGAACTTCATAAATCTAAGAAAATTTTATAAATACATTTTTTCAGTTGACTTTCCAGGTTTGGCAATCCCAAGCCAAATCCTAAGCCTACCGATTTTGTCAGAAAAATGAATATTTATTACCTCTATTATTTATAATACATAATATTTAATATATTAATATATACTAATATACTAATATACTAATATACTAATATACTAATATATTATATATTACATATTATGTATTATTTACATTACATTATATATTATATATTATTATATTATATTAGTATATATGTTATATAATATATTTAATACATAGTATATATTATATACTATATTATAATATATATAGTGACATAGAGAGAGGGGGTGTGAGAGATAGAGGAGTTTGGGAGGGATAGAGGGAGCAAGAGACCTGAGAGAGAGAGAGAGAGAGAGAGAGGGAGGGAGAGGGAGAGAGAGACTTGAGAGGGAGATAGAGAGAATGAGAAAGACCCGAGAGGGAGATGGAGAGTGAGAGAGGCTAGAGAGAGACTTGAGAGAGAAAGAGAGAGAGAGTTATCTAGGTAGGGTTCCCAAGGGAGATACCTACGAGAGAGAGGGGGTGGGAGGGATAGAGGGAGGGAGAGACCCAAGAGGGAGAGAGAGGGACTGAGAGAGAGTTGTCTAGGTAAGGTGGGAGGTGTAGAGGGAGTGAGAGACCTAAGAGAGAGAGGGTGGGAGGGAGAGAGGGAGAGAGGGAGAGAGAGGAACTTGAGAGAGAGAGAGATTGTCTATAAGAGTGGGTTTGGGAGGGAGAGAGAGAGAGGGATTGAGAGAGAGTTGTCTAGGTAGGGTGATGGATAGAGGGAGCAAGAGACCTAAGAGAGAGAGAGAGACCTGAGAGGGAGAGAGAGACTTAAGAGGGAGAGAGACTCGAGAGGGATATGGAGAGAGAGAGAGAGGAGTGGGAGACCTGAGAGAGAGAGAGAGAGAGAGACCTAAGAGGGAGAGAGGGATTTGGAGGAGACTTGAGAGAGAGAGAGAGAGGAGTGGAAGGGACTAGAGAGAGAGATGGAGAGAGAGGGAGAGAGGGAGAGAGGGAGAGAGAGAGAGAGGACTTGAGAGGGAGAGAGGGAGGGAGAGAGATGGAGAGGGAGGGAGAGAGAGGGAGGGAGATGGAGAGAGAGAGAGAGACCTAAGAGGGAGTGAGAGAGAGAGGGAGATGGAGAGTGTGTGTATGTGTGAGTGAGAGAGAGGGAGTGAGAGACCTAAGAGGGAGAGAGAAAGACTTGTGTGTGAGAGAGAGATGGAGTGGGAGAGACCTGAGAGAGAGAAGGAGAGAGGGAGAGAGAGAGGGAGAGAGAGTTATCTAGTTACTTCCTCCTAGAAACTTGTTGGTGATGCTGCCAAGCACCAGATTTCAAACAATTTTGTTAACATTATCCTTAGCACCAAGTGACTCATTGGAAGGAGTTTATTTTATTCTTGTGTGTAGGACAACCTAAAATTCTGGCATTTACCATCATCCAAGGGAAGGATGATAAGTCTCTCATCCAAGGATCACCTACAAAGGAGAAACTAAGTTATTTGTGCCTAAAGAGATCTCATCCATGTTGCTCATGAAAATGAAGATCATTTCTAAAAAATACCTTGAGTGTGAGGTGAAGAATGTGGTTATTACTATGCCTATTTATTTGAATGGTGCATAGAAGAGGGCCACAAAGGATGTTGGTAAGATTTCATGCCTCAATGTCATGCAAAAAACTGGCAAGCCAATGGCTGCAACTATAACTTATGGCTTCCAAGATGTATTCACTAGAGAAACAAGTGTTCTTGTCTTTGATTTGGGTGGAGGTACGTTTGATGTGTTGGTTCTCAAAAGGGTAATATTTTTGTCAAGGCCATTAGAGGGGATATGCATTTAGGAGGTCAAGATTTTGATAATAGAATGCTTGATTATTGTGTTCAAAAGTTCAATGCAAAATGCAAGCTGGATATCAATAGTAGTGTTAGAGCTAGAGAGGGAGAGAGTATAAGATATATAATACATAGTGTATATAATATAATATATTATTTATATACTATATAGTATAAAATATATAATATACAATACATAGTATATATATTAAATATACTATATATAATATATAATATATAAAATATTATGATTATATATTAATATATAATATATTTATTATTTATATTAATATATAATACATTTATTATATATTAATAATAAATAATATTGATTTTATGTATTATTTGGCTTATAAAAATCAAACACAAATGGATATTTATTATTTATTGTATAAGATTTGAAACTTCCCCTATGCATGCATATAAATATATAATATAATTTATATACTATATAATATATACCTTAATAATAATATTAATATATAAATTATAAATTATATTTAAATAATATACATATTATATAAATATATATAATATATTAATTTAACATATTAATATATAAAAAAATATTATAGAGGGGTTTGGAATGGATAGAGGGAGGCAAAGACCAAAGAGAGAGAATGGGAAATACCTGAGAGCGAGATGGGGAGTGAGAGAGACCAGAGAGAGGCTTGAGAGAGAGAGAGAGAGACCTAAGAGGGAGAGAGAGAATGAGAAATACCTAAGGGAGATGGAGAGGGAGAGAGACCAGAGAGAGCTGAGAGAGATGAGAGGGAGATGGAGAGAGAGAGAGAGAGAGTTGAGAGGGAGAGAGAGAGAAGGGGGAGGGAGGGAGAGAGAGAGACCTAAGAGGGAGATGGAAAGTGAGAGAGACTTGAGAGAGACAAAGACAAATACATAGACATGTGAGAGAGGGAGAGACTTTAGAGAGAGAGGGATTGAGAGAGTTGTCTAGGTAGGGTGGGAGGGATAGAGGGAGTGAGAGATCCAAGAGAGAGAGAGGATGGGAGGGATAGAGGGAGGGAGAGAGAGAGACTTGAGAGGAAGAAAGGGAGAGAGAGATAGAGAGAAATACTTGAGAGGGATATGGAGAGGGAGAGAGGCCTAAGAGAAAGAGAGAGGAAGTGGGAGAGACTTGAGAGAGAGAGAGGGAGTACCACAAAATGAGGTACAATCACAATATTACAATTCTATTCAAATCATTATTTTTGTCCACATAACATATAGACATGCCTCTAATAGTACAAAAGAGGATAAGAAGATAATCAGGGAGTACCATTTTTACATGAGTGATGATATATCTTATTCATCTGAGTTTGTGCAACATTGATTTGAATTTTTTTTTGAGTTCTTGTAGGAAAAAGGTATTGCAATGGGTCGACATCTCATTTGGTCAGATAACTGCACAAGGCAATTCAAGAATGCTTGCATGTTTATTGGTTGAGCAATATGTATGTAGAGAGGGGTGTACCACATATTTGGATTTTTTTGAAGCTAGGCATGGAAAAGGCGAGCATGATGGCATAGGTGCATGTGTGAAGAGAGCTCTGGTTAAGGAACAAATGAAGATCAAAGGTGGTGCAACATTCAGTGATGCACGCTCTATTATTGATTGGTGTACTTATGAATTATCACAAGGAGGAACACTTGATTCATAAGTGTGCAGGTTCTTTTGGTTGGTTGAGGAGGGCATAGTGGGAGACAAATTGGAATGTCAAAAAATTAGAAAATATTCAAAGATGTGTTCATTTCAAAGCTCATATGTGGGTCCATGGACCATATGGACACAAGAGTTGGCTTATTTTTGTCAGAATTGTATTTAGTGTGATTGAGATCAATGCGAGTCAAGTGTGTAGGTAAATACATGGATTCCACAATATCTAACCCCTTTATTTGTAGCATAATCCTCTTTAGAAGATGAAATGGAAAGTTCACTTGACTATGACCATCTTTCATATCTTTTACAACCAGGACATGTCTATGTAGTTGTAGCACCACAAGGGAATGAAGAGGGATCAAACTATTGGTTGGCATGATATGTATAGGGAAAGAAGAAGCTAACACAACCTATGATAGATGATGATGGGTTCATGTATCCTACAGGTTCAATTTTTATTTCTAGAACTTGGTGTAAACGTATATGATTAGAAAGAATGGCATACCTATGCTTGAAGACTATGAGAAACACAAAACCATTCTCATGTATTCACACCTTGTTATAGCAAAAAATTTCAAGTTATTGAGACATCATGCTAAACAAAAAAAAAGGAACTATGGACAATTAGTAGTGTTGATCGTGAAGCATTACTTGATACTTTAAAGGTGAGAGATGACCCTTCATGCACACTTGAGTAGCGAATCATTTTTTGAATGGGACGGGTATGATATCGTTCATCTTATTTTGATTAATGTTCATAATAATTAAATCGCTTGATCTGCTAAGGTTCATCATTTAGGTTGTTTAGAATTTAATATAGATTTTTTATTCTAAGCATCTTTTCTAGTTTGCATTACCATTTCATCATCATTTAGGTTGTTTAGAATAATATAGATTTTTTATTCTAAGCATCTTTTCTAGTTTGTATTACCATTTCATTATCATTTAGGTTGTTTAAAATAATACAGATTTTTTATTCTAAGTATATCTAGTTTTTTATAATTGGCTATGGCTGCCAAGATCTTGAGACCAAATGGAAAGCACAAAAAAGAGAATAGAATGTGACAAGAATAAACTGCATTCTTATCAATTGATTCAATGATATGATATGTTGTATAATGAGAGAGACCCCTTGGTCATATAGCCAAGGTGAGATATAAGATCTCATAGGATTATGACAAGTGTCTTAATCATATGACATGAGACAACTAATCACACTTACCTAGGTTCACATGTAGTAGCTGTCAAAAGATAAGATAACAACTAATGACAACTAGCACATTTTAGAAATTTTCTTTCCTATGGCCTTAGTAAACTTAACATGTGTAAATAAGTCCCCTAGTAATGAATTTATTAGGTACAAGACTTTATTTACACCAACATAGTTAAACAAATGAAAGTGATAAAAAACTAATGATCATATAGATTTCTTATTCTAAGTATATTGTGATGTTCGTGGCATGATGGACCATGGAGTTGTTGCAACAATATCCAATTTTGATCCTTTAGTAGAGGTATTCAACAAATTAGTAAATTGGACATTATATTTGCTCTTTTGTGGTCTATTATTGAAAATTTTCATGATACTTGTATATAGTTTAATTGCTATCTTGAAGGTTTCTACAAGTGCTTGTCACTCTAGATCATCAATGTGCTATTTTTGTGGAAGAGTGTGATGATTATTTGTTTTTGATTATCTTGTTATATGTTATTCCATAATTTTCAATTTCTATATATTAACGTATACACTTCTTATTGTATCGGTTGCATCTCTAAATGAGTGAAGAGAGGAGGACTAGTGGACACATTTGAAAGACAAAAGAATCAATAAAAAATTCATCCAACTGATCATGAAGGCAATGTGTGATCTATTTCCTTCCCATAGTGGGAAATGACTATGTATTAGGGTCATTTGTTGTATGCCTACGTGGCATTTTGTAAATCCTATATTTGATAGAAATTATTGAATGATGATATCATGTGTATTGTGTAAATTGTATCTTGAATGTTGTAGGCATGGTTGTTGATCATGACTTACGTGTATTCAAGTGTATACTTTACAACTTACGTGTATACTTTGTGACGTATGTGTATTCCAATGTATACTTTGTGACTTACGTGTTTTCATGCATATACTTTGTATTCATGTGTGTACTTCATGACTTGTGTGTATTTGCGTACATGCTTCACATATTCACTGATTCCTAGTGTAATCCTACCCATTTGAATGTGTTGGAACTATCGATTTAGTTGTATGATGAACAAAACAAAAGTTACACCACTTTTCAACTTTACACTACATGCATCTGACCCTTTTTCCATCAACTACAAACTTGACACCACAGACAAACACCTTAGAGATATCAAAAATTGAGAGAGGTTATTGTAGAGGGGCCCTAAGTGATCCCATAGCCTTAGATAGATTATTTCTAATTGACACAGTTTGTAGTAACACTCATCAAATATTGCTACCTTTTTGCAGTTTGGACTCTTAAGGGATATTGTCGGTACAATGTAGCTCAGATTGTTTCAATGTGTTTGGGTGTGAAATAGGACCATTCCTAGCATAAACCCACCAATCCATATGTGTTAGAACTATCGGTTTGGTTGCAAGAGGAGCAAAATGAAAGTTACACCCCTTTGTAACTTTACACGCATGCATCTGACCCTTTTTCCATCAATTGAAAACTTGACACCACGAGCAATTGCCTCAGAGATATTAAAAAATGAGAGAGGTTATTGTAGAGGGGCCCTACATGATCTTGTAGCCTTAGACATATTGTTTCTAAGTGACACATTTTTTGAGTAATAGCTCGTCAAAGATTTTTGTCTTTTTTGCACTTTGGACTCTTAAGGGATATCATTGGTACAATGTAACTTAGATTGTTTCGACATGTTTGGGTGTGAAACAGGACCATGCGTAGTATAAAACCACCAATCTGGATGTGTTGGAACTGCTAGTTTGGTCGCACGAGAAGAAAAATAAAAGTTACACCTCTTTGCAACTTTACACTACATGCATCTGACCCTTTTTCCATCAATTGAAAAATCGACACCATAGAAAAACACTTTAGAGATATCAAAAACCGAGAGGTTATTGTAGAGGGGCCCTACATGACATTGAAGCCTCAGATAGATTTTTTCTAAGTGACATGGTTTTCAAGTAATATCTCATCAAATATTTCTACATTTTTGCACTTTGGACTCTTAAGGAATATCGTCAGTACAATGTAGCTCAGACTATTTTAGCATGTTTGGGTGTGAAACGGGACCATGCCTAGCCTAAATGTACCCATCCGAACATGTTTAAATTATCGGTTTGGTCATATGAGGAGCATAACAAAAGTTACACCCCTTTACAACTTTACATTGCATGCATCTGGCCCTTTTTCCATCAATTGAAAACTCGACACCATGGGAAAATGCCTCAAAGATATCAAAAATTGAGAGAGTTTATTGTAGAGGGTCCCTAGGTAATCCTATAGCCTCAGATAGATTATTTATAAGTGACACAATTTTTGAGTGATAGCTCGTCAAAGATTGTTTCCTTTTTGCACTTTGGATTCTTAAGGGATATCATCAGTACAATGTAGTTCAGACTATTTTGACATGTTTGGGTATGAAACTGGACCATGCCTTGCCTAAAATTACCCATGCAAGCATGTTAGAACTATTGGTTTGGTTGCACAAGGAGAAAAATGAAAGCTACACCCCTTTGCTACTTTACATTGCATGCATCTGACCCTTTTTCCATCAATTGAAATCTCAACACCACAAGAAAACGTTTCAGAGATATCAAAAATTGAGGGAGGTTATTGTAGAGGGGCCCTGCGTGATCCCATAACCTTATACAAATTGTTTCTAAGTGATATGACTTATAATAGCTTGTCAAAGATTGCTGCCTTTTTTCACTTTGGACTCTTAAGGGATATTGTCATTACAATGTAGCTCAGACTATTTCGGCATGTTTGGGTATGAAACAGGATAATGCCTAGCCTAAACATATCCATCCATACACATTGGAATTGTCGGTTTGTTCACACGATGAACAAAGAAGAATCTACAAACGCACCGTCCTCAACTTCTCAAGAGTAGGAAAAATATCTTCATTGAATACATTATCCATCTCATTCATTTTGGTCTTCTTCCTTTTCAATTGTTTTTAGAGAAGACTAACCCCATTTTCATTGACAATAAAATATTCTTATCTTTTAATTCCTTTTCTAAGTGGTTAATTTTAGTCTTTAATTGTTTTACTTCAATTTCAACACTTCTAATTATTGCTTTTGCATGTGTAACTTGACCATCCACACATTTTTCCTCATCTCTACTGCTATTACTTGTTAACTCCCCTTGTTATTCCTTTTCATGATATTCTAACTTTTTCATATCTTTTACTTTGAGCATCATCTCTCACTTTCTTTGCTTGCACAAATTCTTAACAAATATAAAACCTCTTGAGTTTTTCCACTTCTCCATTTCCATTTGCCCATTCCACATACTGTATAGAAACCTTCCTTGAAACTTCTCGAGAGCAGGAATAATCTCTTCATTCAATACATTATCTATCTCATTCACTTTGGTTTTCTTCTTTTCAAGTGTTTTTAGAGCAGATTCCTTTTTTATTTCATAGACTTGACAAGATTGATTTTGATATAAGATATGATATGGATTATGATTGAGTGATGAGATCATAGGATAACAGATGATAAATATTGGATATGATAAGATAGGATATAGATTGGATAGGAAGATAAGGATGATCACTAATGAAATCAATGATGATGACAATGATAAGATGATAAGGGTAGGCTAATGGTTGATTAGGGTTAAATGGTGTAGATTATATTTCCATCATACATCAAAATTTTATGCTATGTCTAATGCATTTGTTTATGCATCATAATTTAATGAAATTGACTCTTGTCTTTGATTGTTCAAATAGAGTACGACAATTGCATTAGGTTGAATGGCATATATGACAACACCCTACCGATTTTGGATTTTATGTTAAGAATACATCATAACTAGTGTTCATTATGGTGTGCTTAGTGTGTTTATTCATGCATGTTGATTATGAATTTTTGAGTGAAAAATCTAATAACATATATGCCACTAACTTGTATGGATTTGAGTTGATGGCTACAAATTATTATGTACGGATTTTTTTTGAAAGTGCTTGTTCATGCATTATGGTTGAGTGACATTGATGCTTCTAAGTGACTATATGACATTTTCATGAAGGAACTGATGATATATATCATTTTGTTTTATGTTGGGTTTTGTTCAAAGGTTGTAAATAATACATTTGCATTACACTTATATATTATATTCTTATTTGAAGATTGCATCAAACGCATATAAGAATTTTGGTGTGGGTCAAGTTTGATTGACATATATGAAAATATCATATGAGTGTTATTGTTTTTGTGTGAAGTGTGCATTATGACTATTGTACATCAAGCCCATATGGTATGCCTAGTTTTCTTATTCATGCATCAAGGTTGAGTGATGTCTTATTTGTTGATCATGATTATTGTATAGATTTCACATGAACAATCTAATGAACATGTGCCTTGTTGAGTTGTAAGGACTTCTTTTGAAGGTTGCATCAAACCCCTATGGTGTACATAATTTTCTTATTTATGTATCATGGTTTAAATATAGTGGTTTTTATTCATGATGATTTTATACCTTATACATGAAGGATCTAGTGTAATGTTATTAAGCTTGAAGGTTTTAATGGCATGAATGTTGAATTGAGTTGTAATGGTTTTGTTTGATGGTTGCATCACTCATATAGTTTGTATAGAGTGTTTAGCATCACTGAGTGAAATTGATTTTTATCAAGATGATTATATTACTTTTGAATGAACACCATAATGACATATATTTCATTAAGTTGTATGGGATTTGTTTGAAGTTTTTAATCAATCAAAAGAATTAATGCCATAAGACTGTCATAAGTTATTATTTTCATCTTTATTGCCTTGTCTATGAGATCGTAATTCTTTGAGGAATTTTTTCAAACAGTTCTTCTCAATAAATATTATATAGTGCTTTTCATACCATTTTTCATCAATTTTAGCTTCTTTTGAAAATAAATCAACTGCCCACTTCATTATAGGAGTTCAAAAAACAAAGTAATGTCAAATGTAAATTCATTCAAGAGAGCTTAAAATCATGTGTATTCTCAAATTGAGTGTTCAACATGAAACATATGGAGGTAATCAAATATTTGAAAACTATATTACTCTTCCTCTTTGTTGGTACCTCTATGAAATTTTGTCTATAGTCACATTGGTAGTCTTAGCTCAATTCATTCATATTATGTTGTTAATTTCTACTAGCTTGTTTGAAAGCACCTATTATAGGATTTTCACCATAGCAAAAAGGTAGTAAATTGTTTGATAAAATGCTTTGGTAGACATGTATTAAAAATGTGGTACAATAGAAAAGGCAGTGAATTGTTTGAAAAAATGCCTCAAAGAAATGTGGTCTCATGGAATGTAATGTATGTGAACCTTAATATGAATGAACTCTAACATAGATGGATTGCCAATTGTAATTCATAAGTTCTATTAAAATAGGATTTTGTTAATCTATAACATGTTTTTGATCATAAATTTAAACCATTCTCAAATAATTATACATTCCATTTTGAAGATTCAAAGTAGAAAGACATGCACATGAGGAACAAATTAGATTGAATATCAATTCTTATATATCAAAATATAGAATAATTGTGTTTGTGCATATACAAATTTGGCATATATGCCTACTCAAAACAAGTTTTAAAAATTGTGGCATATATGCCATCTCAAGATCTATCAAACCCTAAATGTAACAATCTCTATCAAATCCTAATCCTATGTTGGATCATCAAAATCAAGCCTCCTCGAAGAACTTAGTGGGTCTAAAGTTTCATGCACAATAACAATTTAAACCACAAATTTGATTAATTATGTGAATGGTTGACAAGATAGACTAGTAAATAGAAACTTATATACTGTAATTTAAAAATTATTAATTTAACATCAAAATCACTATATTGAACTATATTATATCAAAAATTCAATTCTTGTTTACCTCAATTCTTGCTCTCTTTTTTGCAAGACATTTTGCATATGATTGTCCCTTCTAGGATGATTGAAAGTCCTCCTATAGCGAAATGGTCCCATGTTCATCACATTGCTGAATTGGGCAGAGGACTATAGCAAATAAAATAAAAAATGATATGAATTAACATATAATTATTGAAAAATAATCATATTTACTAAACATGTATCTACTCCTATCTAAACATAAATATCTGTAATATAAAATAAACACATACCTGTTGTGATGCTTGTACACTAGATGAACTCATGATGGATGAAGTGGCTAAGATAGTTTCCCATATAAAAAATGGAAATAATGTAACAAAATTTAAATGCACATGTACATAATCATAATGCCAAGAATATAAAAAAACATATACATGTTGTGCAAATTCTTCTAATGGCTCAGGCTCAGTCAACATGGTTGTAAAAGTACCAGGTTGTTGCATAAAAATATAAGATTACATTAGACTATCAATCTATGTACATGTATTCAAACATAATAGATTTAAAAAATTAACATCTAAATAAAAATTTAAGTAATAACGTATACTGAGTCTCTAGGGAAAATGAAATGGCTGATTGTATAGCCTCCTGTACTTATGAAATTTGGTCCTCTGTCAGCAATTGTTAAGGATTCTATCACATAAATATATATTAGTACTAATATCTCTTGTAAAATATGAAATAATTTAGATAAAACACACTATGAAATTACTTTAAGTCTTACTGGTGCTTCCACATTATCTCTTCCACTTGATGTCTCTCCTGGAAATGGTCCACTCCGTGCTCTCTCAACTCCTACATCCAACATATCATGGACCTCATAGTCAGATGTGTCTATTGGAGCCTCACTAGACTGTCAAAGAGGACCCAAACATATATTATGGCACATGATGCAGTAATGGGGCACACAAATATGTGCCAAAGAGGAGGATGTACCAGTCACAACTGATGAAATAGGTGCATCGCCATCATGATGGGATGCACTGTCATGCGGCTGCACAACATGTGAGCTATGCATGATCAAATGATCACTCAATGCATGTATGGACAAAATGATTTGACTCCCTACATCTAAAACAATCTCAGGGTAAGGTACTAGAGTTGGGGAAGCAATAAGCGAAGTAGGAAGAAGTGGGGTGACTCGATGTGCTTTGGGTCTATCGTATGGCATCCCTCTACCCACACCCTAGAAATCTCATATATCAAAGTAATTGACATGTCTCCCTAGGACAAAATCGGCATATAATTTGCGTAGAAAATATCGATGCACGTCAATATTGTTGTTGGGTGGTTTATCAAAAACCATCCACCAACGTTTCCAAAATTTATCTAATATACCTCTGTGTGCACCATTTAATTAAAAATTTAGGCTTCCGCACATCTACGGACTACCTTATTTTGGGATTGATGAATAGTTAGGATAATTGGGCTTTGTCAATATCAAGTGCCCTCACTTCATTGTATGATAAACCATTGGAATAGTGTTTCCTTTGGGACTCTTTCCACTTTGCAACCCTATCATGGTCGTTTGTTAGAGTTTCAACATTCAAAATGATTGTTTCTAATGTGTTTTACTAAAATGAGAGCTCAGGGAGTGTCTCATAAATTTAACATATGTTTCTCAATTGATTTAAATTCCTATAGATAGATTCATGGATTGTGGGCACGTTTTGTAATGGAGAAATTGGTGGCAGAGGAGGATTTATAGGTTTTCATCTTGACCAGGGTTGGGATCAGCCATTCTTAAGCTCGTTTGATGATGAAATTTTTAAAAATTAACAATCATTTTAATGCAAAAAAACCTATTCAAAAACCTAATTTTTACTAAAATTCTTAAAAAATAATGCAAAACTAATATAAAATTGGAAAAAAACATTAAAATTTATAAATACCTATGAATTTTGGGTGATTTAAGAAAAAAATTCAATGAAAAACAGATATGCGAGTCGCTCAAATTCTAAAATACGCGGACAAGGAAAATGCATAGTGAAAAATGACTCGGGTTTTGCTTTTTGTGATTTTATGCCACAGGAAACAAATATTTGTTTAGTTTATGTTATTTTTTCTTAACTCGTCGATTCTAGGGACCCGACTTAAATATGGTATGAGCATAAATTCATTTGGTAATTTATATTATATTACAACATATAACATATTTAACATATATATTATTATTGTGATCCCTTTATAATGTCAAGTCCGAATGTGAGATGCTAAGAAAATAATGAGTAATGCAATAAGAGAAAATAACACAAAAGAGGACACCTCAATGATTAGCCTAAGGCAAGATAAGCATGAAAGCAAAATAAAAAAAATTGATTGTTGATTATACCTTCAAATGTCTCCTTCCTTGGTTGACCCTTGATCTTTGGATGTCTTGTGTGCTTTTTGGATGGCAATGGAGTTAAATGAATGCGAGATGCAAGATGAATTGATGAGAAATGTTATGGAGAAACTAAAATGCTGCAAATGACAATTTGGAAAGAGTTTTGGTAGCAAAAGACTTGACTCCAAAATGAGAGAAATGAGGGGGTATTTATAGGATAATTGGAATTTTCTAGAGAATTCAACGGTTGAGATTGATCTAACAAGATCAAGATGAAGGGCTATGGTGAGTTGAGGACTCACAAGCCCTCACATCTTGACATGTGGAATGTGAGACGTCTCAGGGTGGAATGATGTGAAAATGAGGTGGAAGAGAAGTACATGAGGTGGATGAAGGACAAGTACCTTGTAGGTACCTTGGGGGATGAAAAGATTTACTCAAAAAGGAACTTCTTGTCCCCAAATGAGAAGGAAAGAGACATTTGAAGAATTTTAGAATTCCTCAAAAATCTTCATGGAAAAATGGGGAAGTGGTTGGAGAAATAAATGTGAATTAAAAATTCACATACTTAAGAGAGTTTATTGGATAAAAGAAGGTCCCCAAAAAGCTAGAGATTTGTCATGTGTGGGTGATGTGACAAGTCCAAGGTTCTAGAACTTGGCACATGTAAAGTGACAAGTCAAGCCTTCTATAACTTTGCATGGGGATGGGGAAGACTTTGGAAAGATAAAAGTGAATTAAAAATTCACATGGGGAAAAAAGGAGCCTTGGGTAAATAAATGTGAATTAAAAATTCACATGGGAAAGAGAGTCAAGGCCAAGAAAAGCAAGTGAAAAGATTGACCAGAAAAGGTAAGCTAAATGTGGCTAATGACTTTGATTAAGGTTGTGAAAACACAAGATTATGATAATTAATGAGGGATTAGGGGCAAGTGGGAGATTATGGAGGATGTGACACTTAATCTTGATTAAGTGGTGCACATCCTAATCACAGATTAATTAATTTAATCTGGATTAAAAGAGGGTTATGGAGAATGTGACAAGGACAGAGAAAAAAAGGAATAATTTGTCATATTTATTTAATTTAGAGAAGAAAAAGGATAAGGTAAAGTATTTAATTTATTGAATTACATACTTAGAAACCTTAGGCAGAAAATGAAATAATGATTAAATAAATTATTTAATCACTATTAATGAAATAGATGAATAGAGTAGATGATTTTGATCATATGGAAGTGATCAAATTTGGATGTCTACAATTATATTACAATATAATATAATAATAATATATTATATAATATTATATTATATTATAATATATAATATTATATATTATATATTATAATATATTATAATATTACATTATAATATATAATATTATATAATAATATAAAAAAAAACTTAAAATAATATATCCATGCAAGACTCGACCAAATTAAAGAAAAAAACAACTTAAACTAAATGGATATCCGTTTAGCTTTGGTGTTTTCTATGACACCATGTACTTTCTAGTTGAGCCTAGAAAATGTCAAAGCAAATTTTTGCATTTTTGGGTAGGTTAAAAACGCCTTTTTTCATATCGCCACTTTTTGGACCCCCATGATCTTACACAAACCCATGCATTATAAACTACATTACATAAGGTTATTTGGTTGAATTCATCCATGAAACCCACAACCTTATTCTTTGGAATTAGTATGATGAATGTATTAGTTATGTATTTTAGCATAGCTCCCTTTCTTCTAGACTCCTCAACTGGAACCACTAAGTCATTGCCAATAATCTTCCAAAAGTGTTGATAAAAACTAGAGCAGAAACCATCTAGGCTAGTAGTCTTATCAGGGTTTATTTGAAAGGTTGCTATTTTTATCTCTTCTTCTGTGAATGGTTGATTCAAGAAGACATTTTGAGTTAGATGTATCAAACAAGAGATATTGTTGAGTAAGGATTCTTTAGGGGAAACATTTGGAGGATCAAACTCATTTATAAATTCCTTGAAATACTCTACTACAACATCACAAATATCCTCAACACTTTCAACCATGATCACATTTATAATTTTTATTTGAGTTATTCTATTGTGGCATCTCTTTATCTTAGTCGAGTTGTGAAAGAATTTTTAATTTCAATCCCCATATTTCAACCAAAATTCTCTAGAATTCTATAATCAAAATATCCCCTCGGCCAAAAGTTCAAAGTATTTCCCTTTCAGGGTTTTTCCTTTTAGGAACAATTCTCGATTTGTTCTAAGCTAGATCACAATTTCATTTAGGGCAAAAAATTCCTCTTCCACTAACTTTTTTTTTTCAAAAATATTTTTGAAGTGGTTTCTATTCCAATGTTTTAATTGTTCTTTAAGTATCCCAATTTCTTAAAAAATTGAAAGAGTTTGGAGTCTCACTTTTGGAGATATGGGCCAACATTCAAATATCTTATTGGAGAAATCTTGCTCCCATAACCCAATATTTTCAAACTTAAAGGGACATTTGGGGGGAGAGGAGTCAGAAAAAAACTTGAGGAACAATGGAACGTAATAGGATATTTTAATAGGGAGGATTTGACATTTCTGAAGGAAAGTGTTGGCACTCTCAAATTTTGCAAATTTGAGATTCCTATTTCAAAAAAATTGCTTCTGCACTTTCAGAAGTGCACCTAAAGAATCAGTCCTGACTGACTCGCTTTAGAGGCTTATAATTTAAAGCCTGTTAATTGTCGTGCAAAACCCATTTGCGGACATACTCAATTGACCTATGTGAGCAGGCATGTCAAATTTCAGCTTCCCATGATAAGTTTTGACAAAGTTTCGAAAAGTGAAGCTGGAGGGTTTTCACACTGTTTTGTTGTTTGTAGACTGTTTGTTTTGTGAAACAACTTCCTGTTTGAGCTGGGTTTTTGAAACCAGTTCACTGTCATGTCAAAACGAATGTTGTTCCATATTCTCCATACCTAAATGATCTCGGGTGTCAGTTTTCAGAACCTTATGATCTGATTTGCTATTTTTAGCAGATCGAAACCAAATGCAGATTGTTTTGTTTTGCAGCTGCATTCCTGACAGCCTTTTTGAGAGGCCAACTTCAACCGTCAATAACTTTTGATTGGCGATGTTTCAAAGAAATTCTTTTTGCACACGTGCTCGAGGTACCTCAATGAACTTGTGTGCCTGATGGCAGCTCGCCAAGAGTTGATTTACTATTTTTATAAATTAGCAGTTCGATTAGTTTTAATTGGTGCAGAATAGCTGCTATTTCAGGAAGTTTCAGCTGGGCAATTTTGCCAATTAATATCCAGTTCCTCGTGAACTATTTCTTTGAATCATCTTTTGCACTGAACTTTTGGATCAAATGACTATATGCTTGCAAGTTTTTGAGGTTTCACGAGGTCATTTGACTGGTTTTCCAGATTGATTCCTGAGTCAACCTGGCCTGTTTTGACTGTTTTCCAAAAATGACAAAAAATAGTTTCTGATGAAGATCCAGTTCGTTTTTCAACTTCTGAGATATTCAAATGATAGTGTCAAATCATTTGAGGGTGAAGCTTGTTTGAAAATGATTTTTTTTTTAGTCGGGCCACATGGGGACCCGACATGCTTTGCACATTTATGAATTCTTGAGCATTACATTGGGGTAGTTAGTTCAAGTAAATTGATTTGAAGAGATCAACATATGGGGTGCAAAGTTGTGACTACCTTCAAATGGGATTGGTAAGCTCACAGATAAATTCTTTCAATAATTTTGATCCATGGGTTACAAAAGGTGTTTAATGGTGATTAACTTTGAAGGTAAAATTGCATTCTCTTTATTTCCAATGAGTGCAAGGGACTGGTTGAATTCCCCATATGTCCTAGTTTGATGAAAGTAGCTCTCATCAAATCTCCTGTATGCTAGTGGCTTTTAAAGTAAAATAGAAAAATGACTGAGTAAAAGGAACAAATACAATTGCACACAGTGGACCGATGCAAAGAATTTATTTGTGGACATCTCAATGGGAAAATGGAATGGATTTGCAGCTTGCTCATATGGAAAGTTTATTTGCACAGCTCTAGAAAGGAGGGCTCGGGCTATTGTGACGAACCATGCTATGTTGGAGAGGGCACAACAACACTTACACATGGCACAAAGATCATTGAGGTGAAATTTCCAAGCAAATACGATTTGCAGTGTGTGGAGGAGCTCGATGGACAAACTAGCCCGTGCTTGGTTGAAGGGAGTTTGAGGGGCCTGCGACCAGCATGAGGACTTCAGAAACATCCAAGAAAATGCGGTTGGAAAGCTTTGAGGTGCGTATGGAAGGTAAACTCCAAGCAAATGCATTTGGTGCGAAGCCAGGCGAGGATTGAACGCAAGGAGCGGCCACGAGAGGCACACATGGGGGAAGCTCGTGCCAGCAGATGAAGGGTGCAACCAGGTGAGACCCACGCAGAGAGGGAGGACTTGCCCACACCAAACCAAGACATTGGGGGGTGCAAACTGCATGGAGGGAGAAGCTTAAGAGCCTGCGCCAGGGGGTGTGAGAGGTACGTGGTAAGGAGGGGTCTTTAGAGAGTCCTAAGGAACCACGCACATCAGCAGAAGACCCGCGACCAGTGAAGGAGAGACCCATGGGTGAGGAGGATGGCACCATGGATGGGAGTCGTTGCCAGTGGAGACTCGTGCTGGTGAGAGGTCTACGTACCGAGCGAGCAAGGCACGTGAGAAAGCTCGCATGTAGGGAGAAGACTTGTATCCACCAACAACAACAGGAAAGTGAGCGAGGCCCGAACCATGGAAGCGAGTGGAGAGCTTGATCCAAAGAGAAGACCATGGAGAAGGAGCCACCATAGCCATGGGAGTTTGTAAATGTGAGCAACACAAAATGGTAAAGGATTAGGGCATTTTCAGCCCAGCCTCGTGAGCCTTGCAAGAGGAATGCTGGCACAAGCAAAACTCTTGCGAGGTGTGCGAGAACACGGGAGGAGCCCGTTCTTATTAAATTTCAAAAAAATTAAAAGGGTTAGATAGACATGGTGGGCCCGGGAGAAAATTCAAAGCATGGGCAAGAGAATAAAAATCTAGATGCCAAAATAATAAAATGTTTCCTGAAAATGTGTGGGGTGAATAATATTGTTTAAAGTGGGTAAAATTTTAAATGTTTGTTCAATAGTGCAAACAGGTGAAATCAAACGGCTTGCTATATGTTAAAATGGAAGAAATAAAAGGGGGGTAAATTCTATTTTTACCCACGTGAGTTATTATTTCTCATTTTAAGTGAATGGAGAGGAAAATGAGGCATAGACGGGGGCATTTTATTTCAAGAGAAATAAAGTAAGCTGGAGCAAATATCTTAATTGTGTTGCATATGAAGGAGCATTGGAAATATTTTCTTTTCCCTGGGGATACAAATGAATATGTTGAATAAAATAAAGTGCAGCATAGAAAGTATGTGCTGGGAATTAAACTGCAACAAATAAAAGACAAAAATATTAAAGTTATGAAACTTTAATAGTTGGTTTTAAATATAAACTACAGTAATTGAAGAGAAAAAAACAGAAATAGATGTGCACCGGAATGGAGTTTCTTTCAGCTGCAAGTAATGAGTGGGAATGGACACTTGGGCATTTTTCTGTTGAAGAAAAAATTGAGCACATGTTGTTTTGAAAATAGATTGAAGTTTGTTACAAGGAAATGGAGAAGATATTTTGTAGATCACTGTTCAACGGTAGAGGTGTTTCCAGGTGGCAATTTCGGATCAATTTTAGGGTTGCTTCCATTCTCCTATTTCTTCTCTTCTCTTCTCATCTCATTGTAAAGGGTTCCAATTTCAGAAAGCTCTACAAGTTAGGCATAAGCTATGGGTAGATTGTAAAGCTAGGGGGAAATATGATTGTTAGTCATTTTAATCTAAAAGTGTATTGTTATGAATTATTTTGTAATGTTTATTTTAGCTGATAATTGTCTCCATGGTTGAATTGTAATGTTGTTTTGGATTCAATAATAAAGTTGTCTGAATTTGTTCATGCAAATTTGCTGCATTTGAGTTACATCTGTTGTTTCCTTTTGTTCTATGAATGGTTTAATTGCTTTAATAAAGCACAAGCTTCTTTTATTATTGCTTATTGTTCAGGGATAGTGTAATTGCTTTGATAAATGTGATAGGAGTGTTATGTTTTAGGTGGATTCATAAGAAGAATTATTAGAGAAAGCTTCAGTGGTCTGGTTGTCATAATATGACAACATTTGCAAGACCTTCAAAGCATGTTCAACACTGAAAGATGAATGCTAGTTATATGACTCCATAGCCCATTTTTATGGCACTGGTCCATTATCACGTTTCTGCAGTTTTCAGTTTGGTCCCAACTCTTTAAACCAAAAAAACTATTTCAAATCTATTTTGTTGAGTTGTGTCTGCCATGTTCTCCATGCTGATTGATGAAATTCATTCAATATCTTGCCAATGTTAAGTGATATTTTAGGTTTCTCAGCATATTTCTGTGAGAGCATCATCTGTTAAGCAATATTCGATTACTTGTGTGTTTAGATTTTTTTACATTGTTGAAGCGTTACCCCCCAGGTCTTACAGAGCCTGAAGTGTAGGGGAAATGTGTATCCATTCCATTTCCTATCAGTTGGCCACTAGCCTTTGTGGTTCTTTAATATAGAGGTTGGCTACCTCTTAGAGAATTACAAATCCTAGCTGGGTTGCATTTGTAAACACCAACAGAAAGGAAATGGCACCTAATTTCCATCTAATAAGAATCAAATCCAACCTTTCCAGAATATTTGTGAATCATAGTCTATTGTTAGTCCATGTGAAGCTCGGGAATTTTTACTACAATATCGTGGAGATGATTGCTTTCCATAAATTGTTGAAAATCCCTTTGATTCTATATTATTTTGGAGACACCCCCTTTGTTAAGTGTTGTTCAAGGTAGCATTTAATTCTCCACTCAAAATTAAAATTTCATTATTCATTGATTATATAAGGTTAAAAAACTACTCCAAAACCTCTTTCTTTTGTTGAAGACAAATGCGACCATACACATTGATCAAAATGAAATTGAGGTTCACGGTTGGGTTTCTAATTCCATATACCTTCTAAAAGTAATTATCTTGAACATAATCTACAATCAGGAGCTTGTGATTCCAAATAATTATGAAACTCTCTCTTTGACATCCACAAATAAACCCTTTGAAGACCTCCATTTTTCCACTAGTGCTTGTAGCTCCACATATTCCTTCTTTGTTTCCTAAATAATTGTTATATCGGGATCCGACGTAACCAATAGATGCTTCAAGAAGTGCCTTTTATACTGGTTATGGCTTGAAGGGAAGGGGGATCCCTTTTTTTATCTCAACCTAATTTGAACCTTTTCCCTTGTTGGCAAGAAAAGTGGGATCACAAATTGGAGTTTTAAGTCTAAGAGTTTTGAGTGTTGTATGTATAACCTAGTGACTATACTAGGATAATGATTAGAGGGCCCAAAACATAGAATACTAACATGCAACACATTAATAGATATTAATAATTCATCATACAAAATTTAAACATCCATAAGGATCACAATCATCAAATCCCTTTATATATATTTCTTAGTGTGTTTAATACTAGATACACTGTCTTCTATTCCTATTATATTTATTTATTTCTTTATGCTTACATCTTAAATTCTACATCATCATAATATATAAGTACAATGGTGACACATCCCTTACAAAATATATATTTTCCTACTTGGCCTAGTTGGCCTTATGCTCCGCATTCCTTTTGTGACCAATTGCAGTAGATTATGAGTGCTACTTGTTGAAATGCACAACACAACAAAGAGGGGGGGTGAATCAATTGTCACCAATCTCATTCACAAATCTCAAACAATTATTAACCCCACATCCACTTTAATTCATTATTAAGAATGAGAATGAAGTGCAAATAACATAAAGTAATATCAACACAAGAAAAACCAGATTTACGTGGAAAACCCAATGAGGGAAAAACCACAGTGAGGATTAAATCACAATATAATAGTAATTTCAAAACCAGATACAAGAGGCTCACTACCCAAGATAGAAATAATTGTCTAGATAGGAATCACTATCCAGAAGGGAGGTTCACTACCTACAGATTAAAAAAGATAAGAAAAAATCCACCACAACAACTTGCACACTTCCACAACCTTGATCAAAGAATTGCATACACCATCAACTCACTTCTTTTAGGATTCAAACACATTAAAGTACTACTGCCTTAATTCACTTTTGTACACTCTTTCTTCTCACACTTGTCACTTGCAAAATTTAACATCTTGCCTTATATTTATACCATCTTCAACCTTAGAAACTTTCTCCAAGTTCGACTACACACACTTCATATTAAAAATTCAAATTAGGTTGGCAACTCAACATTCCTACGGTGGATAAGAATGAGAGTGAACCAAACCAACAATTAACCAAGATCCAAAACAACATCTCGGATCAATCACACGCTTCCTTAATTTATACTTATCCTTCACATGACGTGTAGGCACGAGGTCAACCAAACCTAATTAAAACACCAATATACATTGAATTACGTGCATTTGCAACAAGAAGATAACACGTAGATCACATAACATGCTTCACCATACACTAGAACACATCTTAGATGCCTTCAAATTCATCCACAACAACTACAATAATCTTCATATATAGAACACTTTCCATCAATCCACCCGAACTGAACAAACACACATAGTAACTTTGGAACTAGTCTTCCAGAGAACCAAACCACTAACACGTTTGCTAGAGCACAAACAACACCATTATTAGCCTTCTTCCGGATCTGCAAGACTTGACACAAACCATCAGAGGATTTCATAGCAGAAACATTTCTCCCAGTCCACAGACAAACAACTTTTCCAGACCAGTTCAAAAATCGGTGAACACAACTTTCACTCTTCATCAAATCAAAAGCTCTAATCCAGGATATATCACTCAAGGATTCCCATAAACAACACTACAAATCCACACAAGCATAGGTTCAACACAGAAGAAATGCAGAGCACATATCGGAACACATTTTGAATACACACAGAACTCTGTATTCACTATTTATTAATTTTCTCAGAAGCACTTGGCAACTCATCATATCAGCACACCTGGAACATCATAAAGATAGCTCCATGTACTCACAATATCTCTACAGTATCTCAACTATACATGCACCACCTGCAATTACTTGATTTCTTTCTCTGCAACACCTTGAACTGTGGTGACATCAATGTCAACATTAATGATAACACCACCATTCTTATTCATACTTGCAACACTACTATGTATCTACTTTTTCCTCTTCCAACATCCCCACCCTTAAAAATATTTCTTGTCCTCAAGATATGAGAATCAATCAATTTGAAGGTATTATATTTTGTAGATCTCTTTAAGTTGCATAAACATGTTGTCCTAATGGTTCTTAGCTTGTTGCAACACTTGTATTTAAGTATTAATTTGAGTGAGGAATTTTTATACCTCTAGTATGATGGTTGATATATGATTTTTTTGGGCTATGTTCTTTGCATAATGGAATAATCCAATAATATGAGAAATTCTTAAGCTATCCACTTCTCATAGCTATTTGATTTGTACTTAATTACCTCTTTGGTCATGTAGTTGTTGTAACTAAGTGTGCAATGATTCTAACTGTGCTCTTTTTGTCTCATCCATATATTTGATTGCATCATAAGTATTGACCACTTATAATAGGTGTCTTTGTTTGATCCATTTGAATTTTCAATACTTTATTCAATCTAGGCCATTGTAGACACAATTGATATAGTGTATTGATGTCACTAGTCATGTTTTGTACTATGTTGATGTTGGACTCCAATTGTGTATGAGATTCCACACATTTCTTTCTTTCATCATTCATCTTTCTCTTTGTTACCTTTATTAGGATTGTGGTAAAGAGTGTGGAGGCCTAATTATCCATCTTTGTTATCAATCCACCTATTAATTTCTTTAGTTGTTGTCTTAGTGATTGCATTGTATCCCTTTGAAACTAGGGATTTTTTGTATGAATATTACTTATTGTTGGAGTTAATTTCTCAACCCTACAACTCCCAAGGATCACCTACAATCAAACACATGTCACAAAAATGGAGAAATAATAAAGCTATGGCCAAAAAATTAATGAAATATTGTGTGCATTCAAATTATGAATTACAATAATGAATGCTTATTGAATAAAAAAGAAACCCTAGGTGTGGATAAAATTAGATAATGAAACATGTCCTCATAATATGAATTGAGACACAAAAAATCACATGACCTAAGTAAGTTTAAGTAGCTAGAGTGAAAATAATCCTAATTAATTAAACAATTAATTAGGTAAATACTCTTTTACTCTAACACTCCCCCTTAATTTCAACTTAGGGAGTGGTTAAAACCTCTAAATGAAGAATGCATAAATTAAAAAGACAGGTCCTAAAAACTAGGCTTGATGAGGTACCCATGTATAAATGAAAGAGATATCTCATAATGAGAGCAAAGAAGAAAACCTCATGGGAAAATATCCTCTCCAAAAGAGAGAAATACAAATAAAGGATTGGGAATCCTATAAACAATGTCCCAAAAATAATAGGAACATGAAGAACACCATTAAAGCACAAAGAAGCTACAATCAACTAAATATAGAGGATTGTAGACATCGACATTACCATTGTCTTCAAAAGGAGGCATTGATACTAATTGTTTCATTTCCCATTGTGAAACATACCCATCTCTAATATTCTCACATTGTAGAGTATTTGTATTGGCCTTAATGCAATCAACACAAAAACATGATTTTTCTCTCACATTAATTGCATAAGGCTTGCTATGTCTCATTGTCATGATTTGATGCAGACTTCTAATACCATCAATTGTTTGACAATTATAAGGATTTGATTGATCAATATTTGTAAATTACAAACATCCAAGTGATTAAAAAGTGTATATGTATTTAAATTTGAAAATTCAATTTTCATGTACACACTGAAATTTAAATAAAAAATTCTTAACTATGTACCTTTAACTTCCCAAAAATAGTGTTTGTTGTATATTGAGTCACAGGCGAAAAAGTGACTTTTGCACCATTGGACAATTTCATTTGCATTTCGTATGGCATTATTTGCAAGTACATGTTGGAAAAATTTGTTAGATTAAGAGGTTTAAGAATTTAAAAGTTTAAATAGAGTTTAAAAAAAAAATCTATTCCATATATGGTGTTACCTGCAAGTTCATGTTGACGAAGTGAATGCTTCACACATGCTCCTACTCCATAATGCTCTCCTTTTCCATGTCCACTCTCATAAAAATTCAAAGAAAATTGGTGCCACATCTAGCATGTTGTTGGCTTAACCAATTAAAATCTTTTGTAGGCCTAAATTATCCTATGAAGTTACAAATAATTTCATTCAAACCAAATTAGTTGAAAAAACTAGATTATAAATATATATATATATATATGTACATACATAGACAACATATATAAGTAATTGAAAAATTTAAGTCTCAAAGTTAAGTAAATAAATTTAAATAATTATATATAATTTAATTCAAAAAATAAACACTAACCAACACATCCATCAGACCATTACCAGTGTTCAACATTTATGTCACGTTGTCTCCAGTCTTCAAAAAGCATTCTAAAATAATGGGCTACATATCTTCTATCATGACCTATATCATCACTGATATACAAGTGAACCTCTTTGATGATAATTTTCTCATCTTTGCTACTTTTTAAACCATATACATGTAGCTTGACATGCCTATAGAAAACTTACACAGGGATTACAACTTGCTCTGAATGATATATTGACTTTGAATCTCAATTTGAGGACTAAATGTATAGTTCTTAGAGAAATCTACAATAGAGAGAATACAACCTGGTGGAAAGCAATTATTTGAGTCATGAAATTTATTAGCTTGCCATCTTGCACCATGAAAATGCTAGATATGTGGATATATGATATTGTAAAATTTATTCATAAATTCATTCTAAGACAATCCACTCTCTTTGAGAACAATTTTTTTGGAAATTTTTTAGGCCTCGACTGCTGACTTCATTGAGTATTTCTCATATTCAAATCTCTTCCAAATAACTTAAATTGAATGATCACTATTGTCAACTTGTAAAAGATTCTTCAAATTTCCACAATCATTACATATACTTTTTATACACTGTACATTGAATTCATCTGAATCTTATGATTTTTCACATACAAGAGACTTCACAAATTGTGTTGTGCTTCTAGGAATGACTATTCCAAGATTAATTATTGTCAAAAAAAATTTATATGATATTGGTGTATATGAAATTCAACATGATTTTGACAACAACAAGTTTCACATACTTTATTTATACGTACAAATGATGGTCATAGTCTCTCAAACTTTTTTTGACAAATCTTCACATCTGAAAATTCTTGCTTGAATGCTTATAAAATTTCACTTTGTGTTGTATCTATAAAATATTTTGGATGAGAATTTTTTGTACCATCTTCACCTATTATTTGTATAGTGTCCCTTCTATTGGAAGAAACACAAGAGTGGTTGGTCCAATATTCAATCTCCTATTTCTTTACATCTTTTGAAATTCTCTTTTTAGGTAACCCTACAAATATGACCCACTGCAGGGGCAGGTCATGTGTATTGGCCTAGTTATAACGAGATATGCATGTGATTTGTTATCGAGGGATGCAGAGCGTGATGCACAGGATGTTATTATTGGTGTGGGGGTGAGAGCATATCGTGGTGACGAGACCCATAGTGGTCAGGAGAGGAGAGTTGGATGATAGAGAGTTGGTGGCTTGGGAGTTCAGGGCAACAAGGGGCTGCATCTTACGCTATGAGATGCAGGGAGAGATGGATCAGTGGAGGAGAGCATTTGATGATTTACAAGAGGAGGAAATTGTATGGCGGCCATACATGTATTGGTAGTTTAGAGGATGGAGGACCGAGGAGGAGAGACATCGAGTATTCCTTAGATGCAGATGTTTCCTGATTGGGAGTTAGGGACACATAGTGGAGATGCATCATCCAAACAGAGTGATGTG